>JARFXV010000308.1:2817500-3342500 GCA_031761425.1 Cosmopolites sordidus
ATAAAAAACACAAACTTACATTTAAAAATCTACCAATATTAAATTACACAATTAATTTTTTTAATTTTTTAATATTGGTAGGTAAATGTAAGTTTGTGTTTTTTATAATTATTCTGAGGACGGTTCATTGTTGAATATATATTGTTGAATATATATTGTTGATATATATATATATATATATATATATATATATATATATATATATATATATATATATATATATATATATATATATATATATATATAAATATATAACAATACCTAATCCTGTAAATACTAATTTATATCAAGATAGTTTTGCTTTGAGAGAAATGATTATAAATTTAAGACATTTATTTGACAATGCCGAAACTAATGCAAAGAGATTAGAGTACTTTGTTACCAAAAGACTGGACACTACCAAAAGGTTTAGAATATATTAATTACACCAATTATATATGGTCAAAACTTAATTAATTTAAACAAATGGATGGCAAGTTTGTAAGAATTGAAAATTATTTTCTAATTTATTATATTTTGCTTAAGTTAATCATAAATTTATTTTTAAAGATGAAAAGCATGAAAAGAAGAAAACTATGAAATTTGGTCTGGAGATACAAGATCATAGATTACTACGAAAGTGATGAAAATACGTAGTAAAAAATAAAAATTATATTCAAAAGATATTTTTTTGAGTAAAGTTTTGGGGTTAGAGGCGCATCAGCAACTGAAAAGGCTATTTAGCGACTGGACCTACAGCTTAACGTGGGTTCCGAACCACGGTCATCAGCTACCGAAAACCCCGGTCAGCACCCCCCTCGGGCTATCAACCCTTGGCTTTGTGCTTAACCGAAATTATCTCGAGAAGCCTACCGACTGGCGAGTGACCAACGTAGAAAACCTCTCAGAAGGCATCCGGCCTTACCCAGCCTCGAACTGGCGTGACTGAGGGGTGATTCCTTGTCAGATTTACACTCTTACCTAGAAACATTCACAAGAATTTTAGAAAAACTTTTTTACCTAGTACGGGATTCGAACCCGGTCCACATTAACTGCCGTAACGTAAGGCTAACGCCTTAGACATCACAGCTAATGTGGCTCTATTTTTTTGAGTGTTCTACGTTATGTTCACATAAGTTTAATATCGTATTATCCAAATAGAAGCTAAATAAACAATGAGAGACGAAATAAACAGCTGCATTATTGAATTTAAAGATCCGAATTTTTATTTATTTTACTAACTTTTAAAAAATTGTATGAAATCACAGACGTCCGGGCCAAGAAAATCCCTTCGAGGGATTATTCTAGACAAAACACTACGTCCTCCTAAATTTTTGTGCGATTCGGAGTTGATAGAAATGCGTACTGGAGGGTACGAAGGAAGTTCGCAATTTTTCAGAAATCACCAACTTTGAAACGGAATATCACCGAACCTTGCATGCAAATACCTTTTTTTGAGTCACTTGCTTGAAGGGCATACCTCCACGAACAAAAAGAGCTACGGCGAGAGCAGATCGGTTGAAAATTGAATTTTTGGTGACCACTTGAAAATGATAGTTTCGATTGATTGCGCTGTTGGCACTTGGTGAAACATGGTAACAATGATAATAATTAAAACACTTGGTATTTGTTTCACAAAATATTTAAAATATTTTCTGACATGTTTCGGCCTCACGACCATTCTCAAAAGGGCCGAAACAACTCAAAAAATATTTTGAATATATTGTAAAACAAATACGAAGTGTTTTAATTATTATCATTTGAAAATGGTTATTTTACGGGAATTTTTATTTTTCTCAACTACGTTTTAAAAAAGGCTAAATGGTCTAGGGGTCTAAAATATTTTGTAAACATACTAAAAGATATAATAAACAAAATCTGATACAAACAATTCGATTCGGGTTTAAAGCTTTTGAGAAATTAATTTTTCAAAATGGGATAAAAATGGTGTTTTTTACATATTTATAAAGCAATTTCTCCTGACCTATGATGCCTAGAAGGCTGAAATTTGATTTGTGGGAATATTTTTAGGTTACTTAAAGATTTCCAAGTTTCGATTGGCCCCTTCCGAGAAGTCATTCGAAATGTAATGGAATTTGTCATATCCATATGTGTATATGTATATATATGTATATATATATATATATATATATATATATATATATATATATATATATATATATATATATATACCAGGTGTCCCATTAAGGATGGATCGTGGCTTGGTATCTTGAAAACTATTTATCTCACAGCTTTGGGGGAAAAAAAATTGCACTAAAAATGATCATGAGAAATTCACCAAAAATATTTTTAAGGTATTAAAAAGGTAATTGCTGGGACAATCAGATAATCTGGGAGATAAATTATTTAGTTTATAAATGAAACCGCGAGGTGGCGTTACATTCAACAATAGTTTTTTTGAAGTTTTGTTCAGTTTTTTCAAATGGAATGGTACAGCTTTTATTACATGGCTAGAAAGGTAATTTTTCTGAAAAAATCAGTTATTATTTCACTATTACCTGCATTAAGTTAAAAAAATATTAACCTAATGTTTGCCTTCCTTCACACTTTACCCAGGCTTAGGACTGGTCCAAATTCTTCGTGCCATATTAATTTGGAGCGTGTTTAAAGGCCAACGGGCCAACAACGAAGATAATAATAACAACAGTCAAATAAAATTAATAGCACAACAGTCTAATAATTAACAGAATCTGAACTTTAACGCCTTTCTAAATGTTCAAAATGCCTTCCATCCTTAGAAATGCAAAGATTTATTTGTCGACGAGTACTAAAAACGGCAGCTTCAATTTCTGCTCTTGAAATGCTGGTTATTGAATTTTGAATTCTTTCAATCATGTTTTCTCGTGTGGTAGGACGAGTTTGAAAAACAAGGTCTTTTAGTCTTCCCCACAAGTAAAAATCGAGGACTGTCAAATCCGGTGAGCGCGCTGGCCACGAAAATAAACTACCCCGTCCTATCCAACGATTTGGAAACGAAGCATCCAAGAAGTTTCGTCATGCTGGTATTTCATCATGCTGGTACATTTGTTTTCTTGTTTCTAACGAAACATCTTCCGTTAGTTCTGGCAGTCCATTTTGTAAAAAATTTAAATATGTTTCACTATTCAAATGTCCATTAAAAATAAAGGGACCAATAATTTTGTCTCCCAAAACACCACACCATACGTTCACACTCCATCTATTTTGGTGGTTGATTTCTAACATCCAGTGTGGATTAGCAACTGCCCAGTAGTGCATATTATGTAAGTTAACGCCTCCATCACTGCTAAAAGTAGCTTCATCAGTCCATAGTATGCGTTTTAAGAATTGTTTATTTCCACTACACATATTTTTTAACCAGTGACAATAGTCTAACCGTCTGTCGAAATCGTTATCCAAAAGGGCTTGGTGTAAGACAACATGATAGGGGTGCAGCTTGTTATCTCTTAAGATTCGATGAACGGATGTCTTGCTAACATCTAATTCTTCAGATATTTGTCTGATACTTAAATGGGGGTTGGTTTCAACATAAGCCAGAACATTTACGACATTATCTCCATTACGAATCGAACGTAATCTGGTGCGGACTGGATCTGGATGCACAATTCCTGTTTCTCGTAAGCATCTTGCTAGACGTGTAAACACCTTCTTCGAATAATGCCTTCTTTCGGGTTATTGACTTGCATATTGCCGCTCTGCAATACATGCATTTTCAAAACATTGGAAATACACCGCCAACATGTCATAGGCCTCGTTATTCGTAAAAGGCATTGTTAGATATTATTATAATAATTATTAATAATCAATAAATGCAATGTTGAAAATGTAATGCATTTCAAAACTGACAAGTTAATTTGACTGTTTTTGTTTGTTTCCATGGTTCCCTTCTTACACTCTTTGTGTAATGCACCTAAGGATTGCATGCGTTTATTTGGAAACCCGAAAATGCATAATTTCATTCATCCATTCATTTAGTTTAAAAGAAAGAGTAGGTATATTTATTAATGACTGATTTCAATATTCTGTCAAGTAGTATTTAAACATCACAAAAGAGAAAATGCAACAATTGGGGAAAGACATTTTTTCCGCTTATGTAATTAAATTAGAAAATATTATCAAGGTCAGGATTAGAACATTTATGATGATTGATACTGAATAGATAATTTTATTTTTTAAATAAAATTGTTGTGGTTGCGATTGCGACCTAAATATTAAGACCAATTTTTAACTTAATATTACGGTAAAAATTAAAACTAACTGATTTTTTTCAGAAAAATTGAAATATCTCTTGACATGTCAGAGATATCGATTTCGGGTTTTCACTGGACGATTCCTCTTTAAATTACCTTTCTTGCCATGTAGTAAAAGCTGTACCATTCCATTTGAAAAAACTGAACAAAACTTCAAAAAAACTATTGTTAAATGTAACGCCACCTCGCGGTTTCATTTATAAACTAAATAATTTATCTCCCAGATTATCTGATTGTCCCAGCAATTGCCTTTTAAATGAATCCAAATTGAGGAAAATCGGTTAAGGCAAACGGACATTAGACGACTTTTTATCTCAATAGGTAAAACTCCTCCCCACCCCTCTATTCGTGAAATTACGACAAAATGTCATAAAACAAAGTTGTAGGAGACAGTTTGCTAATTATAACTGAGAATTTTTCTTACTCGGTTAACACTTGAAAATACACAAAAAAAAATATTTTTAAAAATGTTTAGCTCGCCACGCCCTCTTGCGGTCGTTTTAGAAGCTTACAAATATTTTTGGTGAATTTCTCATGATCATTTTTATTACAATTTTTTTTCCCCAAAGCTGTGGGATAAATAGTTTTCAAGATACGGCCGCGATCCATCCTTAATGGTACACCTGGTATATATATATATATATATATATATATATATATATATATATATATATATATATATATATATATATATATATATATATATATATATATATATATATAAAGAGAATTTAGTTGCCCCGTGGGAGCAGGATAAATGGCAGTCCAAAGATGCGATGTCCGGGGAGTAAGGTGGTAAGGCCACACATCCCAACTGAAGCTCAACTATTTTTGCTGGGTCCTGACTGAAACGAGACGCGTTTCCTGTTTGCTAATATTGGTCGTTTTTCTTAACTTCCTTCAGCCGATCTAAAATATGTTTCAAATTGAGCGGCTTTTTTAATTCTTGAATAGTAATCATTGTGGGAACACGATAGATAATTGTGCTTCAAAATATAACGATCATTTTAAAACTGTAAATTTTCTGAATTACCACTTTATAAATTCATGCCCTGAAGTTAATTCGACTGCATGCTTGAGACCGACCAACTGTCATGAAGTCTGTAAAATAATAAATGAGATAAAAAATAAAAAATTAGTCGGTGATGGCAATTTGCCAACGCAATTAATTAAAGATATCATCATCATCATCATCAGCCCGTGTCGATCCACTGCAGGATGAAGGCCTCTTCAGCATGTTCAACTTTCAACTTTCACGGTCCTGGGCTTTCCTCTGCCACTCTGGTCCAATATACTTATTGATGTCATCAATCCATCGTGCTTTCGGTCTTCTTCGCGGACGTTTGCGATCAAGCGGTATCCACTCCACGATTGCCTGGGTCCATCTGTCATCCCAACGCCTTGCTATATGGCCTGCCCATCTCCATTTCAATTGCTTTACTCTTCCTATGATGTCACAGACTTTCGTTTGCTCCCTGATCCATGCGCAGGACTTTTTGTCTCATCTTATAATGCCAAGCATACATCTTTCCATTCCCCTCTATGCTACCCGAAGTTTTTGAATTGATTGCGTTGTGAGTGTCCAGGTTTCACTTCCGTATGTCATAACGGGTAGAACGCACTGATCGAAGACTTTTCTTTTCAGGCAAAATGGGCGTCTGCTCTTAAACACAATAACACAATTAATTGTTTAAATTAAATTGATTAAACACAATTACAGATTTATCTAATTATATATCTAAGCCATTGTCATTTATTGTGAATCTCTGTTTTTCAACTGCTGTACTTCCGGAATTACTAAAAAATGCATTTATAAAGTCAATTTATAAAAATGGAAAAAAAAATGCAGAAAATAATATAGGCCAATATCATTGTTATCTAATATTAATAAAATTTTAGAGAAAATAATTTACAACACATTGACAGACTTCTTAGAAAAATATAATATAATTGGTGATAATCAAAATGGTTTTAGGAAAGGGAAATCCACAATTAGGGCTCTATTTCAAGCAATTACTTATATCTCAAATATACTAAATGATAAAAAAAACTTTAACCATGTGCATAGATATGTTCAAGGCTTTTGACAACGTTAACCGTAAGAGGTAACGCCTTACATTTAATAAAATCATACTTGGAAGATCGTATTCAATAAGTGGTAGAGAAGGACACTTCTTAGGGTTGCAGGGTTATTTTATCAAATAAAAAAACTATTACAAAGGATGTTCCACAGTGTAATGGATGAATTCACAATTATGTATGCCGATAATACACCCCTGATATTTAGTGAGGTAATTTCTGATAGAATCTTGGCGAGTGTTCTTTTAAATCTGTCAAAGACACAGTGTCTTTTCTTTGGAATACAAAAGGAAAGTTTTCTTACTTCACAAGAGATGCCTTAGATCAATTTTCAATGAGATATACTGACAGTTGTAGACAGGTTTTTAAGGAAAAAGTAATATTGACCTTGATCGGTATGTATGTCCTCAGCTCTTTTATGTTTGCATATAATAACAAAGAACGTTTTGTCTCTTCGAAGTTTGGACATACTTACACAACGAGATTTAAATCAGATCTATTACCTTTCAGTTACAGTCAAAAAAATGTGAATTTTATGATTATAAAGATATACAATAGTTTTCCGGAGAGTGTCCGAACTCTACCCAAAAATAAAGTACAACATGTTTTACAGGAGTATTTATTAAAGAATGAATTTTATTCATTTGATTACTTTTTTAATAAACACTCGCAGATCTGAGTTGATATAAGATATCTTAGTATTTTTCGATAGTGTAATCGTAACAATTTGTCGACTCACCGCAAACGCAGCAATTTTGTTTATTAACATAGCTACCAATTTGAAAATGTGCTATGATTCTCCATATATTTGTTCTTTGATTTAATTGACAAATGCATGACGTTCTGAATGATTCGGGGAGTTAGTTACTAAGTTATTTGAACGTCATATGCCTTCAGAGCTAAATCATTTCGTAAAATACTCTATGTTGTGGATTCATTGAGTTCAAATTGTTGTGAATGTCGACTAATGAAAATTACTGGGTCTTCAGTAACACTTTCACGTACCAAATCAATATGCTGTTATGAACGAGAACTACCACTATATATTGCTTATCTTTTATCTCCCACCGAACCGAATAGTGCTTTCAGATGGACGACTTTGCAAACCGTAAATATCACGTAATTTTCTAAAAACATTTTTAACTGAAGTATAAAATAGCTAAATAATTTTAAAACGTTGTTGTATTGTGTACGACTCCATTTTTATAAATGTCATACATTACACTTCTGAACCAGTTATCATCCGCTTCGGACACGGAGCTTCAGATTTTTTTTACAGCAAAATATCGTACGAAGAAATTAAGACCAGCAGATTTCGCTCACCAACTTCGTGAGGGACCGACACGTCATATCGGCAGATATCCAGATTTTTTCAGATAGTCAAAAACGATCGATTTCTCAATATTTAACTTATCTGCTATCTCATGGACCGTGGTGCGTGGATCTTCGACCATTACGGCTTTTGTTCCTTCGATATCCAGGTTAAAATCTCCTCACGGCCTACCAAACTACTTTTGCACCATGGTATCTCCAACACAACCCCCACAGTAAACGGCGCAGATCTTGATTTTTTTGTTTGCACGGCGTTCTTGTCATTTTTAAAATACATGGTGTCCCATAAGAAAGTTTCTATTTCATTGACTCACTGCGCAAACGCAACAACTGTGAGGGGCGCGGGGCGCATGTCAATCGATAGCTCCGCCTTTAGGAATTTAGGCGGTATGGAGCGGAGCGTCTCTCTAGGAGGAATACGAGGGTTTGATTTTCTCGGTTATTAATCATAATATGTTGCCTTTTACAAACTATCACAGCTGTAGCATTAGTGATTTAACAATCACCTATAATATCAACATAAATTTATTAATATTATAAAAAAAAATTATTAACTAATTAAGTTTAAAATACAAATTTACTTAATGATATTTAACATCAAGTTATAATAAATATATAATTTAATATTATAAATCAGCGACCATAAAAATACCCACAGCAGGTATATTATCAGAATTAACTTTTATGAACCCTTTGTCACACATTACTGAATTAAATTAGTTACCAACAATATTTTATTTTGTACTTAACCAACAATAATTTTGACAGTATATATACAAGTAGAAACCGTTGACAATACCGACGTGAAAACACTTTACCATAATGACGTCACAAACATCGCAGCCAGTCGCGGTGCGTTCCTAGGCACGTGATTTTTTTTAATTTTATAAATTTTAATTAATTTATAATTGTAACAAAAAAATTGCATCGATTATCAATATTATTTATGATTAAGTTTTAAAATAAAGTAAAAAAATCGATATTTATTTGTTGTTCAAAAGCCCAATTAATAATACATGGTGTCCCATAAGAAAGTTTCTATTTCATTGACTCACTGCGCAAACGCAACAACTGTGAGGGGCGCGGGGCGCATGTCAATCGATAGCTCCGCGTTTAGGAATTTAGGCGGTATGGAGCGGAGCGTCTCTCTAGGAGGAATACGAGGGTTTGATTTTCTCGGTTATTAATCATAATATGTTGCCTTTTACAAACTATTATTATCACAGCTGTAGCATTAGTGATTTAACAATCACCTATAATATCAACATAAATTTATTAATATTATAAAAAAAAAGTATTAACTAATTAAGTTTAAAATACAAATTTACTTAATGATATTTAACATCAAGTTATAATAAATATATAATGTAATATTATAAATCAGCGACCATAAAAATACCCACAGCAGGTATATTATCAGAATTAACTTTTATGAACCCTTTGTCACACATTACTGAATTAAATTAGTTACCAACAATATTTTATTTTGTACTTAACCAACAATAATTTTGACAGTATATATACAAGTAGAAACCGTTGACAATACCGACGTGAAAACACTTTACCATAATGACGTCACAAACATCGCAGCCAGTCGCGGTGCGTTCCTAGGCACGTGATTTTTTTTAATTTTATAAATTTTAATTAATTTATAATTGTAGCAAAAAAATTGCATCGATTATCAATATTATTTATGATAAAGTTTTAAAATAAAGTAAAAAAATCGATATTTATTTGTTGTTCAAAAGCCCAATTAATAATACGTAAATAAACATTATACAACACAAAATTTTATCTACAAGCGTTAAAAGAGCAACTAACCGCGACATAAAATTAATAAAAATGTTTGTATTACACGGTCTGCTTCCTTCTCCTTCACTCCTTCCTTCATCACCACCTAATCCAACGGCGCCCGCTAATAAAAAACCAAAGTGCTTCCTAACCTTGTTACAACTGATAATTAGTACCTAGTAGCTAATTTATCCAATCTCAAGGAGCAAGGCTTTGATTACATCGACCCATGCCATCATTCCGATACAGAGAAGCGAGGTAAAAAATTACATTTCAATCGCAATTTTTCATTTTCTTTATAATGGAGACGTCACGACTCGATAATAGATCACGACAAATTGCTACCTATGTTTACACCTCGTTTTTGATTCGTTCATAATATAATTATGAACAACAGAGACGGAAGTTTGTTGATTTTTACAGCGTGGCTATGAATCATTGATACTCAGAAGTTATCACCGATATGTCGTACAGCCATTCTCACATGTACAGCGTGCGTCAGAGAGGCGAACGATTTTCAATATCAAAATCCGACTAGATTTGGCATGAAGGCCTCTTGTAATGGGTTGTTCAAAAATTTCCAGACGTTTTTATGGTTCGTTTGGTTTTCCTTCATTTTTATTTCATTTAGTCAAGCCTATATATGTGTTCAAAAGCCCTTCTCTTAATCTACAAAATTATTGGTATTATTTTTCTGAAACTAAACTTAACAAAAACCGAATTTTAAGGCTTTTGAAATGGACGTCAAAAAAACTAAATTTTTGACCCGTGCTGCATTTCGGCTTTCGTCGTGGTCAAAAAGCTGTAGAAGCAGTTCGAGACAGTTGGGCCGTATATGATGAGGACACTATAACCGATCCGCCAGCTCGAGATTGATTTGCCACGTTCAAAAATGGCAACTTCGACCGTTACGACACGCCCCGCTCTCTGGTCGACCTTCCGGCTTCGACGATGACCATCTTAAAGCACTTTTGAAGAACAACGGCCGTCAAACATGCCGAGAAGATTGTCCGTGGCCGTGCGACAATCTCTCGACCTCTTCAATCTATGGGATTTACTTAAAAACTTGGAGCTGAGTGCCCCACAAACTAACCGACGACAAAGAAACAATTCTTGTACAGAATGGTCACAGAAGATGAGAAATAAAAAGGAGTGGGTGGTCGTAGGAGACACGCAAAAGCAGAGATTCAATCAAGCTCTCCATTCCAAGGCCGTGATCTGCATATGGTATGACTGGGAAGGTCACGTATATTAGGAAATGCTGAAGAAGAACATGACAACGAAAAACGAACGCTACCTCGCCCAGCTGCACCCTGTACATGAGGTTACTCAAAATCATCTTTACCAGTAATTTGGGAGCCCAGTACAAAATCTTGGATTACTATGAAACATTTTCAAAATTGGTTTACCGAACATTTTTGCTCGTCTATTAAATGCTACTGTGAATTTAAAAAACTAGAACCTAAAGCTTTACTTTTGATTGATAATGCTCCAAGTCATCCAACGCATTTATCCGATGACTGGATCACCTCAAAAGATGTACGTTTTTTTCTGGATGGGTATTCGCAAATTGCCAGAGATAGGAAAATGTGCAGCTACCAATGACGCATACTTTAAATAAAATATATTTTACCTTTCTCCCACATTAAACATGTTTTTGTTAAGAAAAAATTAAGAATTATTAATTGCCACACCTGGTAGAAATATGTACAGAAAAGTCCATCTAACGTCAGCTAATGTCCAAGATCGAAAATACGTAAATCGTGCAACAATAAAAACTTTTATTGAGAAATGTTTCGATTGTTTTAAAATGTACAATTAAAAAGTTTAATATTATTACAATGTTCGTCTACGTGTAATCGTTACATGGAAAGAGATGTTGAAACTAAAAAGAAAACCGGACGTCACATCAATCCTATGGAGGACATCGCTGGGTGACGTTAAGAATTTTAAAAGATCTTAAACAATATAATAAGAAGAAACAAAAAATACACGACAATACCGAGACGTAAAAGAAAAATAGAATGATGTTACAGGGGGCGCTCGAAAATTTCTCGATTGGCAAAGGAAACTCTTGGCAATTTAATATATTAAGCTCAACAGCCATTTTTTTTTAATTTTCTTCTCTTTCGAATTCTTCTTTACAGAAAGCTTTTTGTTTGGTTTTCTGGTTTAGTAGTCCATTTCTACCAAATGACGACTCTACCCAATTATAACCTACCTATTATGACTTCCTTTAGGGACGTGTGAGAAGCGAAAGTTATCAAGACTAAACTTAGTGACAACCACGCTCCTTGTGTTTCAAAAGCGTCGTTATTAATCAATCTGTTACACCTATTTATTTCAGCCTATTTTTCTAGACTCGGCCATGTTCGGTCTTAATTTTTTTACCTCGCATCTTAGTTGGTTCGCTAAATAAGACTCGCGCAAAACGATCTTACCTGTAGCGGCCGATAAGTTGTAAACGCTACACCGTGTCCCACACTTTCTGGCAGATGTTATGAAACATGTCTACCCCTACTTCACTCATTGCTTTAATTACTTCTTACTTAATTATTTTATACCGTCAACATAACGCGACTTGTCCAAATTTGCAAAATAAGCGTTTCCCTCAGATTAATCCTCATCAGTTGAAGTGAATCTCCGTTCTGTGAGGCATTTCCTCAGGTTTGTGAGGAGGAAGGAACAATTAAGAGACAAATCGTGTGAATACGGTGCACGTGAAAGCACCGAGAATATGTGCACGTGGAGTTTTGCAGCAACCACAGATCTGTGTGCAGAAACATTATAGTGGAGAAAGGGGGCTTTCTTTTTTGCCAGATGTGGGCGTGTAGTCTGAATATCACCCTTGCTCCATATACATTTTTTTATTTGGACTGATGTTTCGCCTTTATATTCTAAATCGTTTCATTTTTTTAATAACAAAGGAATAAAGAATAATTTTATGGCGTTTAGTTTCGAGAATTGTCGATTAATAAAACTGAAATAAGAGAAATTTCCTAAGTCTTAATAACGATATTACTACGGTGTAAACAGGAACTGATTTTTCTATGCAGCCGTTACTTGCTGATCGTCAATCTCTCCGTTAAAAAGCCTTGTTCTTCTTACTCTTTAAAGAAACCTAATGATTTTCTGGATTCATTCACAGGTACAGAACAATACGATTATAGGGTTGAATACCCAGAAGATCGTAGGCAGCTCAAGCCAGTTCATGTTTACAAAATCGTTTTTGAGTTTAATTGTTAGGGAAAGGAACAAAAATACCAAACAGTTTTTGGAGTCCAGCCAGGTGAGCTAGAGCTAAGCTATGAAAGGATACTTCGGAGGAAGAAATGCTGTAGTTCTGTGGCATAGTTCTGTACATGGGACTGGTCACATACCTATCGATTACCGATTACTGGAGTACCAGCCCTCAGGACAAAGGTAGTCTCGTCGGTGAAATAATGTCCCGAAATAGGTTTCATCTCGTCCTATGCTTTATCCATTTTGAGGATAACGAATCCTATATCAGGGGAGAAGACAGGCTATACAAAATTAGAAAACGTATTGATATGCTACAAAACTCTTTTTGTAAAGATTATTAGCCAGGTGAAACGCTTGCTGTCGATAATTCCCTTCCTGTCAATGATTCCCTTTCGAGAGAGGCGATTGTTTTTACAATACATACCAAGCAAAACTCATAAATATGGGATAAATGTATTTAAATTATGTAACCAGCTTGGTTACACGCTACGAGCAATTATTTATTCTGGGCGTATTTATAACGTTAATAAAGATCTTGAATAAAAAGTTGTATAAGACTGAGTAAAGGATTATTTGAACGAAGGACGAACAATAATAACAAACAATTACTACACAAGTGTACCACTGGCTCGAAAACTTGACAACACTAACATTATTCGAACCCTCAGGAAGAATAGGAAAAACTTGCCTGACACAATTGTGAAGAAAAAGACAAAAAATGGCAAGACAAAAGAGATGTCTTATATGTATTCACAAAGCACGGTGTGGACATGTTGCCTACTAGTAAAGTAAACCGTAAAACTGGTCAAGAATCTATGAAACGTAAAGCTATCCTGGATTATAATAATTTGTATTTAACATTGTGATAGTAACTTCGCATCTGCTTTATAAAAAAAACATAATGGCAATAATAAAATCCAAATAAAACAATTTAGAGAGCAGATTGTAACAAGTTTACTTGGATCAGATGAAACATATCCCCAGCAAAGGTCCCCAAGCACTTCCCACGGTTTAATAAAAACAACAATCAGCACTCATGTCTTAAAAACTAATACATACAAAACTGGGACAAAAGAAAAATAAGAAAAAGATGCGAGCAATGCTACGTAATCAATCAATTAATGACGTCATCGATCCATCGTGTTTTAGGTCTTCTTCGTGGACGCTTATGATCAAGCGGTGTCCATCCCAGGATTGCTTTTGTCTATCTGTCGTCACATCGCCTCGCTATATGGCCTGTCCACCTCCATTTCAATTCCTTTGCTTTTGCAATGATGTCACATACTTTCGTCTGTTCTCTGATCCATGTGCAGGTTTTTCTGTCCCACTTTGTAATGCCAAATATACACCTTTCCATTCGCCTCTGTGCTACCCGAAGCTTTTGAATTGATTGTGATGAGAGTGTCCATGTTTCACTTCTATATGTCAGAACAGGCAGCACGCACTGATCAAAAACTTTTCTCTTAAGGCAAAGTGGGAGTTTGTTCTTAAACACTATGTTGAGCCTGCCAAATACCTGCCAATCACACTTAACGTTCCGTTCCACTTCACGGGCGGTATCACCCACCATTGAAATGCTTTGCTCTAGATATATGTAGTTGTCCACCACCTCTAAATGGCTTCTTAAAATACATATTCTTCTGTTTTCAGCAAATTTGCTGAACATAACCTGACTCTTCTTCAGGTTTATTTTCAAGCCAAATGGTTCTCCCGCCCTTTGTAGCTCTTGTATGTGTTTTTGTAGTTCATCTGGGTCCTGTGACAGGAGAACGATATCATCTGCAAATCCAAGGTGACTTAAATATGCACCATTTATTTTTATTCCATCCTGTTCCCAATCCAGATTGCGAAATACCTCTTTAAGGCAGGCTGAAGAAAGAACAGGTGATATTGAGTCACCCTGCCGTACACCCCGTTCTATATTGATTTTAACTTCAAGATCACACATGTGAACTGTCGCTGTAGCTTCATCATACATGGATCTCAGTAGGTTTACATAAGCTCTGTCTATCCCTTGGTTATGCAATGCATTCATTATGGCTTGCTTTGATATTGAGCCAAATGGCCTGTTGGACAACCTGGATATGATCTATTGTACTGAATCCTGCTTGTTCTGTTGGCTGTGCGTTATTCAGTGTTCTCAATATTCTTCTAGATATTATCTTGGTGAAAACTTTGTACACCACTGATAGGAGGCTTATTGGGCGGTAGTTTTTTAAATCTTCATGAGATTCTTTTTTATGAACAAGAATTACTTTATTTTTATCACTTATATCACGGTATTTTTCCATAGGTTGGGTATGTTTTTTCCTTTTATGCATTTTGAGTACAATTTTGCCAATATTTTATGTAAAGTTCGACCGCAAGCTTTTAACATCTCAACTGTTACACTGTCCTTTCCTGGAGCCTTTCCATTCATCACCGCTTCTATAGCATTTGTCACTTCATCCAACAGAATATCTGGGATTTGCCCTTCCGTGGGCACTGCTCTCTTTGACTCGTTCTGATCTTCATATAACTTGGAATAAAATCTTCTGATAACCTCTAACATTTCTGTACGTTCCCTGCACACTGTGCCATTCTTACGCATTAAGGCAAACATTTGTGTTCTTTTATTTCTCAACTTGTGTTTTGTTTTGTTTATTCCCTTGTTTTGTTCCAGTGTTTTTTGCACTAGCTGCATATTGAACCGACGGATTTCTTCTTGAATACGTTTTTTTTTTATAGTTTTGCAAAGTTTAACGTACTCGACTCTGCCAAAAAGACTTCCTGTACCCCTCATTGAAAGTCGTTTTTTCATTAAATCAATTGTCTCATTGGAGATTTTTGACTGTTTTAAACCCTTTTCTGCTGGTGCTATTGCAGCAGCCGCTCAAGCACATTGTCGATGATTTCCTCATACTGATCTGTTATTTCCATTTCCTCTGGGTCTTGCAACACATCAAAGCGGTTCAACAAAGCAATTTCAAAATCGCTACCCCTCTGAAGCAGCTTCCCAGAATCTACTGTACCTTTCTTCGATCTTACCATTCTGGTGCGTTCTCTTCGACAGTTTATCCTAACCTTTGCTCGCACCATTCTATAGTCACTTCCGACATTAAAACGGTTAATGACAGTACAATTGCAAAATTTGCTTTTATCATTTGACATGATGTAGTCAGTTTAAACTTGTGAGACCACTAGGACTTTTCCATGTCCATTTTCTGCTGATTTTCTTCTAAAACGAGTTCATAATATACAGTTCTTGTCCTTCCGCAAAATTAACCAATCCGTCACCTTTATTGTCCTGCTCACCACTTCCATGTGGGCCAGTTGCATTTTCACCAGTTCTTGTTTTTCCAATTCTAGCATTAAAGTCACCCATCAGAATTTTGTACCTTCACTTCTCGTTGTCTAGAAGCTGGGCAACATCATCATAAAATATCTCAGTTTCCTCATCATCATAGCTTATAGTTGGTGCATAAGTTTTCAAATTTTACGACACTGTCCTTCGACTTTCGGTTAATGAGGAATCCAATTCCACCACATCGTCCATTCTCCCGTACCCCGAGTGTAAAGAACGTGACCAGTTGTTTCCAGTTTGATTAGCTCTTCGCCTTTTCTTCGAGTTTCACATAGCCCTATGATGTCTCAATATATGTTGTCGAGCTCGACAACAGTTCGAACAGTTCTTGCAGTCGTTCATCAGTTCTCATTGTCCGAATATTAAGTGTTGTAATGTCCAAAGTCCACTGGCAGCTTGATCTAACCCGGTAATTCGTAGCACCCTCTGCCTTGGGGCAGGTCTTTCCGTTACCGTAGGTAGTTGCCCCTTAGCCTCCGGGGAATGAGGGCCGTGTTTGAAACGGTAAAATCATGTTGGGGGTTGGACGATAATCTGCCACGCTGGTCCAATGCGGGTTGGCAAATTTTGTATCATGTTAGTCTGAGGTCTCTGCCTTGACCTGTCCGCCATGGGTTATCCTTCCAGGAGCATACACTCCAGACGGCATAGCTTCATTGCCTTACTGAAACCTCTCTACCACGCCCAGGTCTAATCCACAAAGATATAATTAAATATATAAAAGCTTAAAATATATAAAGGCTTAAAATATATAAAGGCTTAAAATATATAAAGGCTTAAAATATATAAAGGCTTAAAATATATTTATACAAAAAAATACGTTATATTTTTCACTGGACATGGAGGTAGATATCCAGTCCCCGCATACCCAAGAGTAAATGTAGTATGGAGGGATCAAAGACGGGTATCCTTACAGTTTCAATCTGTGTCAAATACAAGAAACTAAGCATCAAATATGACTGAAATTTTCAAGGTCGTCTTTCAACGCATGCGCAATTATAGTACCAGAATATTTTTGACGAGTAACGCCATCTTCATGTTGAGGCTGCATACTACCCTGGTGTGTTCCATCTTTCATTTATTTCATTGTTGTCAAGTACGAGTCCTAGATTATTATTCATGGTGTCTATAAATATCTGCTCTGCTATTTCTTCATCCTTCAAGGCGTCCAGATCAAATCTTGTTCCTCTAGGGCAGCGTATTTTTTTGACATTTGATATTCTAAATGACAACTATTAACTTTTAGAATCGAAATATATAAAAAAATAAAAAAAACTCTTATATAAAAGCCCCTACAAAACACCAAACACAAGCATATAATTCGAAAGAGAGAAAAAAAAACAGGCTGAATAATAATTTTGGAATGTTCTGTGGAGTTACGTTTTGGATTCCCGGGAGACAAGTCCCTGGAGATTGAAATGCTATATCAATATATTCAATGAGTTCGGATATTTAGAAGGTGCAATATTTATTATCGATAAAGTTTTTTTTTACGAAATACATACAGTGGTTCAAAAAATTATTCATACATTTATTTTTTTGGCAAAAATATTTTTAATAATGCTTTTAACAGGAAAGAACCTGTTATAATTATAACAAACAACATTCTGCATTAATTCTGGCAATCGCAGAAAATTAGAAACCTATACGATCTTTTAAACACTCTAGGCAAAAATATTATTCATACAGTAACAATAGTCTTAACCCTCAAGAGAAGCCATTCTATGCTTCCCGATTCAGTATGTCTTTGATTATTAATATCTTTTGATTAAATTATCCAATTTAATATATTTCTTTAATTTAAACCTCAATCAGTATAGAAAGACTATATCTATAGAATATTCCAAAAAATACTAGTATTCCCAATATCATCGAAAAAATCAGCAAAAATAAAAAAAAATGTTAAAATAAAGTGTTCTATTCAAACTATCATATCTAGGCGAAATTAATAGATAAAAACTTTCTTCCAACGGCATTTAAAAGGGGACTTAATGTACTTTCAGATACTTATTACATAATTTAGCTTTATTAAAAAAAAATATATTTATTTAGTTAGGTAAAGTTCACTGGTATGATGCTCTTCAAAAACCGATTCGGTCTCGCTTTCACTCTGTTTGTCGTCGATAATATCAGCTGCCTCATACAACCCTTCTACTTCAGACGCACAACGAGTACGAGAACGCGTGTTCATTTTGAGCTAAATAGAAAATGAAAGAAAGCGATAAATGTTAAAAAACTAAAAATCAAAGTTTTCAATAAAAATACTAAGGAAAATATATTTATGTTTTACTTACCACAAACTGTGTCAAGATCGAAAAAAAAAAAAAAATTTGTGCAAAAAGGTTATTTAACGGTTTTTATTTATTGGCACAACAACAGCACTGGGTGGCGTATACTCATAGACTGACTATAGTCGCTTATATTTTTGTTAGTATTCACATCTTAACATGGTTATGGTGGGGAATCTATAGTAGGGACAGTAAAAATTTGTCCCTCATTCAAAGTGACCATTTCTAAGAGATAAACACTTTTAAGTCACCCCTGGGTATCCATTATCCAGTGCTTCTCTTAAGGGTTAATAGTAACTTGAAAACTTGTTATGAGGTAAATGTATTCCCCTAGTTTGTATTCCTTTAATCTTAAGCAAACAAAAATTGTGCACAACACAATTGTGCATATTTAATTCAGTATTGAAAGATAATTCCACGAGAGTGGATCGTAAATCTAAAGAACGGAATTCAACCTGCAAAGATGAAATTGTTTCATTATTTCAACAAGGACTGAGTTATCGATGTAGTGGAATAAAGTTGAAAATGTCACACGCGGCAATGCAATATATAGGGTAGAGCGGGGCTAGTTGATTGTAGGGGCAAGTTGAGCAATCGAAATATCTAGCAAACCAAGCAACCTACAACAAAAGTGTCAATAACGAAAACAAGGGGTTATGGGAGGGGAATACAGAGCGCGACTCTCAATTGCTGTCCGGTGCTACGATAAAATAAGAGAACACTTTGTTTTTTTTTTCGCTGTAAAAAAAATATTACAGGTCATCATAATTTTTCTACTATACTCGTATAAAAACACTTAATAAGGACCACATAAGTGTTTAAAAATTACTTAATTATTATTCTTTCGATTATAGATGGTTATTTATTTTTAACTCTTATGATTTTTTTATAACCTAATTTTTGTTGCCTCAACTGGGGCTAGTTAAGCAGCCCGTTCAATACTTGCTCAACTAGCCCCACTAGATGTTCACTGTAGAAATTCAAATTCTTCCTTAATGAATTAAATGTGCATGTAAATGTGATTATTTAACACAAAGTTTACTAATTAAAATTACTTATTGATAATTGTATTAATGATAATAATTGTATAAATGATTAATATTGATAATTGTATTAATTATTATTATTACATTTTAGCATGCGTACTTATAAAAGAAAGACCTCAAAAGGTTTAGCTACTAGTCAACAATTAAGTGATGCAGCAAAAACTGTAGAGGAGGAAAAAAATGATTGTAAATGCTGCAGCCAAACAATTTAATACTAAGAGGATGACTTTAAAGAGATATATTTGTGTGAATAGTGATAGAGACAAAGATGATTAATAATTTGGGATTATTTATCATTTAGCAATATTCTTGATCTCATAATTAGTTACTACTATAATTTAATATTTATTTGCGTTATAATTATTCTTAAATATATAATTTTAAATATAAAAAGTGTAATAATTCAAAGATTGGAAATATTTAGTTCTGTTTGATTTTAATTTTATTTTTCCAGAGATATAATAACAATATAAGTATATAATAATCATAATAAATAAATATTTGCTTGTTGATTACAATTATTTTGTGTTCAGATCATTTTATATAGTCGACTTTGACGTGGTTTTTTCGGTTTCGGCTCAGTTGGAAGGCGCCATTCCGAAGCTTGTTGACTGGTTTACATGTCAAACTCGTATACCCATGTCTCATGACCAGCTACAAGGCGCTTTATGAATGTGGGGTCGGAAATGACTCGTTCTAGCATGTCTTCAGCGATCATTACTCGATTAAATTTCTGAAAAAAATTCAGGTCTTTCGGCACTAGTCGAGCGGCAACGCGTTGCATGCTCAAACAGTCGCTTAAAATGGTACGAATTGATTCGTGAGACACTCAAACTTAAATGACGATTTTCAGTCACCATTTCCTTCACTTTAGCGATGTTAACTTCAGTTGAAGACTTTGACGACCGACCAGAGCGAGGCAAATCTTCCACCACATCTTCCGTTCACATCACATTAAGACCGTTTTTAAATGCACTGTACCACTCATATGCACGTGTTTTTAGATAAAGTCGACTCACCGTAAGCCTTCTGCAACATTTTCAGCAACTCGACACACGAATTTCCATTTGCAATGCAAAATTTACGACAAATTCTTTGTTCGATGTTTTTATCCATTGTAAAAATCACTGCGCGTCAGTATAGAGGACAGTTGTACCAACTTAGCTATAAAAAGAATGTTAACAAGCGGGTTTTTCAAATGATCAATCAATTCCCGGCACTTTTTGACAGAATGTATTATATTTTTGGATCGGATGGAAGAAGATTTGTTTGGAGGAAAAAGGACACAGCTTTTGTAGCAAAAAATCTGCGACCGACCGTTAAGCATGGAGGGGGTAATGCTATGTAGGTAGGTGAGGTAGGTGAACTTGTAAATACTGATGAACTTATGAAACGTGTTGCGAGGCAGTTTAAAAAAAATGTGTGGTAGTTGGGAATAGAGGACAGCTATTTGTTCCAGCAGAACAATAATCCGAAGCATACGGCCAAAAAAGACCAAAGAATGGCTACTGTATAATGTTCGCCAAATACTACCTAGACCTCCTTAATCACCGGATATTAACCCCATTGAAAATCTATAGGCACTAACGGAGTTAAAAGCGCGAAAATTTCAATGTTCCTCAAGAAATGACTTAATTTTCAACCTCCAGAAAGCCGAAATCGACTCTAAGGAGACTACCAAGGGAATGACTGTTTGGTTAGTGTATGTTTTGTGGTTTATGAATAATTTTTTTGCTCATGAGATTTAAAATATTGCTTTTTAAAAGATCGTATGGGTTTCTAATTTTCTGCGATCGCCTGAATTAATGCAGAATGTTGTTTGTTATAATTATCAGAGGTTATTTTGTGTAAAAAGCATTATTAAAAATATTTTTGCCAGCACCGTATTTATGCAGCACTGTACACGTGATAGAAGTGAATCTTCTCAAATTCATATAGAGCGTCCGACGCGTACATTTACAACGCGCACATGCGTGACTCTATCGCTTTGTATCGTTGTGTATAGGTCGCTCTCCTTTGCTCCACTCCCGTGGCGCTGGAATATATAGCTCTCTTTCTCCTTCACTCTACGTTATATCTTTCTTCTCTCTCATGTAACGAAGTGTGCCTAAACGTGCGCGTCCTTGAAATTTCACTCTCAATTCTCATCCAATTATCGAATCGCCCGCCGCCTAAGAAATTTCACTTCAAAAAAATAATTGTATGACTAATTTTTTGATCCACTGTATATAGGGTGTAAGGGATCTAATTTTCGTAAATTGAACCAATGATCCTATACATTATTCGAGAGAAAAAAGTTTCTCGTTACGACAAGGGTAAAAAACCTGAGGGATTCCGCGAAAAAAATTGCAAAATTATTAAATCAAACAGCTATGATAAGAATTATGAGTTTAAGCAAATATGTGTAAAAGCGTATATGGCAAAATATACTGGTTATTATTTAAAATATAAATAAACTAATGAACTTTTTTAAAACAGTTTTTTTTTAATTAAAAACTGAGAATGTCCTCACAACAAAAATTATACTGATACAACACTGTTTTTGGCACACAAATTTTGTAATGATATTTGCTTGTACTCATCTACTCGCATTACAAAAAAAAATGTTATTTTCCAGTCACCAGAGTTTTTCTTGTGACAGCTACATATTCAATTTCACCTCATGTACGTGTTTATGTTTAAATAACGTCATTTCTGCAGTTAGATAGCTATCATAGTTAACAAATATAACTTTATTGATATTTGTTAAGGCTGACTGGCTTGGTTTTCTTGTGCGCCATCAAGATAAATCCAGGGTCCCACATATCTGCTGTGTAATATTTGTGAGACTTCCGCTTGGTTGGACTAAGGAATCTAGGCACATGCCCTTTGCTATGCCAATGATTTGGACGGAACGAACAGATCACGTAAGTGATTGTTATTTTGGTTTGACTACTGTAAAGAATATCACAACTAGGTTAAAACACCTCATAAAGTACCCAGACTTGTCATCTGCAAAAAGACCAATCACACATAAGCCCGAATTGCGTGTGCCAACACCTCCAAATCCATTAGTAACTCAAGAAGCTGCTGCTAGTCAAGACGATAGCTTAGAGACACAGTGCGACCTAACTTATGAACCAAATACTTCAAAAGAACCACACAAGGTGACCTAAATGATTTGGTACTGAATGATCTTGAAAAAACCGCCTGGAAATACTTTGTTAATGTGGTAAAACACGGAACATTGTGAATATAAAATAATAAATATAATAAACATAATAAATAATTTTTACAAAAGATAAAATAAACTACTACAATCAATTAATCAATAATATTGTACCATTAAACTCAAAGAGATTTACCACTAAACACCGAATCATTTTTACAAAGCTCATGAGGTACGTTTCGCTAACCATGTTACCATCATCAGGAGATGATTTAATCTCTGAGATGATAATTTCTCGAGGTACGTTTCGCTAACCATGTTAGCATCATCAGAAAATGATTTAATCCCAGAGATTAAATCATGACCTCTCAGAGAATGAAATCATCTCCTGATGATGCTGACATGGTTAGTGAAACGTACCTTGAGAACTTTAAAAAACTGATTCAGTGTTTAGTGGTAAATCTCTTTGAGTTTAGAGTTTCACGGGGAAGGTTCCAATAGAAAAATTGAATATTGTAATTTTGCAATTTTGCACTTTAACCGGAAATTTAGAGGAAAACTGTTGTATATTTTTATAATTATAAAATTAACATTATATATTTGGAAATATCCATACGTTTTTGGAAATAACTCTCAAGGCATATGAATATCTTGATATATCCAACGCAAGTTTTTCAATATGGGCTCTCCATCCAATCCAATCTCCGGTCGATCACTAATCCAAGTACTGGGGCTCATTCTGTCATTTTAAATACAGTTTTGTTGTAAATAAAATTGAGGTCATTACTTTTGCTATTTTTAAAAAGAATACACTGTGTTTTTGATACATTCAAGAGATCGTGAACAGAAAAATACTGATTAAGAGCCTTGCACGCCCTTCATACACTTGCCTGTACAACCCCAATGCTCCCCTCACTAAATATAAGGTTCAGATCATCTGCATACATAACTGTTTGTCCATTCAACACATTAGTGAGATTATTAATATATAGTACAAACAACAATGGACCAAGACTGAACCGTGAGGAACACCCTTGGTATTCTCTCTGAGAGAAAGGCCCTGCCATCAATATCCCTTACTAATACCTGTTATGTACGATTTTTCAAATACGATTTAATCAGTTTTAAAGCATTGCCTCTTATGCCATAGTTACTCAATTTGGTATACAGTTTTTCATGGTTAACACTATTAAAAGCTTTAGACAAATCAATGCACATTGTCATCGTGGTTCTTTTAGCATTTAATGAATTGGATATATACGTGATTGCCTAAAAAATTGCTCTATTTGTTGATTTTCCTTTCAATGAAACCATTTTGGTTATGAGTAATTATATAGTACTTTTTGTAAAAGTCCTGTCAATCTTTTATAAAATACATTCTCTAATATTTTATTAAAGTCGTTTAGTAACGCTAATAGGTCTGTAGTTTTTTTCTTCATCTGATTTGCCCTTCTTGTATATTAGTTTTATAAGTGCATTTTTCAATAGATCAGGATATGCACCAATGAAAAAACAGAGGTTCACAATAAAAAATAACGATTTAGATATATAGTTTACAATCTCTTTAATTATTTGTGTTGAAAGATTATCATCGCCGACTGATTTTTTATTCTTTAATTCCTTTATTTGTAATAAAAATTATTCTATTTTTATGACCACGTATAATTTTATCTAAAATATCTCATCAACAAATAACTATAAAGTAATTGTTTATATTCAACTAACATCAGGTATGCCTTGTAAAGGCTCTGTAAATTCAGGCTGGAAAATTAATACTGTCTTAGAAACAACCAAAAATAATTTATAATGAAATATATTAAATTATTGTGTCAAATAAAAATTCTTATACTTGTTGAATGTCTCTATATTGGAATTTAAATTCCTACGTGCGAAAATTCTCACACAAATCAATATTGAATTTTAATTTTTCGTTAGCATCAACCAAGACAAATATTTGACGATAATCCGTTAAAAAAACTCAGTCATCTATCCATAACCGTCAAACGACACTTTCGAGACACCCTGTACCGACACAAAAAACCAATTGACCTGGCCGAAACTATTCCCGGGACGTATAGGTGGCGCTATATCACGTTTCTATCCCTTTAATTTACATTTTATTTTATTACAATTCAAATTCAAGTTTGTTTTTGATTAGAAGGCGATATCGAAAAAAACAACAGTTCGTTTTCTGCTCGATTTTCAACAACAACAAATTGTTGGTCGAGTTTTCAGGCGTCTTGCTCTTATCTCGCAGCCTACTCGAAACACACTTACCCGATACCGATCTCTGAAAGCGACACTTGAAAATATCAAACCCAAATTGTTTCCCCAGTAATTTTCGAGATTTTTTTGTGACTTTCCCGATATTTTCCTTCTAAAACTTATATCAGACCACCGCAGAGGTGCAGAGAGTGACGGAGATCGATACGATGCAAAAAAGACGAATGTTTCTAGACGTTTTCGTGGGGCGTGGGGGCCCCAAAAAACGGTTTTAACGTATTAGCTGAACTGTCTATATCTGTATTTTTGACAGATGACATTACGGCATCTCAATAGATTTGACATAGTAATGAGAAATTGGGGGTACCTTTGAGGAAGGGTAGGGGCTGTAGCTCGACATCCTGCGAGTTGCGGTAGCGGGAACTACCCTGAGACTTCTTGGTCTTCTTTTTCAGCGAACGCTTGGCGAAAGGATCAATCCTGTCGACGAACGGCGTGGTAGACATGCTGTTTCGGGAGGCTGTGTGTGGCAGGAGGACAGACGATGAACGGGGGACTGATTACGCGGGGCTGGCAAACGACATCGCACCACCGACGAACCGGTCAACATCAAACAGTTTCCGGACAACACATTAGTCTCCACCAGCGAGGTGTGTGTGTTTCGCCGCACGCCCTGGTCTGTCGCCTCAACTCTCGACTTTTCACACGTTCCTCGACCGTTAAGGCCTAAAAGCACCGATACCGAAAGGGAAACGAGACGAATCACACCTTCTTCGAAGGCCGCACACTGTCGGGATCACTGGGTCGTTTGGCAAGTCCACCCGCCATCAGCTGGTTAATTCCACACAAAAAGCACTGTTTGGATCGATCGCTGTACTCTCCGTCCGACACTGCACATTTTCCGCACTTTAAACCTACCGAATTGCGTATTTGCCGTAAAGAAAAAATGATATTTTCAACTGAAAAACTTATTTTTTACTGATAATTTTTGCACACCGAGTGACACCGAAGCTAGAAGTGCCTAGGGCTGAACATAGATGGGAGGTACGAGCTACGTCAACCGACTAACTAAAAATCCTCTCTCTTCCTTTAAACCGCAACTTTCCAATGAAATAATAACTAATAAAACTAAAACCTATTTTGTTACAATGAAAAAAACTCAAAAATGCCTACGAAATATCCATTTTCTAAAATATCAATGTAAAGTCTCTGATCATTTCAACCAATAAAAACAAACATATCATACTTAACAGCCAATGAAAATCCATCGCTATTCCGAACAACGAATATCACTCCGAAAAAAACTCTAACGATTGTCAATATTTGACGTAATTGACAGCTAATCATAACCCTGTTTGTTTTCGTAAGTTTATAATTATTTTGAGGATACTATGTCCTGCCCGGGATGGTATTGCGGCAGGATGCTGCTGGAAAATAATGAATTAAGTGATTGCGGATCATGCCCGAGAGGTTATAGAAGAAACGACACGACTTTTATATGCGAACAGTGTTTGGACACTCCACAATTCTACGATTTCTTGTATTTAGGTTTTATGGTCTTGATGGTGTTAATTTTACATTGGTTCTTTATCGACATGATCGCCATGAAGAGGAAATTTTGCAACTTTAACTGTTATGTCATAGCCCTGCACGTTTCTGCTTTTGTTGAAGTCCTCCTTGCCTGCGTTCTCTCGGTGATACTAACTGATCCAATGGGAAGTTTTAAAATATATAATTGTAGAATAAAATCTCTCTCAGATTGGTATACATTATTCCATAATCCTACTCCTAATTACGAGGAAAAGATTTTCTGTACACAAGAAGCTGTATATCCTTTGTAAGTATATGTTTCTTTATTTTATAATAAGATTGTTACCTATTTTTTCAGATATACAATAGTGTTTTTATTTTACATCTTATCTTTGATTTTAATGTTGTTAATAAGACCGTGGGTTTGCAAACAGTTTTTTCCTAGAAGAGGTAGAATGTCTATATATGCTGCCATGTATTTTATCCCTATTTTTATACTAGCACATGCTGTAATCGGTGGATTAATTTGTAAGTAGTACAGTATATTTTAGGATATTATTTTGTTTATTTTGTCTTATAGATTATTTATTTCCTTATTTGATTGTTGTCATATCAGTAATATCATCAGCAGCACATTTTGCTGTGAAAATAGAGCAAAGAGTCTCAGCATTGATTCGAACTACTGTAACTCAACCTAGGAATATAGTAATTCTTTTAGGACATTGGTGTCTTCATGCTTATGGCATTATCTCTATCACCCAACTCACTCAGCCTTTGTTACATGGGCTTCTGATGCTTTTGGTACCACTGCCTGCACTTTTCTATATATTCACAGCCAGGTAACACTAAAAACTAATTTTAATTTTATTTCTGTCACGGTTTTCTTGTCTATAGATTTACAGATCCTGCAAAGTTTTATTCATAGCAAAAAATGAGTACCATAACAACCACAAGTATAAAAGATGAGTCTGGCAACTATGTGTTGACTTATACATTTGGTAATGGTAATAACACTAGTAATAATAGAACTCATCATTGAAAAGTATTTTCTGTAAAAATGTTTGTGATTTAGGGCTTGGATAAGGAAAACAAAGTCTGACTAGTTATTTTTTTATATTGTAAGTAATAATAAAATACTGTGTATTACAAAGCATTTTTTTTTGTCTTAATGTAAGTTAAGTTTGGTAGTTATGAGGACTCTTAATGTTTGGTCGTAAGCTGAACATATAGAGAGGCCTAATTTGTCGACACACCAGTCAAAGGCTGTTATGGGTTGGTCTGAAAGGACAGTGTTTTGTAGTTGTTGTAGTTCTCCAATGACTCCATATGGAATACCATCAGAGTCATTTTCCACTCTCTTTGGTGGGTAATTACTGAAAACAAAAAGATTTTCTTGTAAATACAGTAATGTCTCATAATGTGATCCATAAGTTTATTTATTACTTTCAAAACACTATTTAAAAATACCACGTTCTCTAGACGCGCGTTTTATCATGTTGAGCATCATTCATAAAAAATCAAATGGATTTTTATCACACGGGTTTGGTGGTGATAGGGTCTCAGAGACAGATTAGAGTGCTGACCCCTTAAAATACAGTAATATTCTAAGCGAAGTTCAGTTATGATTATGTCATAATACAGGGCAGATTGTACTCAAGTGTGTTAGACATGAGAAGCTCTACAGGAACATCACCAGAGTCGGACCACTACCTGTAACAAAAATACGACATTGAAAAAATAAAAACAGACGAAAGCGCAGGGAGGAGGAAATACCAGGATAAAATGAAGCAGGGGTTAGAGATGGGCAACAATAAAATTTGTAAAAGAAAAAGTTACGGAGTAATGATGAAGCCCAAATTGAGAAGAAAAACAAAAGAATGGCACGACGATGAATAAGAAAATGTGTCGGAGAACAGAAACTCTACCGGGCTGAAGTGCGTGCAAAAGTCCACAATGGCACAAAGAGAAGAATACAAAAGACTAAGACGGGAATCCAAACGTGTATGAAAGAGAAAAAAATGGGAGTTTCTAATTTTTTTTTTATTTCAAGAGAGCAGTATGTATTGTTGCTCTGATACTAAGAAACAGAAAAAGAAGACAACACAAATTTCGCAAATATTGAATCCATCCACTCACTAGCTGTAGATTTAAGAAAGGTTTCTTTCATAAGAAATATCAACATTTAAGAGCACATCCTGAGAAATTTTTCAATTACTATCGGATGTCAGTAATCATCAATAAAATTTTGCAAATTGTGCGTCCTGCAAATTGTGCATCACCTTCATGAACACAAAATTTCGCAAATGTATTTCACCAGAGAAGCGCCTGTCTGATACCTTGAGGTAAGTAAGAAAAACATATATATTTTACTTTATAGGTATTTTTATTGTTCAAAAAATAGAATAAAAATTATTGTTCTTGAATTTGCGATAGATAGTTGGCAGCTGTAGGTTCTGTAGGTCTGACTGATCGAGTTCTTGAAGGAAATTCATGGGTGCTTCTGATGTTGATGGAGCAGAAGTATTAAGCGGCAAATAGATGGTTTCTTTTGCAGTCCCTGTAACAAACTGTGCACCAGTTTGTTGCCCAGTCGATATTATGTCTTGACGGATGATCTGTGGCTTAGTTACTGAAGGTGTAGCAGGCACTGATGGTGAAACTGGTGACTGTATCGGCATGGTGGAGGACGGAGAAGGGGAATATGTATAATATGTTTGCGTGAATGGCTCATGTAATCTTGGATCTTGATCCTTGCCCATGAATCGGTGAAGCGAACGGATAGAAAGATTTGACTTTTTGCAAAATATTCATAATCTCTATATTAGCAAAAGGTTTCTGATCATCATTAAGTTTGCGTAACATTTGGCACAATCACTTTGTGATAAGGTTACGTCTTCGTCAAATTCATACGTATTTTGCTTTGTATTCAAAAAATCTAACATTTTTTGTTCATAATCATCATTGTTACTTTGACTTTTGGAAGCCTTCTTACAGGATGGGGTTCAATTAATATCCATTGGTGGAAAGTTTTCAGTTATGTCTATCAGGATAATCTTGCGAAGGAGATATTATATTGCTGGCAGTTTCCCTTTTTTTTTGTAAAGATGATACCAAAAACAACAGAGAATCAAAATGAACATACTTTTTCTTTTTTATAGTACCTTGACCAGATTTGCCATGTTGCAGAGCTAATTCTTTAGCAAAACTGTCGCGCATATTCTTCCATTTCCTTTGTATTGTACTACCTATCACACAAATAAAAATATAGTAATAGATTATGCTTTTTTTCCAGGTATCTTGCCTTGTATGAAGTCTCTGTATTTTGAATATTTGATTGGCACAACTCTAAGTGAAATAATTAAACACACATGCAAGTATTTGTGGATATGTTTGCTGCCTACATATATGCCTGAAAAAAAAAACGTATCCAACTTATCCAAATTTCGTATTAGGCCACCTTCGTTTTAAGGATGTCGCTTAAAATGTTTCAGTTTTACTTTGTAATGAATAAATATTTATAACATAAACTTACCTTTCTTTTTTCTCTCAGCCACCTACATCCATATCTCTCATCCAGTTGTTTAATGTCTGAATGATTGTGGCGTGTTCCTATATTTTTTTCCTTTATTTGAGTTTTATATAGTGACGAAAAACCCAAATAAAGGAAAAAAAATCCACTTGTTTACTACGTGTTGACAAACTTCCTTCCCAAGTTTATTTTTCGCGTTTCTACCGAATACTGAGCATAAATCAAGAAAAACCGCCCGCGGTTAACACGTAGTGCGTGTACGCTAACTAAGTTCTATTGGTTACAAATTTTGGCGCAGTTTTTACCCGCGAACCATTTTGTAACATTTCACCGTTTTAAAATGAGTCGTGGGTTTTAAAAACCGTCATGTCCAGCTCTTGTATTAGTTTCCTTGACTCACCAAATCACGCGGTTAAAATAATAATAAATAAATAATAATAATAACGATTTTCAATACACAATAATAATAATAATAATATTCGGACTCGAGAAATGCTCCACTATCAGCATACAAAAGGGAATAATAAAAGAACAACATTCAACAGTCTGCGGTATACAAGAACTAGCATCAGAAGACTCATACAGATATTTAGGAACGCTTCAAAATCATAAATTTGATCATAGCCTATTAAAGAAGAATTTTTCCACTTTGTACCAAAAACGACTGACAAAACTCTTAAACAACAAACTGAACGGTGGAAACCTCATTAAAGCGATCAAAGGCTGGGCGGTGCCAACTCTGACATATTCTTTTGGCATTGTTAAATGGTCTGAAGCAGATTCTGATGAACTGGATAGATTGACACGAAGAACATTGACAAAGTTCCGATGTTTACATCCCAATTCGTCCACAAAAAGGCTATATATTCCAAGAAAGTTGGGAGGCAGAGGGCTTGTGAATGTCAAGAATCTTTGTCTCAATCAGGAGAATAGGATGAGAGAGCGCTTCATTAGTTCACATAGCACACTAATGAAACTGGTTGTTAAGAAGGACCAGGGTTTTACCCCACTAAATCTAAATAAACAAAATCGTGTTGATAGTAGAACAGCACTGCAGGATATCGTTCAAGAATGGAAACAACAGACATTACATGGGAGATTTCCTAAATCACTTCAGGATGACTCCATTGACAAATATATATCTCTAAACTGGCTTACCGATGGACTATTATATCCAGAAACAGAAGGCTTCGCGACAGCTATTCAAGATAAGGTAGTAAGGACAAAAAATTATGAAAGACATATTCTACACATGGATGTTGTCGACAAGTGCAGGAAGTGCGGTGGTGTAGGAGAAACAATTGAACACCTTGTTGGAGGGTGTCCAGTCCTTGCCCTAATGCTTACCTAGGCAGGCATAATCAGCTGGCGAAAATTATACACCAGCAAATCGCTTTACAGCACTCGCTATTTGATAAGATGCCTCCACCATATTACAAGTACACGCCTTCCCCCGTACTTGAGTCAGCTGATGCAATTCTTTACTGGGATAGACCAATTACAACAGATCGGACGGTTGACTATAATAGGCCGGATATTGTTCTAATTAACAAAAAGCAGAGGAGAGCTTTCATAATTGACATTGCGATACCACTCTCTCATAACATCAGAAAAACTGAAATGGAAAAGGTCACGAAGTACGAAAATCTTGCAATTGATCTGAAAAATCAATGGAAACTCCAGAAAGTGGAGGTGATACCTTTTGTTATATCCGCCGAAGGCCTAGTAAGCAAAACCTTTTCCAAAAATCTGGAAATTCTTGGTGTTTCAAAATCGATTACCACAGTAGGACAACGAGCAGTTCTCTTACAAACTTGCCACATTGTTCGTAAGGTACTAAGCTGAATGGGAGGAGCTGAACTGCTTTCTTATTCTGGCATTGTAAACCCGACCAGCCTAGGCTGAGAAGATCGATGAATCATGTTTGTGATAATAATAACAATAATAAATGTCTTTATTACTCAATCAAATGTTAAAGGATAGGGCGAAGTCTAGCTCAACGAGCCACTCATACTCAACCCGTATCCAAAAACCAATTACAATACATAATACTGACTTACATAATGTATATAAACATAAACTAATATTCTCTAGGCAAAAAATACAAATTATAACAACCTATATACGAAACTAAAACATAGAAACAAAACAAGTAACAACAAATAACAAGGAAAATAACTCAAAAGATTCATCAATGAAAAAAAAAAGAAGGTAATCATAAAATAACATACAAGGCTCTATCTCTGCGCTGATAGCAAATATTCCCTAAATTTAAATCTGATGTGCTTTCTGTAGAACATTAAGTGACATCTCAAATCTCTACTTAGAGAGTTAAACAGTTTAACAGCATTGTAGCTGAAAGAACGATGAAACATGGCTGTGTTATAACGTGGCACCACAAGAAGGGCACTGTGACGAAGGTAAGAATCATGAATAATTCGGCGAAAACCCAATCTACTCCTAAGTGGAGAGAACGTAATCATTAAACGTTCAATACTCGACAGTAAGCTATACCTAAATAAAGAGTCCATCCTTAACCACCCCAAATCAGCTATTTTACCCGAAACATGATCATACTTGCGTAAACCACATACAAAGCGGCAACAAGGATTTTGTATCTTCTGGAGACGGCAACTAGTTACGACGTCCAAGCAAGGAAAATACACAGTGATACAGTAATGTAATTTTGATATTACAAGACTTTCACATAGTGCCTTTTTCATGTTAAAGGATAGTACATCTCTAGCAGAGTACAAAAGTTTTAGACTAGCATAACTTTGTCTTGTCAAAATAAGTTATATGTTCACAAAAGCGTAACCTTTCGTCAACAACCAAACCTAAAATTTTTGCGCAGTTTACAATCTGGATTTTTTGCTGATTAATGCACAGTTTTATTTGAGAACATAGAAACTGCCTTTTCTTATTTGAGCTAAAAATAATAGCTTTAGATTTGGTAGGGTTCAATTGTAGGCAATGATTTGCAGCGAATGCAGAAATGTTGCAAAGATCTTCATTAATGGTTTTCGCCGCACGCTCATAATCATCGCACACGAACTCCTTGTGTAACTGCATGTAAATCAAAGGTGTAAATTAAGAAAAGCAACGGACCCAATACGGATCCTTGAGGTACACCAGAACTTCTATTCAAGCTTGAAGATAACAGATTATTTAAAAATGTCCTCTGAGTACATATGAAGAAAGTTAAGAGATGTTTCGTCAAAGCCAAGATATCCACATTTAGCAATCAATAGAGCATGATTAACTGTATCAAATGCCTTACTAAAATCCAACAAAACAAGAGCGGTCGCTTTTCCATCATCCATAGAACGACAAACATCGTCACATAGAGAAAGCAAGGAAGCTTCCGTACTGTAGCCCTTTCTAAAACCAAATTGAGTAGCAGGAAGTATATTAATATTAGTTAAATACTCATTAATTTGGTTATACACAGCCCTCTCCAGAATCTTAGACAAAGTCGGCAACAAGCTTATTGGCCGTAGATCGCCAAACTCAGACGGATTAGAACTTTTAGGAAGAGGAACTACAAGAGCCTCTTTCCACATTGAAGGGAAAAAGCCACACACCAAACAACAGTTTATGATATGACATAAATACTTGTCAATAGCAGGTATGCATAATTTTATCATCTGCAGAGTCAAACCATCAGATCCTTTGGCATTAGATTTCATCACATGTACAATATTTAATAAATCACATATTTCGACTGGTTTAAAAGTGAAATTAAAGGCAGCATTTTTTTTATTTTATAATAATCACACGGCAAACATTTTTTTATTTATAATAATCACACGGCAAACCTCACCTATATAATTTTTTTGGTAGTATGTCACTATCATGTAAAAAATATTGTCAATTTAAGTATAATTGACATATACAAAATATATTTACTTACTATCTTTCAGAGTAGTATATAGAAATTAATATAAATTATTTTTAGATTCGTTTTGAAAACGGGAAGAGAAGACTTCCCGAAAACTTAACGTTCAAAAGTTTGTATTTATTTTAGAAAATTTTGTATTTTTTAAATGTTTGTTCGTTAGCCAAATTTATCACAGAAAGATAATCATAAAAAATATAATTTACATAAGAACAGATATTCTTGGTATTTTTTGAGTTTTAGATCGTGGCGAAAAACCACGAATAAAGAAAAAATAAATAAAAGTACCAAATTACTGGAACTTTACTTACTATTTCCACAGGCAAAGAGTTCCTGTTCCTCCAGTGGTCATAAAAATTTCTCTGTTTTGAGGCAGATGCTTGACCTGCCATACAGTGGATGAGTGGGCCTTCTCAACTAAATGAGCAAAGCCTTTTTTAGGGTGTTGCGTGCGAACGTCGAAACAAAATATTTTCGATTCTAAAGTTGTAACTACCAGTTTGTTCATGGGTATATCTTTCCTGTCAAACTGTAGGTTCACAATCTGTAAATCAATAATGTTCTTTTTATATCTGAAATACATAAATAGCAGGTATGGCGGTTAATAATTCTTAATTTTTAACATTTTTCCCTTCTTTCTGCCAATTTGTAGATGCCCTCTCAGAAAAACCGTACATCTTTTGAGGTGGACCAGTCATCAAGTCATTTTTTGAAATATCCGTAATTGTTGAAGTGTTTCAGAGAAAGTTCGTGCGATATCGATGAAAACAAGTGGTAGTCGGAAGTAGCTATGTCTGGTGAGTACGGTCTCTGACAGCTTTCACTGTGTGTGATGAGGCGATTGTCGTACTGCAAAATCACTTTTCCGTGTCCTGTAGCCCATTCTGGTCGCTTTCCGATCATAAGAGTAAGGTTCAAATTAGTCATTTGTTCACGGTAGCGAACTGTATTACCTGTTTCAGAAACTCATCGTACACGACATCCTTCTGATCCCATCACAGAATTGTCTTCTTTCCAAGCGATTCGGCCTTGCAATTGATGTTAATGGTTGTCCTGAGTTAACTCATGATTTTATGAGTTTTGGGTTCTCGAAATATATCCATTTTTCGTCTCAGTCACGATCCGATGCAAAAAAACCGAGAAAGCAAAATTTCTCAGACCGTTTTTTGCTTTTCCATTTGTTCTTCGTCTTTAAGTCGAAATCACCGCTTGTGAATCGTCTAAACCAACGCCCACAAAAGTCTTGCGTTGAGACAATGTCAAAGTAAGTTTCCACAAATATACCACGACTTTCACTCCCCGTTTTTCGTTTGATTGAACAGGAAAAGCAGTACTTGCCCTTTATTTGGCTTGAAACTCGACGTGTTTGCTATACGAAAAAATATAACACTAACGCGAACTCGTTTAAGCATCAATTACGTTTTGAAAGGTACTGTCGTAACAACAAAATGACAATAGAATAAACGGTGCAACGACCTTATTTTCCAGCGCCATCTCTTTAAAAAAATAAAAATTATAGACCGCCACACCTGGTAACAGTTACAACAAAAATATAACAGATTGATTAGTTAGAAAACTTGGGTTTAAGGAGTTAAACACAAGTATAACGTGTATGCAGTAAGTTACTCTTGGAGGTCTTCTCCATTTCCTTGTGATACTACCACTTGTAGCCAATACTCGCCTAAACTATGACACTTCCTTCTCCCATTTACCGTCTTGATTAAAGTTTTCTTCCTTCTTCATATCGAAGAAATAAAAGGAAAAATCAACAGGTTTTTGACAGAGCAGGTGGCCAGTTCCAGTTGAACAATGAATCCCGTATGCTTCGCAAAACCAAATCAACTTTGCAATCGATGAAAAACTTGATTTTAATCGGGGTCTCATCCCCTCTACGTATAACGAAAGAAATAATCGTCTTTCTATTTCCGAAAAATACTTCCCATAATGAATCACAAGCTTTAATTTTTATTTTATATAGATCCAGGAGATTAAACCGATGAATGGCTAAACTAAATTGCGATAAAACCTCTACAGGATTAAGAAATCTTAAATATTGTATGTATGTCTAACATTTTGACGCCAAAAAATATTTACTAATATTTCTTTTTATATTCGCATCAATTAAACTTTTTTCCCTTTTTCCATTATTTTAACTTGTATGGGAAACAAATTAAAAGCACTCAAAAAGAATTAAAAAAACGTTATTTTTAACTATTATCCGTATCTCGAAATTTCTTACACTTGAGTGTATGCCATTTATTAAATTGATTTAAATTTGTATATTGGGTTTTACAATTTTTTTTTTGTTGCCCGTATATATATATATATATATATATATATATATATATATATATATATATATATATATATATATATATATATATATATATATGTATATAAATTACAATGCCATTTACATAGATGACCAGTGAAACATTCCAAAATTAATATGCAAAATTATTAATGGAAAACATATTTGCTTTATTTACTGCAGTGACTGAAAAAAAAATTATCAAATAATATATGGATTAGAGTCCTTTACATATTTGCACTATTTTTGAACTAATAATGTTGACAATTACAAAGCCTTACCCCATTCTTTAAACATTTTGACCATCTGACGCTCATCGTCTTCAGATCAAACAATTTTACATCGCCGTTGTCGTACCCTGCCGCTACAACTCTTTCCTCATTATTGTAAGAATTACCGAATGCCACGCACCAACAGTCTCTGCCCGTTTGGCCTTCTAAAGGAGTAAATTTTGCCACTGGTACATCTTTTTGGCGAGCATCCCATACCATTACACATCCTACAGGAGAAAACAACTAATCTCCAAATTATTTATACTAAATATCAAGCAGCGAAAATAAAGTCGTGCGGTTTTCCTAATGAAAAACAAAACAAGAACAGGAATTTTCAAAAAATGCTTACATTTTAGCAGTCTCATTACTGCTTGTGATATTTGACTTATCCAAAAAAGAAATAAGCTTAAGTGAATAGCCATCCTCGTCTCCTGACCTTAATAAAATATAATAATATGTCTGGAAAATATAGGGCTCCATATTTCCAATCATATAAAATTATTCGGTCCAACGAGTTATGCAACCAAATATATATGCAATAGTTTATGTGTTTCTAATATTAAATTATATATAAAACAAACAAGATAGTAGTTTCCTTGTTATTTTTCACCACTGTCTACACAAACATAAATCTGACAGATTCCAACTCTATCAAAATCCGCACGAACTTTCTTGATTACCTAATTTGAACTAAATTTCATACCATCCCGAGATGCTGTTACAATTTCCGGTGCCCCACAATTTGAACTTTGACCTGCGACTCCATCAATAGCGTTTATCACGGCAGTATGCACGGAGGTCTTATATACCGGCATTAAAGTGTCCTCCATGTCCCTACATCAAGAGCCAAACAACCATATTGTTTTGAGAAGCTTATATTAATATTTACCAGATTTGCAATCTTCCAGAAAAGTCGCCAGTTGCCAAATGTCGGTTTTTTAGGCTGGATGCGCCAAATGTGCAACATTTAAAGTGATCTTTCTTGTAAAATTCGTCAATTTTTTTAATCCCTTCGCCAGTAATCGAATATATTTCGACAATCCCTGCTCCATTGGATTTACCACCAATCGAAACAAATTTTGCAGAACAGGGTATCCATTTCACATCGTGTATGGCATAATCTAACGATTTTTGATTATGACCAATAATCTGCGGCTTTGCTAAAATCTCCATTTAATGCAAATTATAAAACTCCAAATTGATGACGCTCTTTTTCAAATTCAAATCATCGATCAAACGGAAACATGCAGCGGCATCTATCACGGAATAAATACAATTTTATATATCGAAATACTAATTGTCAGATATACTTTATTGGCCACTCAAATTTATTAATAATTTTAATTTATTTGCAACTAAATATAAAACATATGTATCTCTAATATATTTATTTATATTAACAATTTAACAAAAACTAATATCAGCGTACATAATTTTATACCAGAAGTATTTTAATAATCAGAGAGTTAAGTAGGTTATGTTTATCGAAATACTAATTATTGAAAATAAAGCATAATTTTTAAAAAATATACTAATACAATATAAGATATAGTACAAATGTTTTAATTTACTACAAAACGTTTTCTTATAAAAAGTTACACTCAAGGTATATATTAAAAATAGAATATTTATTGACATTTATCATTGACCTTGGTACTTAACCTAATACTTTATTTAAAGTACTGTCTTACCAATTCAGATTATTCAATTATATATCTTATTATTTGCAATAACAGAAAAAGCAAGTCAAAGATCAGATTAAAAGATAAGTTGACTACGTCAAGTGTCCCAAATTAAGATGCGCTTTATTTAGTATGAAAGTAAAAGTGAAAATTTTATTTTTTGCCCAGGCTAAAGAAATTGTAGGGAAAAAATCTGATATTTTGGAAGTGCCTACACCAATCAACTGTTTGGAGCTTGTAAACATACTAGGGGAACGGTATTCTCTACAAGAATTAAGGAACAATTTTCTTGTTGCAGTGAATGAGGGGTTGCATCAAGTCCAGGATAATTTAAGCTTAAAAGAGGGTGATGAAATAGCTATTATTCCACCATTGAGTGGAGGATAACTGGGAAAAGTAAAAATGGCAAATTATTTAAAATTTTCCGAAAAAAAGCTTGACCTTCAACATATAACAGATCTTGTCACTGCAGCTTCTTGTGGAGCAATCTCGGTTTTTGTTGGAACAACAAGAGACAACTTTGAAGGTAAACCTGTGATAAATCTACAATATGAAGCTTATGAGACCATGGGACTTAAAGCTATGGAGAAAATATGTGATGACATAAGAAAACAGTGGTGTGAAGTAGAGAATATAGCTATATTTCACAGACTTGGTGAAGTTCCTATTAAGGAGGCAAGTGTAATAATAGCTGTATCCTCTCCACACAGGGGTGATGCTTTGAAAGCCACTGAGTTTTGCATAAACAGCCTCAAAAAATCAGTTCCAATATGGAAGAAAGAAGTTTATTCAGGAAATGATTCAAGTTGGAAAGAAAATAAAGAATGTATGTGGTCAAGTAACTATATAGAGTCTTAGACATTCTTTTTTAAAATTGCGCAATGCCTTATACATTTGTTATTTAGTTATTATTTGTTTTGGTTAAATTAAACACATACTGATTAAATTTTGTTTTACTGTAGCCTCATCTGACATATATCCTCCAAAAAGAAAGAAAACAAGTTTTGAAATCACACAAAACATTCAGATAAATTATGTCCCTCCACATTTAATACAAATCAAAGCTTCCAACAATGATTTGAATACAAGAATTGGGAAATTTATGGATAAGAAACGTGACGAAATTAATAGTCACAACATAAATGAGTTTTTTCAAAGGTAAAAAACACTTTTTGTTTTGAAGAAGATTTATAAAGTAGTTTGTAGAGACAGAGATTCTGAATTCACCTGTGCTAGAGTTGATGCAGTCCTATTAAAAAGAAAGGATTCAAAGAGCCATTTACAAGGTAATTGATTTTAATCTTCTAGGCTATTTAAATTTTATGTTTTTCTTAGTTGAAAGGGTACTAAACAGTTATCAATATAGGGACCAAACAAGCTCTGAATATTTGAAAAAATTCATACCTCCTAGTGGCATCGAGGAAAGACTACAGAACCTTGAATCTCAATTGAGCCTAGACAAAGCTACACCAAAAAATATCTATAAGAGGTTGAAGAAGCTAGAAGACAGATTACTACTACTTGAAAGTATTTCTCCAGAGTACATACAGTTTTGGGTAACGTATGATATATAAAAAAACAGAACAATTTGTATTTGTGTCACTCTCTAGGATAAAACAAACCTGCCTCAAAAATCAATAAAGAAGAAGGTATTTTCTTTGAAGGAAATCGATGAACTTATAGCTGAAGTCGAAAAAAAGAATACAAAACTATCCTAAAAATAATTAAAAAAAATTCATGAAAATTCTCATCTGTTATTCAAATAAAATCCATCTCCAACTGTCTACATTTTTTGAAATATTAAAATCCCTAACATGTTATACAACCAATAATACAATTCAATTCATAAAAAAAAAGGGCGTGGTCGACGAAAATCTAAAATACTATAACACATGTTTTATACTAAATATTAGCATAATATATTTATTTATGAAAAGTGGCCTCACGGTCAATGAACAAAATATCAATATTTTTCACACTCAGTGTAAATTTGTGATCTAATAATTGGATGTAATTTAAGTTGCATAACCTTTCAATAGTTAATAATAGAAAAATTAATTATTTAAAATGTACAAAATATTCCTATTGTATTTAAAATTGTCTGTTACTTCATTTATTTATATATCTATATATATATATATATATATATATATATATATATATATATATATATATATATATATATATATATATATATATATATATATATATATATATATATATATATATATATATATATATATATATATATATATATATATATATATATATATATATATATATATATATATATATATATTTGGGCAACGTTTATAGGGATTTGACATTCTATTTACTGTTTTCTATATTATCGGTTCTGTCACTTAATTGACGTACTGACGTGGAGTTTGAGATGTGGAGGTTTTAAAGCACTTTTCTTGATTTAAGTCGAATAATAATTTTTATTTTGTAGTTTTATAATTAATAAGCCATCAAAAAGGTATGTATGATTTCACTTTCAATTTACATTACTTTTATTATTATGCCATTAAGTCACTAAAAATTCTTTATATATCTGGTGTATAAATACACATATTTTTAATTAAATTTTTTGGTTATTTCAGCAATTATGTACCAATTTTTTTAGATTCTCTAAAACAATAATGTGCTTCTTACAAATTTTGAAGTCGGTAATATTTATTTTGATATATAGTCTGTATTTTTTAGATGGCAACCTATGAAGAATTCATTCAACAAAATGAAGACAGGGATGGAGTTCGTTTCACGTGGAACGTGTGGCCTTCAAGTCGAATTGAAGCCACACGCTTGGTGGTCCCTCTATCCTGTTTATATCAACCTCTCAAGGAACGTCCAGACCTCCCTCCTATTCAGTATGATCCAGTTTTGTGCACTAGAAACAATTGTAGGGCTATTTTGAATCCTTTGTGTCAAGTAGATTATCGTGCGAAGCTGTGGGTTTGCAATTTTTGCTTCCAGAGAAATCCAGTCAGTATTTTTTTGAGATTAGAAGAGATAAGTGCTAAATTTTTTATTTTTTTTATAGTTTCCTCCCCAGTATGCAGCTATATCAGAACAACATCAACCTGCTGAATTAATGCCTATGTTTTCTACTATTGAGTACACAATTACTAGAGCTCAAACATTACCTCCTATATATCTTTATGTTGTTGATACCTGTATGGACGAAGAGGAATTAGGAGCTTTGAAGGATTCCTTGCAGATGTCATTAAGTTTGTTACCTCCAAATGCTTTAATAGGACTTATTACTTTTGGAAAAATGGTGCAAGTCCATGAGCTGGGTATGTTTTAAAAGTAGAATTTATATTGGTGTATTATAACATGCTTTGTAGGTTCTGATGGTTTAAGTAAGTCATATGTTTTTCGTGGGACAAAAGACCTTACTGCAAAGCAGATACAAGAAATGTTGGGTATAGGAAGGGTTGCTGTAACTCCTCAAGCTATGCCAAATCCAAATATAAGACCAGGACAACCTGGACAGCCTGTAGCACCAATACCCCCAGGAAGTAGATTTATACAACCTGTAAGTTATAATGTAAAAATGATATGAGATGTAGTGTAGTATGATTGGTAATTTTTTAGGTTGCTAATTGTGAAATGAACCTGACTGATCTTATTGGAGAGTTGCAAAGGGATCCATGGCCTGTATCTCAAGGTAAAAGGTCTCTTAGATCTACAGGAGTGGCACTGTCTATTGCCATAGGCCTTCTAGAATGTACTTATGCAAATACAGGAGCCAGAGTAATGTTGTTTGTTGGTGGACCCTGTTCTCAAGGCCCTGGTCAAGTGCTGAATGATGACTTGAAACAACCCATCAGGTTAGTTGTGATTTTTAAGGAACAAGTCTGAAAATTGTAAGAAAAATACATAGGTCCCATCATGATATTCAAAAAGACAATGCCAAGTACATGAAGAAAGCCATCAAGCATTATGACAGTTTGGCAATGAGGGCAGCAACGAACGGACATTGCGTGGACATCTATTCATGCGCCCTAGATCAGACTGGACTCATGGAGATGAAACAGTGTTGCAATTCAACTGGAGGACACATGGTGATGGGAGATTCTTTCAATTCGTCATTGTTCAAACAGACCTTCCAGCGAGTGTTCTCCAAGGATCAGAAAAACGATCTCAAGATGGCATTCAATGGTACTTTGGAGGTGAAATGTTCTAGAGAACTCAAAGGTAAGTACAGTTGATGTTAATAATGGATCCATTCAACAAGTGGGTCAGTAAAAGAAGGAAATTAATTTTTTTTGTGTGTGTGTGTGACAGTTCAGGGAGGTATTGGAGCATGCGTGTCACTAAACGTCAAAAGCCCCCTGGTGGCAGACACGGAAATAGGAATGGGTAACACAGTACAATGGAAGATGTGCACCTTCACTCCCAGTACCACTGTAGGACTGTTCTTTGAGGTCGTAAATCAACATGGGGCTCCCATACCACAAGGAGGAAGGGGTTGCATACAATTTATAACTCAGTACCAGGTAAAGAAACTTTTTGATTGATTTCATATTGGTTTTTTTTTAATTGGTGATAGACAAAGAAGAAATCAATACTTATTTTTTAACAATGTTAACATCAACAGGATACTTATACACATACATTTAGAAGTTTTACTTCACCCGGTTTTTTTTAGCAAACCGTGTTTGTTATTGAACTTTTATGTGTAGCATTGCAAGATAAGTTTCCCTTGTTGTAATAGTTTCAGTAGAAGCCTTCAAATAGTTTGATAGAAGTGACATGGCGCGTAATTCAAATCCTGCAACTCTTAACACATAAATCTGAATGAATTGAAGTTTTTTAAAATATTTTAAGACGATTGATAAGGTCAATTAAAGGGTTAATTAAGGTGAAAACTAAAGGTCAATTTTAAAAATAAATACTGTACACCCAAGAAGTGTGCTAATTAATGGAAAAAATATAGGGTCGCATGATCTGGGATGTATGTTAGATGTAAGAATTCAAATGTGTCGATTTTTGAAACATTTCCTTCTTTTATCTGGCAGACTGATAATTATACCATCCGTTTCTGGACGCGTGTTTCATTAACCATATTAGCATCATCAAGAGATGATTTTATCTGAATCTCTTTCAGTTTAGTGGTATATCTGACAAATATCTTAAGTAAATCTTTACCATCCCCTTTAAAGTCTATTCGGCGCCATAAACTCTGTCGAATTTCGCAAATTTACTTACTTTCTCAAAGATCCTTTAAGAACTACAAAATGGTTTAAAACAACAATATATATGATGGTTACAGCATTCTAGTGGACAAAGACGTATCAGGGTGACCACCATAGCTAGAAACTGGGCAGATGCCACAGCAAACATCCATCATATCAGTGCAGGTTTCGACCAGGAATGCGCTGCCGTGGTCATGGCGCGCATGACTGTCTACAGAGCTGAAACTGACGAGAGTCCTGACGTTTTGAGATGGGTAGACAGAATGTTGATTCGATTGGTATGTTAAACTTTGTGAAATACATTAAATACGGAGGTATTTTGAAAAGTTTTCGTCGTGATAATAAAGAACAAGCAAGAAAAGTACCTCCGTATTGTCCAGATATGACCTCTTTCGATGTAATTATTTACTAAGGAATATTTCAATAACTTCAGTGTCAAAAATTCGGAGAATACAACAAAGATGACCCGGCCTCATTCAGACTCGGCGAAAACTTCAGTTTGTACCCTCAGTTTATGTACCACCTGAGGAGATCACAGTTTTTGCAAGTGTTCAACAACTCGCCGGACGAAACCTCGTTCTACAGACACATGTTGATGCGGGAAGACTTGACACAGTCTCTGATCATGATACAGCCGATCCTGTACAGTTACAGCTTCAACGGACCCCCAGAACCGGTTCTTTTAGATACCAGTTCCATACAGCCCGACAGGATACTGCTCATGGATACGTTTTTCCAAATTTTAATCTTTCACGGAGAAGTAAGGGTGGAGTTTTGTTATTTTTCGTTGAGAGGGGGCCTATGGTTGGTTTTTTTTGCGCAGACGATTGCCCAGTGGCGTAACTTGAAGTATCAGGACATGCCGGAGTATGAAAACTTCCGGCAGCTTCTTCAGGCACCAGTGGATGATGCTCAGGAAATCCTGCAGACCCGTTTCCCTATGCCCAGGTACATAGATACCGAACAGGGAGGTTCCCAAGCCAGGTTCTTGCTTTCCAAAGTTAATCCGAGTCAGACCCACAACAACATGTACTCATACGGAGGGGTAAGTCTTTTTGTTTTTAATTTTGGAGGGGTGTGGTTTTGTGTATAACGAAGGATGTCCGGAAAGTAATCAGTAAAAACGTTCCATTACTTGATTACTTGACAAAAATTTTGCCCTTGTTAATAACAGATGAGCAACAGATAAAAGGTGAAGATCGAACGGCGCAATGTCTGAACTGTGTACTGAACCTGGTGAAGATACATAATATGTAGATTGATGTTAAGATGCTGAAAAAAAAAAATACCAGGTGTGACGGTTAATAATTTTTAATTTTTTTTAAAGATAGTGCTGGAAACAACGATCGGTGCATAGTCTAATCTCTTTTGTAATTTTTTTGCAACAGCAGTACCTTTCAAAAAGCCTTTGCGTTACAATCATGTCTAGTTTCGAACCAAATAAAGAGTAATTGCGGCACGTATTGCTTTTCTTGTTCAGTCAAAAGAAAAACGCAAATGAAAGTCTTCACATACTTGTAGAAACTTAAGGTGACAATGTCCCAACGCAAGACGCTTATGAGCGTTCGTTTAGACGAAGTTTAGGAAAGATCCAGAAGGCAGAAAAATGGTTCAGCTGATGGGATCAGCTGAACGACAGGAAAAGCGAAAAACGGTTTGCGTAGTTTTGCTTTCTTGGCATGAAAGTAACACTTTTTTGTATCGGATTGTGACTGGAGACGAAAAATGAATATGCAAAACGCAGAAGATCATCGGTTTTAATTTTGTACATCCTATAGATTGCTTCAAAACAGCTTAGCTGGAAAAAACACTTTACTTCCTTGGAAAACTTGAAAAATCAACTGGATCAGTTCTGTAACTATAAACGTCAGAAGTTTCATGAGCGCGGGATTGTGCAGCAGCTACCGGACAAAAAATTAAATTCTTGGTAAATTAAATTTCTCTAAAAAAATAAAATCAGCGTGTGTGTACTTATGTACGCACGTAAGTTATACCTCGTCCTCCGTTAAAATACACTCTGATTTGTTTTCCCAAACGCGTCAGAAGAAGTATAACTTCAAAAAATGGGACGAACTTTTGCATCACCCTAATTACTTTCCGAACATACCCCGTATGTCCCTTGACTCGACAAATTTGTAACTTTTCGTTTGTGTTACAGGCTATTATGGGTGGTACTACAGGGGTAAATGTTTTTTTTTAATTTATGTGGTTGTGGGGCTTTCATATTGGCGCAAATCGATTATATTAGTTGCTACATTTAATTTCCGTCGTTTTCTGTTGGAAACGTGCATTTTTAACAATAAATATGTTATATATAACCTAAATTGTAAAGAACAATGTATTGTGCACAATTAGAACAGTGTTACATCAGTTGGAACATTTGGTAATCCAATGGCGCAAAGTCTGGAGAATATGCTAGGAGTTGGTGAACGTCCCACACGATCTACAAAAAAGGTTCCTTGACAGGTCTTGCAACAGCAGGTGGTTGAATCTAGTTGTTCCTGACGTATCAGGGCGCTTTAAAAACCACATGTAAGACTTTGTTGGACACTAGTGGGCCTACCAGCAGTTTGGTTTTGCCTATTCTGCGTTTTTTGATGAATTATCACCTGAGTCTTCCTAAGGTTGATCTGAGGCGCTAGAACTTCATCAGGAACTTGTACAACGTGCCATTCGCGTGAAAATACATTTAAAGAAGATGCACTTTTCGTCAGTCGATTTTACGTAAAATTCTCTATCAGATAGACGAGTTTCATCACCACCATACAGTCAACAATTCTATTCAACATTTATGATGGATATATTATGATTATGGTGTTTGATTGGACGAGGGACGTTAATATTGTCGGTTATATTATGCCTAGTGCGTCCATTAACTATCAGTAAATAAAATATATCTCAGAAAACAGTCGCGCTATCTATTGACGAGTGGCGTCATTTCAAAGCTTGAACATTCCTGGACCTAATGAAACCTCCACAGTTTGATGGCAAAACTTCCTGGTCCAATTATCTGATTCAATTTGAGGCAGCAGCAAAAGCGAATGGATGAACTGATAGGGAGAGGGCTACTGCCTTGACTTTGGCATTGCGAGGAGAAGCCACTGATGTGTTGCAGACCATTCCAGCGGAAGAGCAGAGGAGTTATCAGAAGCTAGTAAAACGCCTGGAACTACGATTTGGACAGATCCATCTGGAGCATGTTTGCCATTCCCAGTTAAAGAACCGCATCCAGAAGTCTAGCGAAACCCTGCAGGAATTCGAAGCTGACGTTGCTCGATTGGTTCGCTTAGCTTATCCTGCTACTCCGGAGAATGTGATGGAACGCTTGGCTGTACAGGCGTTTATGGATGGACTGCGAGACCCTGAAGTCAGACAATCCTTATTGTGGGCTCGTCCGAGGAAACTTGTAGATGCGCTTGCCCAAGCCTTGGAATTCGAAGCATCGAAGCAGAGCTCCCGCAGCCAGGCTCGTGTCCAAGGATTAGATGATGAACACTCCGAGAACGTCTTAGAAGGGGTCGTACGGCGGATTCTAGAAGAAAGAATACGGAAGCCAGAAAAGAAGACAGTCAGGTGCTGGAACTGCAGAAAACTGGGGCACGTGCGAAGCCAATGCAAGGCATCCACCTCTTCGGCCCCAGAAAACTAGCAGGTCGACAAGAAGGGCCGATCATCGACCTGTACTCAGCATGCCCCTCATCGAACAGTAAAACTAGCTACCATTCAACATCGGTCCAACAGCGCGTTCATAGATGGTCATATCGATGACAAGCTACATCTGATGCTGCTGGATACAGGTGCGACAAAGACCATTGTTCGAACCAACATCGTTTCGCCTTCAACGAAAATCATGGCCACTACATGGAAGCTGCGCACTTCAACTGGGTCTCCAGCTACCGTGCACGGCGAAATCAACATCACGTTTCGCCTTGGGAGCACCTCATTTCGTCATGTAGCTTTGGTAGCCGACATAGAGGATGAAGTCATATTGGGCATGGACATCATAAATGCCAAGGGTCTCGAATTAAACTTAAAGCGGGGAACGGTGAACATAAATGGAGAAGAAGTCGTGCTACACCGTAGGTCCGAGGAAGGTAGCGTTCGTGTGATTCTGAGCGAGAACTGCGTAATACCAGAACGTAGTGAGGTTATTGTTAACGCTTGCCCAGAGAAGAAGTCTGACATGGGAGGCATAATGCTGTTTGAGCCCAGAAGCCACGATAGGGAGATAGGACGGGGAGTGGCGGTAGGAAAAGTTCTGCTATGTGTCGTCAAAGGAATGCCCATCCGAGTAATGAACACCAATTATTACTCGGTGTCCATTAAAAAAGGGACTGTATTGGGGTATTGTTCTCCTGTGTCTTCAGTTGTCAGGAAGTTGAACGTTATTGAATGTAGCAATGGTAAGTTCCCGAAAGAATTGGAAGACCTTGTATCCGCCTGTCCAAATGGATTTACCAACCAGGAGAGAGCTACTCTGAAGAATCTTGTCAGCAAGTATCGAGATGTCTTCGCCATCGGTTCGACGAGCAAGAGTAGAACTAACATCGTTCGGCATAAAATCAACACTGGTGATGCTAGACCAAACCAAGGCTGCTAGAAGACTACCCTTGGCCAAGTATGAAGAAACAACTAAGATCGTCCACGATATGGAAAAAGAAGGTGTGATTGAGCCGTCCAGCAGTCCATGGGCTTCACCAGTAGTTCTCGTCAAGAAGAAAGATGGATCGACAAGATTTTGTGTGGATTATCGGCAACTTAACAACGTGACGAAGAAGGACAGTTATCCATTGCCAAGGATAGACGATACTCTGGACATCTTGGTGGGATCAACGATTTTCTCCACACTGGATTTGAAGAGCGGTTACTGGCAGGTGGAACTGGACCGGAGTGACCGAGAGAAGACAGCTTTTACCGTGGGTACGGGATTATGGCAGTTTACTGTCATGCCATTTGGGTTGTGTAATGCCCCCGCCACCTTCGAGAGATTGATGGAACTGGTCTTGAAAGGGCTATCGTGGAAGACATGTCTGGTCTACCTGGATGACATAATTGTGGTTGGAAAGTCCTACAAAGACCACATGAAAAACCTGGAAGGAGTGTTCCAGAGGTTAAAGAAATCTGGTTTTTAACTGAGTCCGAAGAAATGCCATCTCGTTCGGAAGGAAGTACATTACTTAGGCCACATTGTCTCGGAAAAAGGAGTGGCTGTCGACGCTGCTAAGATTGAAACTGTCGAAAGTTGTCCATTACCTAAGGACAAACATGAACTTAGAAGCTTTTTGGGGTTATGTACTTACTACCGACGATTTGTATCAGGGTTTGCTAACATCGCCAAGCCGTTAACAAAACTCACTGAAGGCGAAATACGGTTTGAATGGACTGAAGAATGCCAGCAAGCCTTCCAGCGTCTAAAAGAGGCCCTTACCAGCACACCTATCCTGGGTTATCCACTGCCTGAAGGGAAATTTATCTTGGACACAGACGCAAGCGACGTTGGGATAGGTTCCGTGCTGTCACAGATACAAGACGGTCAAGAGGAAAAGATTATCGGATATTTTAGTAAGACCCTGTCGAAGCCGGAACGCAACTATTGTGTCACTCGCCGTGAGCTACTGGCTGTAGTCAAATCCATGGAGCATTTCTACAAATACCTCTACGGGAGAAAGTTCTTATTGAGAACCGACCATGCCGCCTTAAAATGGCCCCTCCAGTTTAAGAACCCGGAAGGCCAGGTAACGCGATGGATCGAGCGTCTGCAGGAGTTTGACTTCGACACAGAACATCGTGTCGGAACGATCCATAGGAATGCCGATGCCATGTCCAGAAGACCCTGCTTAGAAGATTGCCAACACTGCTATCGGGTTGAGCAAAAAGAAGTTCCAGTAAATAGAATAACGGTGGTGGGCGATTTATGGACGCCAGCTGAATTGCAGAAAGACCAGGAGGAAGATCCCACCTTGAAGCTGGTTATTGGTTGGAAACGAGAGAATCGTAGGCCAACGTGGGAGGAAGTTGCCCGGTATAACCCAGCTGTGAAATCCTACTGATCCCAGTGGAATTCCTTGGAAATTCAAGGCGGTGTTCTGACGCGGCTCGTGGAGAATCCTGATGGCCGAGATCCGAAGAAGCAGGTTGTGATTCCTGAGAATCGAGTTCAGGAAGTAGAACTTTGGTCACTTTGGATTGACGAGGACACTAGCCAGGTTGAGGGAGCGTTTCTACTGGGTGAACTGCAAGATAGATGTCAAGGAATGGTGCAGAAAATGCCTGATTTGCGCAGCCAGTAACGGGCCTCAGAAACGTCCGAGAGCTCCCATGCGGCAGTATAACGTTGGCAGCCCGTTTGAACGTGTGGCGGTGGACATAGCCGGCCCGTTTCCAGAGACTGAAGTGGGGAACAAGTATGTAATGGTCGTGATGGACTACTTCAGTAAATGGGGGGAAATCTACGCCTTGCCGAATCAGGAAGCTGCTACTATTGCAGATGCCCTTGTGAAGGAATGGATTTGTCGCTTTGGATTACCCTTTCAGTTGCATTCCGATCAGGGGAGAAATTATGAGTCCGCCCTTTTTCTGGAAGTCTGTCAACTACTAGGCATTCATAAGACCCGAACTACCGCATTACATCCGCAGTCAGATGGAATGGTGGAACGACTGAATCGGACTATAAATAGATACCTGTCGAAAGTAGTTTCCGACCATCAACGAGACTGGGACCAGTTCCTCCATTTGTTCCTGTTGACCTACCATTCATCCGTACACGAGAGCACAGGGCAGACGCCAGCGAGCGTCATTATGGGCAGAGAACTTCGACTGCCCTGTGACCTGAAGTTTGGTTATCTTGGAGAAGACACAGTCGGTGAGGAGTATGTCTGTAACCTCCGAAGGAGAATGGATGACATCCATCACAGGGTTCGCCAAAATATCCAGGCCGCCAGTGATCGAATGAAGGACGCCTACGATGTGCGAACTGAGAAAGGGGGATATCAGGTTGGCGACTTGGCATGACTCTACAATCCTCGGCGTCGTCGTGGGTTATCTCCAAAACTCCAGACATCCTGAGAGGGACCCTATGAAGTTCTCGATAGGATCAATGACGTGGTGTATCGCATACGAAGACTACCGCGAGGGAAACCAAAAATCATCCATTTCAACCGAATGATGCCTTTTACCGTTGATCGGGACGATGGTAATTGAGAAGGCAGGGTACGTCGAATGGACCTTCTCGTCGAGCTCGCCTTTGAAGAATTTATGGACAGATATTCCACTGGTCGGAAGAGTCGACATGGCGTCACTATAGAAGTACAACAGGACCTATTTACTGTCCCAGAGGAATATGCATTGGCCGGCCCACTGTATAGCCGAAGATCTGCAGATGTCCCGGGGAATCGCAGTCATATTTAGGAAGAAGTTCGGACAGGTATCCAACCTTAGGAGGCAGAATCCGCATGTTGGTGATGCTTTGCAGATAACAACCAACCAGCAAGGCATCAACAGAAAAATCTTTTATCTCGTGAACAAGACAACCAGTCATGAGAAGCCGTCATATCGCTCTGTCTGGGATACCTTGTGCGACCTGAGAGAAAAGCTTCTGGACCAGAACATCAGCAAGTTAGCAATACCGAAATTGGCTTGCGGATTAGACCGTCTGAATTGGAGGCTGGTGCGGAATATGCTGGAGGAGATATTCAAATTCACCGGGATCGCCATTTTGGTGTGCTGTTTCCACCCAAGGCGAATGGCCAGAAGAGAGAAGACAGTGGACTGTTTCTTCTATGGGACGTCGGGCTGCAGGAAAGGCGAAGGTTGCCGATATTGACATGGAGAAGAGGACCAGGATGGATTTCGGGACGAAATATTCTTGAGGGGGCAGTGAAGCAACCCGGTATAACGGATAAACAATGGTCAGTGTCAGTGTCAGTATCGGTGTAAATGTCAAGAGGACGAGAGTAATTTTAATTTGTTTATTTGATTATTTTAACTGTGATAGTGAACCAGCGGTGGGAATGAAGATAATTTTCAACTGTAAATAAATAGTTATTTTTTCTTTAACAAAGACATTTTTTATTTGCACCTTGGTGGCGATTTGTAGGAAAATCGCTACACTATATATTTTTGATTATGATGATCTGGCAACGTTGAGCACATATATTACCAAATCAATTACGCCTTAACGGACAATTTATAAAAGAAAAAAATTATTTTAAATTAATTTAAAAGTATGTTTCTGCCATGCAGAAAGCAAAAAAAAGGAATAAAACAATTTTTGACTTTGTTATCTATCACTTATATTATTACTAACAAAATTTGTGTTACTATAGTTTCGTAAAAAGATTTTACATTCTCAAACACTACTTTAAAACTCACACAAAGTGATAGATAACAAAGTAAAAAATTGTTTTATTCCTTTTTAAAAAATGAAGTATCACAAAGTAACGGATAAATCAATCAATAATTCAAAAGAAAAAAACCAAATCAAAGCTAAATCAATAGAAAAAAATTAAAGAATTTATGTATTAAAATAATTATCCTCGAACTTGGAAGAAATTTAAAATGTAAAAGTTTTATGCTTAGAAAATTTAGAAAAAGAAAAAATTTTGGGCCTCGATTCCAAACTGTGGGTTAAATGTAAAAATTGTTATTGTGTTACTCAAGTTATGACAGGTAAAGTACATGAAGGAGATACAAAATCACAGCTTTCTGATGTCAATTGTAATCTGTTCTCGGTACAGTTGTACACACAGCGTTGCCAGATCACTGTTAACCATAAAAATAACGCGTTGAAATTGTAAAATTACTAATTTTATAGATTGTTATATCTTGTAAACAAAACGACAAAGTGGTACTTTTTTAATTTATTTAAAAAAAATTCTCTTTACTCTCCCATTTTTTTAACTCTGTCGAGAGTTTTTGTTAATACAACAGAAAATAGTTGGGTGCAAAGAATGTTTGGCATGTTTTAAATAGAGAGTGACCCTGAAAATTGCAAACTTTGTTATTAAATATCTCGCGTTCTAAACGATCAAACAATCTGAAGCTTCAGGATTTATTAGTAAACGTGATTCTTAATCTGTGACAAAAAAATGGGCAAAATCTGTCGAAAGGGGGGTCACGCTGGAACAGTCTTAAGATACGCCGATGACAATACACTTCTTCCGAGATCGATCAAGGAACTGACCTTAATTACCAGAAAAATAAAGGTGCCAACCGCCTTTACGGTCTAGAAATAAACGAGAACTTTTAAACATTGTTGCTGGAGATGAGTCCTTCTCATTCCGTAGACTTCCAAATGAATAGAGTCATCCCTTAATTACAATTATTTATAAACGAATAATAAGATTCTTCAGCCACATTGAACGTAGGGATGCACCTAAGAACGGATGGGGGGTTTTAAATCACCCGGTAAACCTCCAAAAAGATGCACAGACCAAATTAAATTCCCAATTGGTACATCTTTCCAATATGCAACCAAGTAAGCCATAAATAGAGAGCGCTGGCGAGAAATAGCCCGAAAAGGCCGCAAACGGAATGAGCTTCCCGTATGAGGTCACGACTCTTCAGTAAAGAAGAATATGAAAAACTATACGTTTTTATACACAAATTTCAGTACCACGTGAGCGATAGAAACTAAATGTAGCAGCTAATATATTTAATTTTTTTTTGCATTTAAAACCAACAATATTCCTTCTCTTTAACAGGATGCTGGAGCTCCAGTCCTTACCGATGATGTTTCCCTGCAGGTTTTCATGGACCATTTGAAAAAATTGGCTGTATCTTCTACAGCGTAAAATCTAGAATTTATATATATTTTTTTGTATTTATTTATTGCATGTTGCAAAAAAGAACCGTCTCCCCATCCACTCCTTACCTTTATTCCGATATTTTTTTTTTTAACTTTTTAAGTTAATTTTAGGTATATAGTGCAAAAGAAAAGGTTACATATGTATTTTTGTGTTGCTATATTGTAATTTTAAGTGTTTACAATAAAATGGTAGTATTTAACTTTTGTGGTCTCTATCTACGACATATTGGTCATATTGATTTGTCACAATCACAAAAAATAAAAATCGCTGATTTAAGGATATTACGAGCTCCGAAACACGTATTTTCAAATCTAGGCGCAAAACTTTTATAAAACTTCTAGTTTCCGAGAATATTGGTAATTCGATAATTCGAAAAATGTAAAAAATTAGAGGAACAATTGACAAAAAATAAAAGTCGCGGACTTTAGGATATTAGGTGCTCCAAAACGCGTACTTTCCGAAATTAGATGCAAAACTTCGATAAAACGTCTGGTTTCCGAGATATGAACATTTTAAAATTAAAAGAATGTAAAAAATCCAAAACGCTAAAAGTATTTCGCGAATATTTCAAAAACTATTATATAGAGATGCGCGCATTTCGCCAGACGATTCTACGTAAAATTCATAAAAAATAATAAGTGAACCTCCTTAACAAGTATTTTCTGAAACTGGCTGCCAAAACGTCTATAAAACGCCTAGTTTCCCAGTATTGCATTAAATGTTTTAAAACTTTGAGGCCATATTTGTACATAAATAATATACATAGTAATTTTTTTGAATAAAAAAAAGATTTTCTGCAAGTTATTCACCATCTGCCAAGTCTCCAAAAAAAAAGTTCCCCCACTGCTGAAGTGATTGCGGCTTTCACAGCGCCTGAAATAAAAAAAAAAGTTAATCAAACTAGAAGTTATTGCCTATACAATGACCCAGAATTGTGAAAAAAAAATTACCAAAATGGCAGCGTTTTGACAGAAAGTTTAAATTTTCGCTCAAAAATCTAATGATTTTTGGCATGGCAAAATGACATTTTTTATTCAGTCGAAAAACTGGAGGGTCATTGTCATTTGCTATTCCAGACCCATACAACTCACCTTCCTCTTCTTCAAAAACCGGCTATTGAAGCTCTCCTTCGAGATCCATCGTCATCGAGGCAGCCTGTTGTCGATGGTCTAGTTGGCTGCTCGTAGCCTCGTTTGATCTCTGTCAGCGGCGTAACCTCTTGCTGCTGGTCTAATTATCACTCCCATCACACTAAACATTTCTTCAGGAATATCATTATGGATTCAAATCCAATAAACTTTTATATGTCACACGATCCCCACTTGCAATTTTAGTATGTTATTTTTGAAGGTATAGATTATCGAAATATGTATCCTACTATTGTGTGCCTCTTAAAATGCACAAAACCATCTGAACGCTTTTTAGCTTTCTTCCTTCTTTTTCCTTATTTCCTTCCCAAGTTACCGTATGTATATTAAGTTGCATAACTTATTGCATTTAAAAATCGGTATATATATATATATATATATATATATATATATATATATATATATATATATATATATATATATATATATATATATATATATATATATATATTCTACAGGAATATCATTATGGATTCAAATCCAATAAACTTTTATATGTCGCACGATCCCCACTTGCAATTTTAGTATGTTATTTTTGAAGGTATAGATTATCGAAATATGTATCCCACTATTGTGCGCCCCTTAAAATGCACAAAACCATCTGTACGCTTTTTAGCTTTCTTCCTTCTTTTTCCTTATTTCCTTCCCAAGTTACCGTATGTATATTAAGTTGCATAACTTATTATATATATATATATATATATATATATATATATATATATAATAAGTTATTATATATATATATATATATATATATATATATATATATATATATATATATATATATATATATATATATATATATATATAATATATAAATATAAATAAATAATTTTCCAAAACGCCGTTCCTGTGTTTTTATTAATATTATAAATAAACAAATATGTTAACGGTACATTTCACATTGTACTGACACAAGCCTGCTACAATTTTATTAACTAGCTGACCCGACAGACATCCTGTCCAAATTTCAATAATTTTTGATACGACTCATTTGTGATCGTTTTTTTCTTCTGAAAACTTTTCCCAGACCATAACGAACAAAACAAGAAAAAATTACACATATCCATTGTTAGAATCGTGAGTTGTGATCTTGAGTTCATACAAAATCCCATAGACAAAAAGCCTTTTCAGTTTTTCCCGAATTTTTCGCGCAACTTTTCCAATTTTTCTTTACCTAAAAACCTTATTCGGGCTATTACAAATATTAAAAAAAAAATTAGCCAAATCGGTCCAGCCGTTCTGAAGTGATGCGCTTACCAAGGAACAGCATTTAAATTTTATTTATATATATAGATTAAGCTGGATGACAGAAATGAATGGTAGATGTGGTAAATATTTAAATAATGTATAAAACCTGCCAACATTGAATATACAAAACTGTACCTGATCTTCGATTAAAGCCATCGACGGCGGTCGGAGATTTCTAGGCTTCTCAAGATATGAAAACAGATAAGCAAACCAGCAGCCAGTTATTATAGATAAATAAATTACAGTATGGCACGTGATCCCTTGACGCACTGAGGCTAATAAAACCCTCCTAAATTGTTCTACCATGCAATTATCTGCTTTAATATTTTCGGTAGGGCAGTGTATTTTTGTTTTTGCAATAAAACAAAAAAATTATGAAAACAGTCTCTTTATTTCATTATTTACACATCTTATCTGCAAACATAAGTGATAACTGTAATAATAATTAAATTCTTGAGATTTATCAAACAATTACATTCTTATATCTATAACAAAGCTCTTCAGCATGTTAAAAACTTTTATATACAAAATATACATTAGCCTAATTCAAAAATCGAATGCTCATCTTTTGCTCTACATCTGTCCTTTGAAGGGCCTTGCAGAATTCCTCAAATGAAATCATTTGATCCCCATCTTCGTCTGCCTCCAGAATTGTTCTCTCAGCAATACTAGTTAGCTGCTCCTCACTAATATTTGTTCCTACCATCATGTGCAAAATAGCCAAGAGTTCATCCTTGGAAATCATATCATCATTGTCCAAGTCATACAGCTTGAAGGCAACTAAAATTTAACCCATTATATCACCCTGATAATTCAAATAATTCTGAAGAATTACATTTCAGTTTTTCTTCTCTAGAATTCAACTTGTTGCCTTTGTTCTTTTTCACGGGGCGAAAGTGTGCTAAAACCTGCATGAACTGTCTGAAATTTACCCTATCAGTGAACTCGTCCCCTTGAAAGAAGGCATTTACGATTCGTTCACCTAAAGGGTTGATGGCCAGTTCAGGTATTCTCAAAAAATCATCCCTAGACAAGGTTCCACAGTCATTACGATCCAAGGCAGTGAAACGTGAATATAAACGCTCGATTTGATTAGGTGTGACTAAAAAGGGCATATTGGTCCACCAATTATGTTAATAAGTTCAAACAAATATAATTCGAAGTCATTATGGAGTCAATGTTTTTATACTTACATCCTGTTTCTTCTTGAATTTGAGCGATTTCTTCTTCGCGAAGTAAAAGAGACGCTCTGTTACCCATTATTTCGATTTTAGTCAAGAACAGACTTAAACACCCTTTCGAGTACAAAAGTCTGCCTTTGTTCAAGTATCAAAAAAAACTTTGAACTTTTGTCAATTGATAAATATTAGAGTGAAATTGGTTATCAGAACTGTCAATTTGAACATGTTTAGACATTTAGGATTTCGGTATTAAAAATTACTTTACCAATGGCGTAACTCGCATCCAGCAATTTATTTACTTCATATTTATATTTGTACAAATATCCTTCACTAATTTTTGTATAAGAGTATCAGTATTCATCGAAAGTTGTTTCAGTTGCAAACTCAAATGTTATAATATGAAAATCTTAGGATTTCGATTTTCTGAATTGGATGATTTTAGAGTTGATTTTTCACATACCAGTGGCGTAGACCTTTTTTCCGTTTAAAACAATCTATTAAACATATAACAGAATTGACAGGTATTTTTTATAGTTGTCATTTAAGAGTTTCACATTGTTTAAATTTGGGTCTGGTAAAAAAAAAAAATGGGATCGCAATCATGTAATCATCTACGATAGTTGTAATATGTTATATAAACAAACAATTTCACCTAAAGCTTTTCAAAAATTCGAACAGGTAAAAAAAAACAAATTATTGCAAGTTTTTAAGGTTTAGTGATAATTTTTGTAGAAAAATTTTAATTTTGCTCCTCCCCCACCACCTGATGGTCGACCGGATCATTGGGATTTACAGTTTTGTCGGTTCTGGGGTTGGAACTGGGTGTTAAGAAGTGAATGCGACGAAAATAGAAGCAAGCCAGCTGATACAAAAAACATGCCGAAGAGGGCACATAACACTAAAGAGACTTCAGCTAAAAGTAAACAAAAAGTTAAAAATAAAGGTTCCAATGTGGAAGCACCTGTTAGTTGTCCACCACCTAAACAACTGCCCACGAAACAACAGCTGAGGGAGTTATGCAAGTGCATTTTTAAGCCGCCAAGAAAATATGTGCCTACCTGCGTAGTACCTGACCTGTTCCAAACACCATCACATAGCACTATGTTGTTTCAAAGGTAAGAATGAAGAACTTAGACTTGTAACTTGTATATTATTAAAAATTAAAATCTCTAAATGTAGAAGAACGTCTGTCTACCCATTACACCAAATAATGCGGATAAAAATTCAATCCTCTCGCCACAATTTTTACATCGTTGGTCCTCCAGCTGGTTTACCTTCAGCGATCGCACGCCTCGTCATATTACCTCGTCGGTAACGTTACATGTTTTGTAGGTTGCCAGAATTCGGGGGTTTAACTGCTTTCTAAAACACGCGATTTGGACGTAGATTCCCTGCGACCGAGCGTATCAGTAATTAGTTTTAAACGCTGATTTGACGCGTATTTCGTTCGCCTTGCGAATATTTATTCTGATTTGGGATTTGCTACGTGTGTACATACTGAGTAATACTTAAAAAAAAAATCAACTTTGTAATTGCAAACATGAGGGTGTCTGATTTAAAACAGTTAATGATGACTAATTTAAGTTTGGAGGAGAAAGTTGAATTAAAAACTAACGGTCGTCTTACGTCCGTGTTGAATTTGAGTCAAGTCCAACAAGAATGTAAAAATAGGGGAAATTTTACGCGAAAATTTGACAGTACAATATATAATAGTATTTTATGGCTATGTGGTTGTGAATTTTAATGGTTTCCTGGTTTACCTCCTGTATAGGATTTCAATAGCACGAAAAGTAAAAAGAAGGAAGGGGAAAGCAAAAAAGAATCTTTAGCAGCACTATTTTCTTCTACACCCTCCTACTTTAAAAACCAACGTCGCCACTGAATATATGTTATTTCTATATCTAGTATAAATTTATATTTTAACATATACCTTTTTATAATATCTTAATATACTTTATGTTATAGTATTAATTATAAATTATCAGTAGAGATTGTTTTAAATAGTTTTTAATTGACATATTTTTTGACTTTGACATATTTTATAAGCAAAAAATATTCTACAGCAGCACTATTTTCTTCTACGTCCTCCCACTTTAAAAACCCACGAACTGCCACTGGTATCTTCTATGAGCAGTGCACTGCCTGCAGGATGGTAGATCGCACCTCTACAGGTTTAATCACCAGATAGTTATTAAAAAGGGCAAGAAAATGTTTGGAATCTAGAAGGACGTCAAGGGTCAGCTAGAGACCCTCAGAAATAAAAAGTGCCCACCTCAGGGTCGAAATCTCATTAGAAATTAGTAAGAGCCTCCGGGCTAACTAAAAAACTTGGCTGAAGAAGTCGACTCTAGAAGGACGCTTGAAATATGCTTCGTAGTGATTTATAAAAGGGATTGTGTTTTATAAAGACTTTTTAGTATGTCCGAACTTTAAATTTAAATAACACTAAGCCAAATTAGATGCCTTGAAACTCTTTATTTTATGTGAAATAATACTGAATGGCATTAATGTCTGAAAACAATTTCGGACAAATGTCTGAACAAACAATAAAAATAAACAAGAAAATATTATCAAAATGAGTAGATTTTTTAAAATTTTGTAAACTTGTGAATTATATCATGTAAAAGCCCCTCGTAATCATATATTGTCATGTACTGCTGACACCGCAGTTATGCTTTGTCATAATATGATAATTTGCAAGTGTTGCTTTGGTGTTAAACGTTCCAATTTTGACACTAGAGGCGCGCAAACTCACAGACTCGTTTGATAGCGACCCCTATCGGAAATTCAGATGCACTAAAAATTTTCCTATAGTATTCGAATCAACAAAAGGTCCATTTCCTTTTTCAGTAACTGTGGTTATGCTATTGAGCCTCTACTGCCGGAGGCAAACAAGGAAAAACCATCGTTCTACAACGTTCAATCTGGCAAGAGTGGTAAAGGAAGTCAGATTCAACCGAACGTTCAAGAACCTCATAATAAGGTAAATACTAGATTGTATCAGGTCCTCAATTCTCGGTCCCTAAGTTTCATCGAGTGTAGAACCTATTCGGATCAGAATCTTTTTCTGTGCGTATAGTTATTTTAAAACGCCACCTTTCAGCTTCAAAATAAGGTATAATAGAAGAGCCTAAGTTAAGAAGAAACTAGTTAATAAAATGAAATCCATATTGAAATGTATGTATATTTTATAGATGATTTATAAGAGTAAAGTAATCCCAGTATCCAGCCCAGTATCTCAGTACAGCCCAGTATCTCACAAAACTAAACATTTTAGAACAAACGTTAAAAACTTAAGTTCTAAAAAACATCACTACCTTGATAAGATTATAATTATATTATTTTACCTAATATCTAATATTTATCTAAATTTTATCTAATATTTTAAACAGTCCATTTCAATTGTTGGAACAATATTTGGTAGTAGTCTCACTTTTACCTTAGATGTTCGATCAAAACAATTCTCAGCAAAATGATGGTAACATAAAAAACTTCTGCGGTTTGGAATAAAGCCTGGCTTTTTAATAAAATTAATCTATTATGTTCTTCTATTTAGATCTTTGGGAAATTTAAAAAAAAAACTAGTTAATAAAATGAAATCCATATTAAAATGGAAGTAATATTTACATTTATTAGTACAATAATTTCTGAAAAAATAGGATTGTAAAAAAGTTCATAACAAAACTTCATAACCTGAAAATTTCATTGAAACAAAATTCGTTTTTATTTCCAAGTAATTGATAAAGTTAGTATTAAAAGCACTTACCTATCTAATGTTACTTCTGAATTTATATTTTTTTCGTGGCCGTTTCCGACGCCATTTATATATACATAAAAATAGGCAAGCTTCGTTCCTGTTAGTTTTATATTCAAAGTGTAATCATCATCCAGCCTTTTGCGTCCACTGTTGGACTAGGCGTTGGTTTAGCCCGTAGCCTCCGCCGTTGAGGGTGTAGCTCTTTTAAAACACCTTATTCTTTTTAACCGTTGAATACACCGGTAAAGTTTGGTCCTTACAATTCAGAACACCCCGAATTTGTCGATGGACTAGTTCTATTTCCTTCTAAAGTTTGTCATGAATATGGTTTTCTTGAAGTTGATCTTCAAACCCACTCTCTCACATACCACAGATAGTTCTTTTAGCACCACATCGTTTGCAAATCGCAGCTGGCTGGGTTTTTCTTCGTCTATTGTTATACCTTTAGTCGTCCCAATTTTTTAATAAATTTAATCCTGGTGAAATTAAATATATTTGCTAAAAGATGTTCCTGTGTATATAGTGTGAGTTACGCCATCTAGTCAAACAGTCACTGATGACGATCACCAAGTTGCGCTGGAAGATTTTATCGCACCAGGCCTATTCTCCAGACCTGGCCCCTTCGGATTTTTTTTTTTTCATCCCTGCAACATCGCCTGGTTGATAACCGCCCCACTTCTCTTAAGGAAGGCGTGAAGAGCCTCAATGACTTCATTACAACAAAATTCATTCGATTTGGGATTCGATGGTTAAAAATAAATGTCAAAGGTAGTGAAAAACAGGCCGAGAATTAACTTAAGAACCTAAAAGGAGGTTTTTCTCACCTTCTTCTTTACCTGTATCAAAAATCTTTTAAAACATGTTATTTAAAATTATATTATTCCAGATTATTCCATGTCCTAATCTTGTTGATACGAAATATTCGGAATCTGGAGACTCGCGTTACGAAGATGCCCAATACTCCAAATCTGCATACTGCCGCAACGAAATATACAGTCGACAGTTGACCTCAGATGAAAACGCTTCCAGCACTGAAGAAAGCATCGAGTACATATCCGTGCGAATAAAAAGCGACATCTGTTGCTCCTGTCACGGTCACCAAACAAATAAATCGCCAATCAATCGTAATCATCAACAGGAAGTGATGCAGAAAAAAGAATCACGTCAGAAATACAACCTGGCAGTCCAAACCAGTCAGTTTCCGCTTGAGCCAGTGATACCTCTACCTGGAGATGACAAACACACTCAAACTTCTAAACCCGTCTGCAAAACAACTGAGGTTTCGACGAAGCGCACCGGAGAGAGATACATAAAACTGGGCAAGAAAAAGGTCATTTGTTTGTGCGTCTGTTGCTGTCCTTGCTCCAGGCAAGGAACAGGAAATAACGCTTATCCAGCCGTGGAAAAATGTCAGCCTATTATGGAAGAAACTGACGGAGACGTTCCAGAAAAATACTCCAAACAGCAGAAAGAAAAGTTCGATCCAAACCAGCAGCTGATTCCGGAAAAACAAACCTCTTTCACCGTGAAGAAATCCACCAAGGACAAATCCAAGCTTGATCTTCCAGAGGAACCAGACTTTTCCCCGTATATCCAGGATATTCCAAAAACAAACGCTTCTCTTGAGGACGCTGATCCAGATAAACAAAACAGCATGGCCTTTAATGTAGTAATACAACCACCGAGTACAAAAACCTTTTCAAAGTTTGGAACGCCCTCCAAGAGTTATTCCTGGATGAAGGAGGTCACATCAGATAACACCACCTCTAGCCTGTCTCAATGTCAGATATACAGGAGCCCCCTAACGGGGAAAACTTACGACTTAAGTTCGGTTAATCTAGATGATCAATTTAAATTAACTCTGCCTGAAGCCATCGACGTGTCCGACGACTTGGTGTACTTGAAACAGTTGGATAAATCCTGGAAATCGGACAAGGAAAGCCGGTTGGTTCTTGATGCGGTCTGTGATGCCATTATGTCAGAGCACGAAGACAACTTTAAAAATTATCGTGGTAAGGATTGGCTGTTGGAGGACAACAGAGACATTGTCAACGTTGGAGCCTGGAAGAACACCGAGGATAAAGTAAGGAAGCTGAACGATGTTTCTGATGAGATTTTCGAAAATGTGACAATGTCGGAGGAAGAACAAAGAAACGATACATATAGTGGTGTAACAAACCTAAACTGCCAGTGGAAAACTGACAATTCAAGAAAGAACATATCTTTTTCGACTAGAAATACAATAACTGGAAAGAAACGAACCCTGTATGAGGAAAATAATGAAAAAAGTGGTAAAAAACTTAGACATAACGACCAGAAGCAGATCAAAAAAGTTCAGGTGTCAAAACCTGTTTCTGATAACGAAAGTAGTGAGAGCACATTGAAATCTAGTAATAAAATAGATGAAATATTCGCCAAAATTGAAAATATAGTGAAAGAAAGCAAAGAGAAAAGTAGGGAAATGAGAAGAACTTTGAAACCATTGCCTGGAAGAAAGTTCCCTAAGCCTACCTCCATGAAAAGTCCAGAAACCCGGACAAAAATGTATCCCATGTCTTCAGATATGTTTAAAACCGAACTCGGTTCCAGAACAAACCAAAAGGAATCAAAGAAAAGCTACGAAATATTCAGCAATGACATGAGGGTGTTTGATAAAGTTTTTCCCAAACAAGAGGACGTGGCAACTCTGCCAGATGTCCAAGAACAACCTGAGAGCTTAGAGAACGACATGTCAGAGGAATCGTTAAGAGATCGAAGATTATCATATCAAAGTTTCCTGGTTTGTGATATGAAGTCGTTTGAAAACGGAAATGTAGAACGCGAATTGGTTGGCGATAGGAGGATCTGGAAAAAGAAGAAATCGAAAAATTCGTTGATTCCCATCAGAAAGAGAAGGTATTGAAGGTTATTAAAAATATGTTTTAGTATCAATAAAAAACAATCCTTACGATTATTGGTTTGGTTTAGTAAATCAATAAAATTCAGCAGTTTACTGTAAATAAATTGATAAAAAAATTATTCATTTTCTTCTTCCCGTCAATCTTCATTGACCTCCTTCAAACTTCGCCTCCGGATCGATCACCAGTAGCTCCCTGTCACTTTTTGATGTGCAGTAATTTTTTGGCATCTCTTTTTTTTTTGGTTTTTTTGGCTCTTTTTCTTTCACCTACTATTCGTCCCTTCATGATTCTTCTCGGTATTCGCCTTTCCGACATCTTCGCCATTATCCATCACAAGTACGAAACATTCTTCTGAATAGTCTTTAAATACTGCAAGCATCCCTTCTGTTTTCCTTGTGAGAGTGCACGTCTCGCAGCCATAAGTGAGTACTGGCGGAATTAGTGTTTTATAGATCTCAACTTTCGCGTTTCTTTGTATAATTTATGTCAAACTTCAGGGAATGGGTAGTTATAGCCTAAATCTATATAAAAATACATAATTATAAAAGAGCAGAGCTTTAAAATGATGCACTAAAGAGAACCATGAATTGGTAAGGAAAAGTTATTTGTTTGTTACTTCCCTAAATCCGAACAAGGACCTTGGCATAATAAATATTCACCTGCAGAAAATAGCCAGTCTAACAAGAAAGAAACCAATGGACAAAGAAACGTTCGATCCAAACAAGTTCAGCTTCCATCCAAAACATCCTTCGCTCAAGGATGTTTAATAACAAAATATTTTAAAAGCACCTCTTAAACACACTTGATCATAAGATATAATATATACAAGAAATAATTATCCCCAAATATTAACCCCCATATAAGAAATAATTATCGTTATTTGTATTTCATCAACAATATATTGCATAAAAATCTACATGTTCTTCTCTTCTTTTTTTCTTCCTTGGCATCTGCTTCTATGGAGTTATTTTTGCTTTAGGTTCAAAATAATGTAGTACTGGTCAAATGTTATGTTTATTTTCATTATTAGTACTAAACTGTGTATATAATTCAAAGAAAATTGAAAAAAAACCCAATGAAGGTATGTCGTAGTTTAAGAACATTAGTGATTTTATATTAACCATTACCAATTTGTGTTAGTTGTCAATATTTTTTGGTCACGTGGATCTCTATATTAAAAACATTTTGTTGTCAAGTGCTTCTAGTGCTGAAGAAAACACTATAATATTACTAATGCGTCTACAAATAGTTATTTCTTATATACCATTGGCAAGATGCTGCAAAGCAAGAGGCCATTGTAAACGAAAAGAAGAAACATTCCAAGTTCGAGAAAAAAAGCATTGTAGACTATGAAGTTCCAAAAGAAACAACTAAAAAGGACGCATTTCTTTATTGTGTATAAAAAAACTATTATCACATAAACAAGATAAATTAAAAAAGGTTCAAGTTGAGCACGTTAGTCTAATTAAATCCATTATAAATACTTAATAAATAACAATTTCTATACAGTTTTCTGGTCTATTTACAAAACATTTCCAAAGTGAACTATCTAGAACGTTGAGGCAGTGGAAATCAAACATGATTCACTTTATTTCATAATAAAGCAACTATTATTCTTATACTATGAAATGGAAGACAATTGTTAAATGTTAAATCCAGAAACGATTACCTGGACACAAGGCCAATTTATTTTGAAGGAGACACATATTGCCTAAATAATATACTTGCTACGGATGCATGAAGATACATTAATAAACAAAGTAACCTAAAAAAAAAAGACACCAGAAATGTCAAGCGACATTTAAATTTAAAAATATTTCACCCTGAGTTTGATAACTGCCAAATGGGCGAACGCCATGATTAAAAGAAAGAAGTAAGATAGTAAGAATAGGTATTCTTGACAGTACTTGACGAACCAAAATATATGGAGTAGAAAGGTAGGATAGATAATAAAATAAAAATTAATGAGTAGAATAAACAAAAAAATGACTAGATTTTGTGAAATAAGAAATTTCCAGTTCATTTACAGAAAGACTGGTATGAGTTGAAAAGTTTAAAATTATAGTTGAACTGGGCTGATATTTCGGAGATCAGGATAAAAGTTTATCATACTCCTAAAGCTCCTGAACGGTGGTCATAGTAAAAATATAAATTCAAGTAGAAGACTTTTAACGTCTATACGACATAACGCCCTATCTATCATTCAATCAGTGTTTTTAATCCTTTCACTGGGGGAGTTTTTTTTGCAGTGTACTGCCGCGGAGCTTTGAGACTAGAAACGTCTCACGCAGTTAGGGCTAGCGGGTTCTCACATATTATCTTTATACAGTAGTATATCATCTGATTTAATTAATGAAAACCTTCAGGACACTTCTATGTTTATAGATGGTTCCCGCAGTGAAAGGGTTAATTGGTTTTCTTACTCAAATATGTTGTAAAAAATACTAATGCTAACTTCACATTACTATTAATCAAAAATAACAATGAGAAGATGAGGTTAGATTTTGTGACCTGTATCTATGTGAGACTGAAATGGAAAAATCTTTTATGTTTGGCAGGACATACTTCTGTCTCCTATTTTCGTATTGGTTCCGGTCCTATTAAATCTGTAAAGAAACGAACGAGAGTTTACAACAGTTATATTAAGGTCGCAGCTAAATATTCATATTAATATTATTGAATCTTAAACGCAACCATACATACACGCATAAGCATAAATGTGAGTTTAGCATTAAAACAAGGCGGCTTTTATTAAAGTTTAAGAAACCATTTTAAGCAGCACTGCAGAAAGGTTTTTTTTGTTACCTGAGATGACTCCTGACTAAATGTCCACTCGCTAGGGCGGCCATGAGTGATAATTCTCCTGCTAATACAGTTCCACATACTATTCTCGCCAGTTGTTTGGCATTGTCACCGGGGACTTCTGAGTGGGGTCCCCGAACTCCCAACATCTCTAAACAAGTTGACTGAGCGGCAAGGATCGTTCCTCCTCCCACAGTTCCTATTTCCACGCTGGGCATCGTGCAGGAGATGAGCAGGTCGTCCCCGTTCTCTCCGTAGGGTTCCATGATGGTCATGCAATTGCTGCTAGCAACGTTTTGAGCTGCATCCTGACCAGTCGCTATGAAAATGGCAGTGACTATGTTTGCTGCGTGAGCGTTGAAACCACCTGAATAATTTACAGATGATAGAAATAATATATTTCTCCTCAGGAGACATATAGTAGACAAAAAAAGTATTTGCACATCCTAAGATTTAGGGGTTTATAAATAATGTGAAAATAACAAACTAAGTTGTCTTGGTATAATGTCACTATTTCCTCCCTCACGTCCTCAGGTATCTCTTTTGGATTAGGAACCATTTCCAGCATACAAAGTTGAATTAAAATCACTTGATAAACTAAACCTGACCTGTGTTGACATTGAAGCAGTCTTGTCTCTATGTCAAGTGTACAAATACTTTTCGTTTTTTTACATATCATTCACAGGTACACATTCACAGGTATACATTCACATTCACATTATTTTTATTATATAATTGCATGTGCTTTAAGTTTGAGAAATTCACAACCAAGGTCAGCAGAATTATGAAAGAACTATAAAATCAATGAGGTAACATGGGAGATTAACTTATTGACATAAATATTTCTATATCTCATTATATCATTATTATATAGGGTGTAAAGCATTACAGAAGACTAGTATAAAGTCGTAAACACACGTTGACTTAGGGAATTTATGGACTAGTCCATTCTCACGACCATAAACCAATCATCAAGACTGTGATACAAGATTTTAAAATATGAAGATATGATAAGCGTAGACGTTCGGAAATAGTGGACTGGGTAACATTCAATGTTTGTGCCAATTGTTTCAACATATGAGTTGAGTTTTCATCTAATAATGCTTGCAAACCTGCATCTTCAAATTTTTTCGGCTGTTCTGGACCCTCCTTGTTTTTTATATCAAAATCACCATTATTAAGCTATTTAAACCATTGTACACAGGTCTTTTAGGTTAAAGCATGTTCACCATAAACTGCAACTAACAATAGATAAACCTTTAGCAGCCGTTTTCTTCAGATGAAAGAGGGTTATTAAAATTCCCCGTAAAACGTCTTTTCTGGTATATAATTTGACATATTCAAACCTATGAAAAACCATGATTTTTGCCCAACAACAATTTATAAGGAATTGGTTTTTGATGGCATATGGTTACCCTCTAAAATACTATCATCATTAGTCTGTACCAACAAATATATTAGTAACGCCATCTCTTAGCAAAATCGACATTATTAACCAAAACACATCTTACAATAGGAATCTTTCAGCTGTCACAAAGATCAGAAGATTGAATTAAATGTTTATGTGTACAATAAATGGGCATTGTTAATGATTAAATAAGTTAATATTTTGATACTCACCAATGCTACCGGCCAATGCAGACCCAACCATGTTCTTTGATATGTTTAAATCGATTAAAGCATGTGTGGAGGTTTTCAGAACAGATTGTACAACGTTGGCAGGAACCACTGCTTCGCATACAACCGATTTACCACGTCCTGAAAGAGAAAAAACAAATTTTTAACCAGAAAAATTGGCAAAATAAATTTGTAAACCTTCTATCCAGTTTATAGCTGCTGGCTTCTTATCTGTACAAACATTTCCACTCAAACTGAGAATTTCCATTTCGGGAAAATGACTCTGGAGAACGTTCAAGCCTTGTTCTGTACCTGGAATGTGATAGATGTAGGAATTAGTTCTGACAATATGTATAACACCACAATTTATACCTTTAGATATCATATTCATTCCCATGGCATCTCCAGTCAGTGCTACGAATCTTATAAAGAGATATCGCCCGGCAATGTGGGTAGTTAATTTAGATAATTTAGCGAAGCGACTGGTCGAATCAAAACCTTTTTTAACGCTTTCGAAATTTTCTGCTTTCTTCAACCACTGTACAGCTTCACTTGCCTTGGTTATTGAAGGGAAACGAACCACAGGTCCTCGAGTCATTCCATCAGCCACTATTCGTGACTTAACACCAGTTTTATCTAACGCTCTACACCCTGTAAAATAATTTTATGTAGAAATATTTGGTAATCAATTAATTCCTAGTGTTACGCCATTGGTTTCTGTTTACATTTTAATTAGCACCAACCTTGGTTGCAAGTCTCCCGAATTTAAACATAAAAATTAATTCAATTTAATTTTTTTTATATATTTTTATATATATATATATATATATATATATATATATATATATATATATATATATATATATATATATATATATATATATATATATATATATATTATTTGTAAAGTGTCTTTTTGTTTTTCAATTACAAACGATTTAAAACGGATATCGGTTTAAAGCCCGCTACAGGAAAAAGAAGAAGACTTTGACAGCAAACAAAGATGGCCGCCGATGTTATGTGCGTGTTGTGCAAAAATTACTAACTGTAATAGTAAACAGAACATTATCGTGTAAACTCTATTAGAGTTGTTATCAAAAATGACGACGTCCGAACAAATCGGTCTGAACAAGACGTGGGAGTTGTCTCTGTACGAACTGCACCGTACTCCGCAAGAAGTGATTACCGACAACACCGAAATAGCCGTGTCGCCTCGCAGTCTACACAGCGAGTTAATGTGCCCCATCTGCCTGGATATGTTAAAAAAGACTATGACCACGAAGGAATGTCTGCACCGATTCTGTTCGGAATGTATCATAACCGCTCTTCGGTCCGGTAACAAAGAATGCCCTACTTGTCGCAAGAAACTGGTCTCGAAAAGGTCTTTACGACCAGATCCCAACTTTGACCTACTTATTTCCAAAATATACCCAAGCAGGGACGAATACGAGGCCCACCAGGAAAAGGTTCTAGCCAAACTGAACAAAGTACACTCTAGGGAAGCTTTCGTACAGTCTATCAACGAAGGGATTAAATTGCAGTCACAAAACAGAGCCCCGCGAGGTAGAAAACCAAACGAAACCGTTACCAGTGAAAATCAACAAGGCGAAAATGCTCCTCCGGCTCCAGGAGGAGGAAATAATGAAAACACAACAGTAAATGCACCGAATACTAATAATACTAGTGCAGTTCAAAACAATACAAGTCAGAGTGCTGGAAGGAGCACTAATCCTGGTAGTCCGGCGCCTTCAGGTCGCAGTACCCCCTCGCAGCCCCCCAGTCCAGTGTCTTCTAGTGTTAGTTCAATTAAAAGAAGACCGAAAAGTGCCATGACCTCAGAGAGAAGCGAAGAGAGTGATTCAACTGCACAAACAGAACAGACAGACACTGATGGTGAGGGGCCTTCAGAGCCTCAAACTCTTAATGAAATAGAGTTAGTTTTCAAACCTCATCCGACTGAAATGTCCGGAGATAATCCTTTGGTTAGGGCTTTACAGGAAAACTCAATACGTTACATAAAAACCACTGCAAATGCCACTGTAGATCACCTACACAAGTACCTGGCCATGAGACTGACAATTGATTTGGATTCTCAACTGTCTGCCAGTCACAGTCTATTGAATTTCTGCATTTATATATCTCCTTCCAGTGGGCAATATGTGCAGCTGAATGGTAATCAAACTTTGGGACAAGTAAATGATAAATACTGGAAAGAAAACAAGCCCCTGGAGATGTATTATTCCTGGAAGAAAACATAGGGATTGAGGAGGGGGTTAGAGTCAAGACCCCCACAATAGACAGTGAGTTTTAAAAGTGAGACAGACGAGGTGGAGTAGAAATAGTATTTTGCTGTAATGTATTTTTTGCAAAAATACGGTTTTGTATGTATGTTATATTTTGGTTTTGAAATCTTGGTGTGGAAAAAGATTGTTTTAAGCTGAAAGTTTTTCATACAGGTAACATTTTTTATTGTTTGCTTATATTTTATACCAAATAATTTGAGGAAAAAATGTAATCATTTAATAAATAAATGAGCGTATAAAAAAATATGTACTGCGTTTTTTTTAAAGGTGTAGAATGTTGTGCTGATGTAAGATTTTTGTATCATCCTTTCAATGAGTAGGTATATTTTACCGCTAAATATAAATGTGCCTATCAACAAATTTATTTTTATCAATTGCAGAACTTTATTCCAATAAGATAAAAGTTTAAATATAATAGAGTCCACAGTAAATGCTGGAAACATACAGTAGGCAACAAAAGTATCTTCACACCCTAATTTTTAAAGATTCATCACAAATAATAGCAAAAATTTAAACAAAAAATGTAAATATAACAAGAAATTATAAAATAGAATAACCATTTATTTGAAAATGTCAATTGAACAAATAACACCTAACAATAAAGTTCAAAATTTATTTAATATTTTGTGTTCATCCTAATAGCAGACCCAATGACAGATTTCAAACATCTAAACATTGATTCTAATCTTTTTAGATGCTCCTTGCTCTTAATTGTGATTTTATGAACTTTTCTGTCTAGAATGTTCCATTTTCTATGGGATTAAGGTTATGGGGTATTGTTTCCCAGGGTACCTCGCAACACTTCCACATAGGACCGGTCTGTCATGTTACCGTTTATATCTTAAATATTTTCTACTTCATTGTAAGACAGACACCTCCAAACCATGACATTTAAACAAATCCCAGTTCGATTTTTTTATTAGTGAGGACGGCTGATTTCTGTACTTTGATGATATTTGAACTGACTGTGACTATTGTGGAAGAATGATCCGAAGAAAGATCAAGGCTTTGTTCTGCTAGACAATTGCTAGTAGAAATACCTTTAGTAACACAGAAGTCAATAGGGTCCGGTAGTTTGTTCCTACCACTATGCCAGTCTGTGGGCCTACCAGTAGACAAAGTATTTAGATTATTTTTGTCGATATATTTTATGAGCTCTGGGCTTTTAGTAGTTATCAATCTTAATCCGCATCTGAAGTGTTTGGCATTTAATCATCACCAGCCAGGAATCTACTGCCTAAGGTGAATCTCTTTGAGATTAGTCTTTCACACCGAAGCTACCAACAGAAGAATTGAATTATGTTGTATGTTGGATGGATATATATTATATAGTTTTGAATTCTCAAATAGCTTTGATTGGTATAATTCGATTCAGAGATCAACATCACGTCAATGTTATGTTCTCTAAGGAAAACTGATATTTCGGGGTTACGACTAACTAGATCATTAGCATTCCAAAGGGCCATTTTTAATTGTTTGAAGAACTAAATATCATTCCAAAAAACTAGTTCGGATTTCGGGAAAGATACGCAACAATGGAACAAGTGTACAGGCTAGTAAAAATTATTAATAACTCTTTTGAAGATAAAAAGTACTGCTCGGCTGCATTCCTGGCTATTACACAAGCCTTTGATAGAGTATGACACTCAGGCCTACTATATAGTCTTAAATCAACATTCTCTACACCATACTATCAGATATTGTTATCATACTTAACGAACAGATACTTCACTGTCAAATGTAAAGGGGAATTTACAAACAGGAGTACCTCAAGGTAGTCTCTTGGGTTCCAACAACACATTTTTATGAAGAGGAAGTAACTTGGCTTAAAATTATCCCAACTCTACTGGTTAATAGGTAGAAAATCCAAGCTATCGTTGGTTAACAAGTTAACCATCTACAAAGTGATCCTCAAATCCATATGGGGGGAGAGAGAGAATTTAGAGATTGATATAGCCGCATCAGCAACAAAGGCTATTTAGCGGCCGTAAATCCATATGGAATAACGGCATACAACTATGGGGTACTGTGAGTGTATCCAATAGAGAAAGACTTCAAAGATTCCAGTCCAAAACGCTGATAATTATTACTGATGCTCCTTGGTTGACAAATCGAACTTTACACCGCGATCTACAAATATCGCGACTTGAAGGGCATCCCCAACTCCCCTGCTGTCAGCCTCCTGGATAATAAATAAAAGACGCATAGATTGAAACGCTGTGATCCTTTAGAGATAAGTAATAGACTTGAAGAGTTTTATCACTAAACACCAAATCACTTATTTTGAACTGCTCGACGCACGTTTCGCTAACCATGTTAGCATCATCAGGAGAAAATCATCTCCTGACCAGCTTAAATCATCTCCTGATGATGCTAACATGCTTAGCGAAACGTGCGTCGAGCAGTTCAAAATAAGTGATTTGGTGTTTAGTGGTAAATCTCTTCAAGTTTAGTGTTTCACACCAAAGGTTCCAATAGAAGCATCGACAATCAATGGAATTTAAGGTAGTATTAAGGTTATTCCACTATTCTAGATATAAAGAATCCTATACATGCTAGGCCTTTAATGTAAGCGTCCTAACCCATGATGCTTGGTAATTCTCTCCCTTACCCTAAGTGTTCTAACAGTTCCTTATTGTCTTTAGGTAGATTGCAAAAAGGATCGGCTATTTTTGCTAATGCTACATGGAATTTTACTGGGGACAGAATGTCACCCTGTCTTACGCCTCCTATGACTTCAAAAGATGCCGACATGTCATCACCAATTCTGCATTTGCGTGTGAAATTTGTTATTCTAGCGTGGATTATATTTTTGATTTTCTCTGGAACGCCTATATTTGCCAACGTCTCCCATACATATCCACGTTCAATGTTACCATATGCTTATTTGTATTTCACGTATAGTTGGTGGAATGTCTACATTACAGTGGTGGCTCGTGAGTTTTTAAAGTGGGAGGGCGTAGAAGAAAATACCCTTCCTTCTTTTTACTTTTCGTGCTACTGAAACCCTATACAGGAGGTGAACCAGGAAAATGAGTTAAAGGAAAGAAACCGAACGGAAATAAAATATGGCGTTTTGGTCTGAAAAATTGTTTACTGTGATAAATACTGGAGGGGCGGCGCAGCGATGCCCTCCCTCACGAGCCGTCACTGCTATATTATACTCCCATTCTCTTGGAATTGAAAGGTAACAAAAGATTAATTGTATTAAGTGTATCATACGCAATTTTAGAAAGTTGAATTTAAAATTTTTCACCACGTGATTTTTAATTTCTTTCTTTTGGAATATAACAAAACAAAAAATTAATTATATTTCATTCATTTAATTAGGCAGAATAAAGCCATATTAATTTTACTTTTACTACTTGTTAATATCGTTATTTATGTTAATTAGAAAATTTATAAAAATTCCTCGGAGTTCATTTTATATCACAGCACTGCATGACGTAAATTCATCATACTTAAGTTGATTTAGTATCTTGTTCGTATACATTAGCTCGCCATTTCCATCTCGGTTCATATTATTGGGACCTCACGAGAAGTGTGTCAATGAAAGGAAAATGTGAAAGTCAAATGACGCAAGGTCTGGGCTATATGCTGGACGTGATAGAACTTTAACTGCGTTGAATGCTTTGATATTTTTCTTGGTAGGTTCTTTGTTGACTATTTTCCATACAGTGTACTATAGAGGTTAACAACTTATACAAAAGAAGAATTTAACAGTTGTAAAATTGTATTTTTGGATTGTGTTCACGAAAAGCGTTATAAAATCAACGCAAATTCTGTCTATTCCCTTTGAAAGACCCTTTACAAAATGTTTCTACAATAAAATATATATATATTATTAGGAAATCCAGTCAAATGCAATTTTTTTTCTTGTACAAATTCAATAAAGGTGACTTATTCAGGCCTATTTGATCATTCAGAATGGATTTTGCATCTTTTAAACAGTTTACTTGAAGGCTCTCCAGATGGATTCATTTTTTTCTTATTGTTTTGTATATGTAGCATTTCAAAATCACTGTTAGAACGATGAGCGGTAAAAGAACTATATAATGTATTACATTTTGTTTCATGTTCTCAGTTTCTGTTTTCAGTTCATATGAACATATGTGAAATTTCAAGTCGATCTGCCAATTCATTTGTATAAAAACATCAGCTTAAAGTAAACGTATCAATGTTTAAATTGTGCAGTGATTAAATTCTTTGTAAATAAAGGTTTAAAGGCAATGGAAATTCATAGCAAAATGGTAAAGGTACTAGGGAGTCTGCTCCTTCAAAAAAATTGTTTGTAAGTGGGTAAGTTTCAACGTGGTCGTATAAGTCTAGATGATGATGATGAAGTGCAACTACTAAACAAATAATTCATTCTATACATGATATGGTTATGGATGACAGACAATTGACTTTGAGTAGAATTGTTATTGCCACGGGCATCTCAACTGAACGGATGTATCATATTTTGGAAAAGAAATTGGGCTTGGGAAAGCTGCGTGCGAGATGGGTGCCACACAAGAATAAAATATATTTTAAACGTCGTTTTGTAACTATCAATGATACTTGGGTTTTTACCACTTTGATCTTGAATTGCGATAACAAACCGCAGAGTGGACTGAGCCCAGTTGTTCAGCTCCGAAACAGCCAAAGTGATCAAAATCGACCAAAAAGCTTGTGATATCAATTTTTTTTTGTTGCAAAAGGCATTTTGTGAATTGATTACCTTCAAACTGGTAAAACAATAACAAGACAGTATTACACAAACCTTTTGGATTAATTGGATGCAAAAATTTGTGAGAAAAAAAAAATTTGGCAAAGAAAAAATAATTTTTCGTCAAGACAATGCAACGGCTTAGAGAGCTGCTCTTGCAATGGCCAAATTGAACCCACCATATTCACTAGATCTAGCACCCTCTGACTTTCATCTGTTCCCATAACTCAAAAATTCGTATGTAGCATCCATTTTCCAGAAAATCACTCAATCGCTGGAAAAATGTATTGGGCTTAATGTCAGGGGAAGGCTTAAAGTCATTTTTTCAACTATAAACTTGTTTAGCCTAGTAATAGCGACCCTATATATGTATAAGCCGTCCTGAACGTTCATCGTTGACTTTGCTTTGCAATTTTTGATAAACCTTTTTAAACTCATTTGTTTGAAAGGTCACTTTTGCATTGTTTTTATATAGGAAGTTTTCGATTTTTCCAACGGTTTACCAAAATATGTTATCGTTTGAACTGAATAGTATTTTTCATTCGTTTGTGTATTTATTTTAAGTTCCAGAAAACTAGATCAATTCTTCTATTGAATCCTTCAATATGAAACACTAAACTCGAAGAGATTTCCCACTAAACACCAAATCAGTTTTTGAAAACTTCACGACACGGAGATGATTTAATCATCTCCTGATGATGCTAACATGGTTAGCGAAACATACGTCGAAGTTTTCAAAAAGTGATTTGGTGTTTAGAGGTAAATCTCTTCGAGTTTAGTCCAGAAAACTACACAAAAAATACTACTGTCTCCAAAACTGATATTTGACAGTGAGTGAAATCTGCTATGCTAAAAAAAATTGTGATACTCAATTTCTGAAGGCGAAGGTAACTGGGGAAAAATTTATTGTGTACAAGGAAAAAATAATGGGGATTGTGCTCAGGATTAGCGGGTTTAAGTACGTCTTACATCAGATCTTTGTCACTTTGTCACCATCTAAGAAACCTAACCATCAACACAGACCTCGACTGTTCACAATTAGATCGGCTGGATTAAGCAACAAGGATTAGCAAACAGGAAAGTCGTCGTATTTCATCCTGATAATGCGCGGCCACGCGTTTCAATTAAGACTCGGCAAAAATTCTTGGGATGTTATGCCACATCCACCTTACTCACCAGACAGCGCATCCCATACCATTTCTTCCGCTACCTCCAAAATTATTTAAATGGTAAATATTTTAAAGCGGAAGAAGAGGTGCAAAACGACTTGTTGACATTTTCTGGTTATAAAGAAGCTAATTAGCTTTCGCCTCGTTTCTCATGGTGTTCCCATCATGTGAAACGAGGCAAGAGTCATTCGCCGTTTTATCTTAATAACTATATTTTGTTTGGACGAGTTTTATCGAAAGAAAGTAGTGGCTCGAGTCAATGAAGTAGTAGTTCGCTATAGCGTCTTTAGATTTTCAGTGTATTTAGAAGAGATTTATGAGTCCCGCCGGTAACCAGGCGGGATGAAGCCGGATGCTTCCACTGGTAATCGATTACAATAATTTTTGGATTTTCGACTCATTGTTACTGGAGCAGAAGCTAAGTTAAAAGGAAGAAGACGAAAGTTAAGTTCGTTCAATGTGCTAAGAATTTCTAGGAGTTCTTTCTCACCTATCTAGAACCTCTGATGTTTGAGCTGGCAAATTGCCTTGCACTACGCCATACATTTAGAAGAAGAAGAACAATATGCTAATTTTTTGCAAAAGGATATTACGGACCTACCACTACGTTGGCAAAAAGTTGTAAATAATAATGGCAATTAGATAATCGATTAAATAACTATTCAAAATATAAAACGGAATAAGAGGCGTTGAAATTTATTTGGCAATAAAGATGGAAATTTTTACTACCTTGACAAAAACTTGTAAAAATTAATGGTCATTACATAATAGACTAGATAAATATTTACATAAATTATTTGCGTTTCTTTGTTTGATGTTGGTTGGTTAAAATAATACCCGAAACAATGTGTTAAATGAAACGTAATAATTTCTATGCAGTTTTCAAATATTACACAGCTTAAATCACAAGAACTTTTTTTGTTTGGTTATCTGATACACTAAAAAAGTTCATTGCACTTACCTCTATTGGTACTGGCAACAAGACACCCTTCAGTAGTCGCCATGGGGATATAATACACCTTATCATCTAGTAAAAGTGGTCCTGCAAAGCCGACTGGCACAGGAACATACCCAATAACGTTTTCGCAACAAGCACCTATCACTTTGCTGTAATCGTACTGTTTGTAAGGCAAATTTAAGAAAACTCCTCTCTGTTTCATTTGATTGGCGATGATTTTCCTGCGAATTTTCACGCCCCTTTCCGGATTATCAACTGCCTTTTCCAAATTGTATGCCGGAATATGTTTGGTGTCAACTAACATTATAATCTCTTTATCTGAGAGTTCTTTAGCACCATCCTGTCGACGATATATCTCAAGACAATGCTGCAAACTCCTGGAAACGTCTGTGTCTTTATCATTGACGGTCTCGTCATATTCCCGGTGTTTGTAGTCCTCTGGAACACAGTCGGTTTGGGCTTCAGCATTAATGGATACAGTTCGACTATGGCGCGTCTTCTGCATGTCCCTCTTAATTTGCAACATGACATCCTGCTCGAATTGTTCTTTAAGATGCTCCTTAGATTCGAAAAAGATAAACTTCACCATGAGAGTGAGCAATAAAATCAAGATAACTATGTGGTCAGCACTGACAGCAAACTGTCTCATGACATACCCATAAATAGTGTCATCCGAGCAATTCACTGGTTCTTTTAAGTTATTTATCGAAGCTTTAAACTCATCATTCACTGACCAACGACTCTGGAAGTGTACCACCAAAAGACCAAAGGACATGATGAGTTTAACCCGTTGCACGGCGGGATTGGCTTTTTCATTCTCCTCCAGAAGTTTTTTCTGGATTATTTGCCGTTTGTCGCCGTAAAAATTTGATATTCTGGCTAGTTCCAGCATTAAACTTAAACACGCTGGATAGAAAGTCATGAAAATTAAATAATTTACTATTGCTGAGAGGCATGCAAAGTAAGAGAGCATTTCCAGTCTTTGTACACCAGACAAAGTCCCTACTCCAATCACTAATGTCTCCACAATTGTATCTAAAGTAAAAGAAGGTCCTAAAATAGATACTCCTCTGGCAATTTGTTTGCTGATTTCATCCCTGTTAGAGGCAGTCAGTGCGAACTGGGCCAAAATTGCTGCCTTGGACAAATCTATCAAAAGCAGGAAGAAAAATAACGCGTCTTTGAGATCAACTAAATCAATACTGAGAAAATTGAGCAAGGTAGAAGTGAACACACAACTGGAAAACACAACAAACAGTCCGGCAATCCCCAGGATGTATTTTGAGCCTAGATTTTGCAAATTCTTAAACTGGTGGTAGCTGTACAGTATAGCCAGGCAGCGAATGATTGTCATGACCACCATATCAGCTGCATGAAACTGTTCTTCCAGACATCCCACACAATGGGCTTGTCTCTTTGCCACCGGTGATACTTGTTTGTCCAATGTTAAAAAACATGTCGTGAGCGTAATAACAGCTACAATAACCTCCCAGGGATGCGTGGCGCAAAATTCACCATACCAGCGAAATATTCTAGACATTTTTTTCAACTTAAAGGCACATTTAAAAATTTTTACTCGCTTCACAACACTGTTCTGTTTGATTTTCGAATTAAAGCCTCGACACTGACTGCGGTAATAATGACCGACACAACTATTAAACAAATTATATAAAAAAACTTTGTTATTCAGATCGCAACTGTTTTTATGTAATTTCGTTGGGAATTCGGAACTTTCCCCGACACTTTCACTTAACCAGTTTCAACACTCGTCCTTTGAAGTGTCATTGATCTGACAGTCATTCTGTTTGCTCTTCTTCAACATCGTCAATAGCAAAAGCGAAAATCTGAAGTAATTAAAACAGGAAAATAAATATATTTTATTTTAATGTAAGAATGATAGGATAAAATATACTTTGTTTTGATATAAAAATTAATGTTAAAATAATATCTTGGTATTGAATATATTAATAAAGTGACATGCGCCAACTTAAGAAAAAGAAGACAACGTTTCATTTTAATGCAATTGTTTATAATAATTATATCCAAGAATTAGATAATATTAATTATGTAAATATTATATCTATAAAATCAACTTAACATGTCACGTTGACATGATTTTCAAAAATAAATTCTAGTGATTAGTTCATTATTCATGCACAACTTATCTCATAAAAGCAAGTAAAAGTTAGGTCCCAAAGTAGCGGCAAAATTTTCAGAATGATATAAAGTCAAGTAAAAAACCAAGGGTATTCAGACTAACAAAAAAATGGGTGCTCTGTCTAAGTCTTTACGTATGTGCTTTGAAATATGCAATGAATTGTATACTGCAATAGGTGCTGGGGTTTTGGGAATGTTTGTCCTGATCCAACATGGTTTTAAAACACATCAAACAATCAAAAACCTTTCGGTGGTGGGTGTAACTATGGCCAGCTTAATATTCGTGTTTACTAGAGAAAGAGAACGCCTGGCTGTTAATAAAAAGAAGGTTGTTATTATTACTGGATGTGATTCAGGTGAATTAGTAACTTAACAAAGATTTGTTCATATTTTATAAAATATATTTGACATCAGGTTTAGGATTTTCACTTGCCCAACATGCTGCGGACTGTGGCTTTACAGTTATTGCATCTTTCTTGAATCTTGAATCAAAAGGAGCCAAAGAGATCAAACGGTTGTATGGAGGTTATATAATACAAATACAACTTGATGTTACTGATAGTAAAAGTATCCAATCAGCTCTTCAGACTATGGAACATTATTTCAGCAAAAACCCTGACTATTGTAAGAGAAAAATCAGGTATTAATGATACAATAAGCAAAGCATTTGTCATTATAGGTCTCCATGCTTTTGTAAATAATGCTGGGGTTATGGTGTTTGGGGAGTTTGAATGGCAAACAGAAAGACTGATTCAGCATCAAATTGATGTTAATGTTCTTGGGACTTTTAAGGTAACAAATGCTTTTTGTCCCTTGATACGTCAATACAAGGGCAGGATTGTTACTGTGTCGAGCCACTGTGCCCTGGCAAATTTACCAGGTATTACAGTTTATGGAGCTAGTAAGGCAGCTTTGAGTTCTTGGAGTGATGGATTAAGAGTGGAAATGGCTAAATATGGAGTTCAGGTGACTACTGTTATGCCAGGTGAGTAATATGACATTGTATGGTAGATTTTTAGTGTGAAGGTAATTTTTAAAGGTTCTTTTGTTGGAAAAAGTAACATAATGGGAAATCAAATAGAAAATGTCCAAGAAATGCATGATAATTTCACCAAAGAACAACACAAATTTTACAGTGACTATTTCAAAAGATACAACATATATTTATCATATATAACAGCACCAAAGGATGTACAAAAGTTAGGCGACAAGAATCTATATAGTTCCTTTGATGGAGCCCTGATTGATAATCCACCTTATCCAGTATACAAAACCGAACCCTGGAGATATAAAATTTACCACTTTTTCTTCAAATTCAGTCCATTATTCTTGCGCGATTATCTCATTGAAAGATTCATGCAAATGCCTGAATATAAAGAAAATAACGGGAGCGAGGAGGATTTTGAGGATCTCTCGTGCCTTTGCAAATGATCTGAATCTTTAAAGACAATTTACTTTCAATATTGATAATATAAAAATGTTTACCTGCAAATATTTGATCTACTCCTTTAAATGTATACTTAGAGTTAACAAATGTTAATAAAGAAAGACATTAGGTCTTTTGGATCATCTACATGTTACTGTTGTTAATGGAATGAAAAATAAATGAATCAACGTTATTATCAAATGTTTTATTTAAATTACAAAAAATACATTTCTGTTTGCACTAGACCTACCAGCCAAAAAAACAAGCCTGAAGGTGCGCTTCTCTCATTCCCATTGCACTTGTGAGTGTTACAAAAACACAATGTTTTATTCACTCCCAAATGAACACATCCATTTTTTATTATAACATTACGGCTATCTGTTTTGTTATGGCAGCCTCTTTTTGTAATTCGTCTCGTAGTATCACCGCTTATCTCCAAGAAACAGAACGAGTTTCTATTAGGGGGGCAAACATACAATCTGTCTACCTTTTCTTCGGGTTTCCAGTACCTAAATACCTCGGATTCACAGACAGGATACAAGTCTTCATAGGTGGAATGACACTGGTAACAAACTAAGCTTTTGGCTTTAGTTACGTCAGGGTCGAAGGGTTTGGGACTCTCCCTCCGACGTTCCTGACATATAACTCCAGCAAGGAATGATGCAAACAACAAGGAAAAACAAATTTCCATAAAACTCGGTTGATTAATTTTTAAAAATAAATTCCCACTAATGCTGACCTGTCAATATAATTTACAACAAAGCCAGGGCTTGATTAAGAAGAGACCTTGTAAAACTTTTGAAATTCTTAATATCACTTCAAACAATCTACCGGTCTTTAATCTATTAAATAAGAGAATACTCCATAATAACTTTTTAAATCATTAATATCATTGGAACTTGCAAAACAATGAAAAACTTTAATCCAATTCAAATAAAAAATTTAATGGAAAACGAATTGTTACTAATGCCACTGTTAGTCGAAGAAGAACATATATTACAATAACCTATTTTCAGCAAGTATTTCTTAAGAACACAATTTTTAATCAAGTATAATCTAAATGTCTAAAGCAGCAGCAAGACTAAAATCAGTGAAAAAATCTACAGAAAAAGTTGTTCATGGAAAAATGAAAACAAATGTACCCGCATGTCTGGCTGCTGCAGGTCCACCTTTGGGACCAATGTTGGGCCAGGTATACTTTCAGTGATTACATTAGTTTCTTAATATCTATAGTATTTTGCAGAGGGGTGTAAACATAGCTGCTTTTTGTAAAGATTTCAATGAGAAAACTAAAGAAATCAAGGATGGTATTCCTTTACCTACAAGGATGGTTGTAAATCCTGATCGGACCTTTAATTTGACTATACACAAACCTCCTGTTGTTTATTTTCTGAAACAAGCGGCAGGTATTCAGAGAGCTGCTATGTACCCCAAAAAAGGTATTGTTCAGTACATAATATACTTGAAATTTAATTTAAAAATTAATTCTAGAAATTTCTGGAAAAGTAACTTTAAAACATGTGTATGAAATCGCGAAAATTAAAGGAGAAGACCCTGTCCTACAAACTTTATCTCTGCAAGATCTATGTAAAATGGTAGTGGGTATTGCAAAGTGAGTATCATACATTTTTATGAAGACCTTTTTGAGAAGATGATATTTCTAGATCTTGTGGAATTGAAGTTGTTCGAGATTTAGATGCTAAAGAATATGGAGAGTTTCTCAAGGAAAGAGCTGCAGTTATTGAGCAACAGAAGAAAGAGTTACAGGAAAAGAGGGAAGCTAAAATGTTAAGAGCAGAATGATTTTGTATATACATACTGTGAATTTTTATTTGTTGGTAGTAGATAGTAAATTTGTTTTAAACATAAATCAAATATATTTTATTTAAGTCACAATATTATTTTCCATCATTTTCCTATCTTTTACTTTCAACTTTTTAGTTCTTCTCTCTAAATGTTTTTGCAACTTATTAGACCTTTTTAATTCTTCATATTTTTCAACTAATCCTTCCAATCTTCTTACAGCTAAAATGAAGATACAATTAACATTTAATATATTTAAATACTTTAAGATATTACATCTCTTTTTATACACTGGCTTTTCTCCTCGATTTAATTTTTCTTTCATTTCTTTCCTTTCACTCTCTTCCTTTTCCTTCTTTTTACTCCTATTTTCTTCTTCTCTCAGTTGATTTTCCTTAAAGCATATGACTATTAAGATAATATATTCAAATTGACCCAGATCACTTACAATTCTTTGCTTCAACAATTTGATTGTTTTCTTTCTTTCTGGATCTGTACATTCCACATATTCCTTTTCTAACTGTTCCTTTTCCTTCTTTCTGATCTCATTTACAAATTTGTAGTTTTGTTTAAATATTACACTGTCAAATTCACCACACATAGTATCAAATCGGGGGTCTCTAGATGCAAAATCTCTTGATTTTTGCAATGTGGAACCTATTAATATAACATTTACTCTATACGAGAATAATTAAATGAAAGCCCTTACTGCAGCTTCCGAGTATTTTGTTCACTTGTTTAGGTCTGATCTTCGAACTTATTTCTCTAGGTCTGTTTTTGTTAGCTCTTTTTAAGTTTTTTGAATTTTTCACTTTTACTACATGATTTCCGTAAACTGTTTCATTGTAGATTTTAGCACCTAATTTTTCTTTCATTTGGATCAGTTCCTCAAAACTCAAAGTGGATAGGTTTTCTCGTATTCTTTTCTAAAATAAATGTATAAAAATAAAGACGACCCGGGTGTTTATATTCACCCTTTCTGCTTCTTCCTTTTCTGTTTCTTCGTCCTGCTCGTTTTCCTCAACGGAACTATCTGAGTCAATAATTCCTTCGTCGTTGGACATGGTTAAATATGTAAATGTAACAAAGATTGCAGAATAAGGTTAAGTTTGAAAAGCACTCTGTGTTTTGTTAGTTGCTTTAAAACGCAAAATGTATTGTTGGTTGCCTGACTAAAATTGTTAATTAAAAAATGAAACAACAAATAGAGAAACAATTCTTGATTTCTTATATGAGATACTTGATTTGTATACGTGCGTTTCAAAGACAGGACACGGTTCCATTCAGGACAAATAGCTAATTTATCAATACTGTCGCGTAGGGTGACGGTAATTATATGAATCACCTCGTAAAATTACAGGTAGACAATAGAAATACCGTATGAAAAAAACTTTAGGGTTTCCAGGCGGTTTCTGCATGCATTCTACTTGATAACGAGGATATGCGGACCTTATTTGCCTTTATATTTGCACTTTAATGTACTCGTTTCACTGGCGTGTGATGATATTTTGAACTCTTCCATATATAAAGGTTTTTTAAATAAAATGAATGCGATAAATCAATAGAAAATTACAATAATTTTGCATAGTTTAATGTTTGCGATCAATACTTTATAAATAAATTCGCTTACATGTTTTAACTTATAATAAGTTGGTCAATATATGTTGTTTGTGTAGTTTAAAATTATATATACAGTATTCAAAAATCTCATTAAATTTAAGGGAGAGATAGATGTAGATGTTGATTAGTATTGACAGCAATGTAAGGTTGTCAACACAAAAATTTTAAGCTATAACAGCAAACTAACAATTGTTTTTAAAATAATTCAGTAAAGAAAATACAGCAATACTGATTAATGTTTAGTTTTGTATAACGTTGTTTATTATAAGGTTTATTTAGTAATATTTATACACTGCAGATTATTAATGTTTAATAACATTTGAATTATGAAGTTATAATTAAAGAGCTACTAGTATTAGGGTTTCGTTCAATTTTCAAAACTGAACAGACTGATGAATTTTCAACAAAGGCCTTGTACTGAATATTCATTGATTAAGTATTAAAGCAATACGATAACGCTCTATCATACACCACAATAATTATTCGTCAACTATTCGCTAAAGATCAAACAAATTTCGTTCTACGAGCACCATATTTATCAGATATGACACCGTATGACTTTTTCTTGTTCCCTCAATTGAAGAAACCACTCTCTGTACGCGGTTTTGAGTTGAGTTCACCGGCTGTTTTGAAGGAAATCCCGGAAGACGAGTATAAAAGCTCTTTCGCAGACTGGAAAAAACGTTGGACTAAGTAAGTGTATTGCAGTGAGAGGGAGATTACTTTGAAGGAGACAAAATAAACGTGGAACAATTAATAAATTCTTTATGTTTTATTTTTAATGTCATCTTATTTTATTCATTTATCGATCACACAAAAATTGAATCAATGTTTTAACGGCTTAGGGACTACCACCTTGCACCAGTTACATGGTTCGTGAATAGGGTTGTTCACCCTTTTAATACTCATGAATAAAACCAACAACATAAGCAGGGCGAACCGTTTGGCATTACTTAACGTATCGGATGATACAGTTGTGTCTACGGGGAGAGGAGCAACTATAACTTCATATACGAGGGAGTAGTCTGAAAAATTTCCAACCTCAACATGAAGATGGCGTTACTTGTCATAAATATTCTGGTAACATAATAAATAAAAATATGCAAACTGACGCACGTCTATAAGTATATTCAATTATCGGTCATGCGCATAAGACTCAAAGTAGTAGTGAGAGAAACAGATGCATATATGTCTGTACCGTAATGATTTCGCCGATCTCCAGACCTTGCTAGCAACATAATAGCATTGGAGGCTGCAAGCACATGCAGCCACGTTATCCTGCGGTAAACGGTAGCAGCAGTCAGACTGTGCGAAACCGTTCGTGACCCGTCTAACTTCGGGTAAGTACCAGTTTTGATCGAAAAATTGTGAACTGGGCCTGACTGCTGCGACTGACCGACAGCCTCCATTCGACATGACCAATTTATATGGTCATGGCTTTAGTCGTTCCTTCAAGCTCAAGCTGGACACCTGAAGAGCGGACTCTTCAGGTGTCCAGCTTGAGCCTAACAGGTAGTGGAGAAGGAGTAAACTTTCTTAGCTTTTTAATACCATTCTCCACGGGCCCAGTTCACAATTTTTCGATCATACCTGATACTTACCCGAGGTTAGACGGGTCACGAACGGTTTCTCACAGTCCGACTGCTGCGACCGTTTACCGCAGGATGGCGTGGCTGCATGTGATTGCAGTCTCCATTCGACATGGCCAATTTATATGGTCATGGCTTTAGTCGTCCTTTCATCCGCTCTTCAGGTGTCCAGCTTGAGCCCAACTGATGACGGCTTAAGGCCAGAAACCGGTCTTGGGAGACGTTTGCTCGCGCTTTGGATGGCGGATGAAGGAATGGCAAAGCACGACGTGGAGCACGGGGAAACTTTTTAGCTTTTTAATACTTTTCTCCACTGGCCCAGTTCACAATTTTTCGATCATGCACCAAGCTTATGCACCAACTATAGGCCATAGAGTTGACGAAATTGAGGAATTTTATGATGATGTGGCCCAACTTTTAGACAAAGAGAAGTGTAGGTATAAAATCCTGATGGGCGACTTTAATGCCAGAATTGGAGAAGCAAGAACTGGTAAAAATGCAACTGGCCCATATGGAAATGGTGAGCGGAACAATAGAGGTGACAGGCTGGTTGGCATTGCTGAAGGACAAGAACTCTATATTATGAATTCGTTTTTCAAGTAAAAGATCAACAGAAAGTGCATCTCGACTCTCAAGTGAAATTGATTACATCATGTCAAACGATAAAGCAATATTTTGCAATTATACTGTCCTTAACCACTTTAATGTGGGAAGTGACCACCGAATGGTACGAGCAAAGATTAGGATAAACTGGCCAAAAGAGCGCGAAAGAATGATAAATGGGCAAAGTGGATTGTGGGAAGCTGCTGGAGCGGGGCAGAGATTTTGAAATTGCTTTGTCAAATCGCTTTCCTGTTACAATACCAGGAGGAGTTGGAAATTACAGACCAATATGAAGAAATCGCCAACAATGGCAGCTTCAATAGCATCAGAAGATAAATGTTTTAAAGAGGCAAACATTTCCAATGAGACCATTAATTTAATAAAAAATACGCCGGACAATGAAGAATGCAGACAGTCCTTTTGGCAGGGTCGAGTACGTTGAGCTTTGCAAAACTATAAGAAAACGTATTCGAGAGGAAACGCGCCGATTCAACATGCAGCTCGTACAAAAGACTTTGGAAGAAAACAGGGGAATTAACAAAGCTAAGCAGAAGCTAAGAAAGAAAAGGACACAAATGTTTTCCTTAATGCGTGAGGATGGTGTAATATGCAGCGAACGGACAGAAATGTTAGAGGTTGTCCGAAGATTTTATTCAAAGTTATATGAGGACCAGAATCAAGCAAGAACAGCAATGCCCACTGAAGGACAAGTGCCGGATATCCTGGTTGAGGAAGTGATAAAGGCTATAGACTCGATGAAAAATTGCAATGCTCCAGGAAAGGATAGTACAACTGTGGAGATGTTAAAAGCTGGTGGTGGGACTTTACATAAAACACTAGTAAAATTATACTCAAATTGTCTCAAAGAACAAGAAGTACCCAGCTTATGGAAAAATGCAGAAGTGATTCTTTTACATAAGAAAGGAGCACGGGAAGATTTAAAGAACTACCGTCCAATAAGCCTCCTATCAGTGGTGTACAAAGTTTTCACCAAGATAATATCCAAAAGAATACTAAGAAAACTTAACTTAAAACTGACGCACAAGGGAGCAAGCAGGATTCAGAAGTGGATTCAGTACAATGCATCACATCGAGGTTCTAAAGCAGGTCATAAAAGGATACAACGAATGTGCTTGGCTTTTATCGATTATGAAAAAGCATTTGATTCAATCTCAAAGAGGGCCATAATGGATGCATTGCTTAATCAAGGTGTAGAGAAAGCCTATGTAAATCTACTAGGATCGATAGATGATGAAGCTACAGCGACACTCTACCTTGACGATCTTGAGGTTGGAATAAGTGTAGAGCGGGGCGTATGGCAGGGTGACGCAATATCGCCTCTTTTTTTCTCAGCCTGCCTGGAAGAAGTGTTCCGTAATCTGGATTCGGAACAGGATGGAATAAGGATTAATGCTACATACTTAAATCATCTTAGATTTGCAGATGATATCGTTCTTATTTCACAACACCCTGAGAAGCTGCAAAGACACTTACAAGAGCTGCAAAAGACTGGGGAACCATTTGGCTTTAAAATAAACCAGAAGAAGAGTCAGGTCATGTTCAATAAATTTGCTGAGGACAAAAGGATTTCTATTTTAGGAACGGATTTGGTACAAAGTTTTCACTAAGATAATATCCAAAAGAATATTAAGAAGGCTTAATGACGCACAACCAAGGGAGCAAGCAGGATTCAGAAGTGGGTTCAGTACAATGGATCACATCCAAGTCCGACAGCATGTCATAGAAAGACACAACGAATACACTATGCCAGTGTGCTTGGCTTTTATCGATTATGAAAAAGCATTTGATTCAATCTCAAAGCGGGCCATAATGGACGCATTGCTTAATCAAGGTGTAGAGAAAGCCTATTGAAATTTACTAGGATCGATATATGATGAAGCTACAGGGACAGTCCACCTTGACGATCTTGAGGTTAGGATAAATGTAGAGCGGGGCGTACGGCAGGGTGACGCAATATCGCCTCTTCTTTTCTCAGCCTGCCTGGAGGAAGTGTTCCGTAATCTAGATTGGGAACAGGATGGAACAAGGATTAATGGTGCATATTTAAATCATCTTATATTCGCGGATGATATCGTTCTTCTTTCACAAGATCCAGAGGAGCTGCAAAGACACGTACAAGAGCTGCAAAGGGTTGGGGAATCATTTGGCTTGAAAATAAACCAGAAGAAGAGTCGGGTCATGTTCAATAAATTTGCTGAGGACAAAAGGATTTCTATTTTAGGAACGGATTTGTAAGTTGTGGATCACTATATATATATATATATATATATATATATATATATATATATATATATATATATATATATATATATATATATATATATATATATATATATATATATATATATATATATATTGGGCAGAGGATTTCAATGGAAGGGGATACCGTCCGGGAGGTGGAACGACGCGTTAAATGTGGCTGGCAGGCAGTTGGCAGACTCAACATAGTGTTTAAGAGCAAACTACCAATTTGCCTGAAAAGAAAAGTATTTGATCAGTGTGTATATCAGAAAGATCTGCGCATGGATCAGAAAGCAACCGAAAGTGAGTGACATCATTGGAAGAATAAAGCAATTGAAATGGAAGTGGGCGGGCTATGTAGCGAGGCGATGGGACGAAAGATGAACCAGGGCGGTCTTGGACTGGATACCGCTTGATCGCAAACGTCCACGGAGAAGACCGAAAACACGATGGACTGATGCCATTATTAAGTATATTGGACCCGAATGGCAGAGGAGAGCTCAGGACCGCGAGAGTTGGAAACATGCTGAAGAGGCCTTCATCCTGCAGTGGATTGATGATGATGATGATGATGACTGGGGCGGTGCCACCCATCCCCGTCGGTGCCTTGAAGAGTCTAAACGTCAAGAGACGAAACATGTGCCCTCCAATGGAAGGAATGGAAGGAAGGGACTGAAACATTGTTTACTGGTTTGTGTATTTTGAATTTTTAGTACAATAAAAATAAATAAATAAATAAATTTATCTATTAGTACAATAAAAATTATAACTGAAATTTAATTATACATTTAATTCGGTTTCACTCTCACTGTCACTTTGATCTACATTTATAATAAGTGGTTCTATATTATTAGTAAATGATACATAGGAATCTTATCCAACTTTCTTTGGGAATACTATGTACAACCTTCCTAATTAATGTTGCAGCACTTGCACTTAGAGTCGGATAAATGTTTTCTGCTCTAACATTGGATTTTACTTATGCCGCATATGCTCAATTGGATTAAAAATACAGTAATACGGGGGAAGGCGTAAAACCGTATGTCCCTTATCGGATTTTATCGGGTATAAAATTAATTTAATCTTTTTACCTGTTGTTTTATTAGGCCTGGCCGTGTTTACGTTTGTGGTAACTTTGCCGGATTTCGTTACGGCAGGTGTTAAGAGTTTATTGCAGCTAATCGGTCAACGATATATCTTGAAACGCATTTTACCTTAATTTTTGTTATTTAGTCGAGAACTTTTAAAATTCCCCTGTATATGTTGGACACTACGGGCTCCACCATCGATCTACTGGACTATATCTAACGCACGTTACGCCCCTCCATTTCCCGTGATCGTGGACAACGCGATTTTCACATGCGACCACATCGATTTGACGGCGGGTCGATTTTTTGGCGCGTTTCACTGGCAAACGAACTAAAGGAGCGTCGTGGCGCTTTAGAGCTCGCGCGCGTCTTTAAACATCCTGAAAATTTTCGTAGTTTATTCATCGTCACGCTCACCATTCGTGTATTGACAGTGGGTTCGGTCTTTGGTGAACAGTGACTGAGGAATTGGTGGGATTTGCTTGCAGTGGATCCCTGGTGGATGTGGATGAGGGTGTAACTGAATTGGATGCGTTAAATACCGGTATTTCATTTATTTCTTTTTAATAAATGATTTCTTAAAGGATAAGTGATGAAGAGTATTGATTGAGTAGGGGGAGAAAAATCAATAGAGTGTCATGTGGCAGTGGGACGTTATTTCCTAGTAAACATATTTTTTGTTGTCAGTGTATTTTTGGTCTATAAAGTGTAGTCTTACCTGAAAATAATTTTACCAGGAATAAATCTGATTTTTTTCCCAAAAAAAAGAAACATTTTAAGTTGATCAATAAAGACCGGATTGTATGCAACCAAAAACCTTAAGAATATGCGCATATATATGCACATATTTTTTTAAATTTATGCAGGATATATGCAAAAAATCCGTAAATTATTTTTTTACATTTTTTTACATTTTTTACATTTTCATTTAATTAGGTGATTGAGTATTGAATAAAGATAAATTCAAGTTATAATATAATATACTTTATTAATTCAGTTAATATCTAATACAATGTTTTATATGAAACTTATACTGAATATTAATATTAACTCGAAAAATTATAAAACGCACTAGTTAAAATGTGTGCTTCAAGGTTCTGAACTAGAACATTGTGGCGTCTATCACCAAGGAAATGTTTATACAAAGAAAACGATCTTTCTACATCTACTGATGTTATAGGGCAAAATTTTAATTTCGGAACTAAGGCAGGCTCAATAGCTAAATTATTTACAGTTTTCCCTGACATTATGTCCACGACCTGCCTTAAAATCTTGAAACCTGTGTTTATTTCTATCAAATTTTCTAATTTTGCCACTACTGTTTTCCCTACCTCACCTCGTATATTTTTGCAATTTTGTACACGTCTCTATTATATCCATCGACTCTGGTAAACTTGTACACGATTCCTCTAGTTGCAAAATACTGTCTGCTATAAATACATAGTTACACTTAATATGCATTAACTTTTGTTCCACTACAGTACTTTGAAATATTTCTTTCGATTTTTGGTTGCACTGTGAATCATCACCAGACATTTGTGAGATTAAGTCCTTCAATTTTTGAAAATTATCTGCATAAAATAATGCCGCACGAATCCAGGTGCCCCATCTGGTCACGACAGGCTCAGGTGGTAATGGTACTCCGGGCAAATTCTCTTTGTAAAAGTGCACTCTCAATGGGGCCTTTATGAATATCTTTTTGACATTTGCTATTAGGTCATTGACCGACGGAAAATAAACTCTAATAGTTTCCGTAACCCTATTTAATCCGTGAGCTAGACAAGTTACATGAATCAAATTTTCATAAAATATTTTTAAATTCTTTCCTGTCTTTATCATATACGGCGCAGCATCGGACAACAGGACAATAATTTTATCTGTAGGAACTGAGTTCGGCAAGAAGAAATGTGTTAAGGTTTCTCGAATAAAACGTGTAACTGTAAGATTGTTTGTTTTTTCCACTTCTTTTACGGCTATAAGGTAAGCTTTTCCAGGTTCTTCTTCTGTGAGTTTTCCGATCATTAAATTAACTATGTAACGACCACACGAATCAGTTGTTTCGTCGACAACAATATACATATAGTTACCTCCAATTTCTTTTTTTATTTCATCTATCACGGTACCAAATACCTTTCCAACGATGTTTTTTCTTAATGTTGATTCATCTGGAGCATTAAATTTTGTATATTTTTGCAGAAAGGTCTTAACTTGCGGGCTGGTTAACTTGTTTAAAGGAATATTAGCAGCCAAGAACGTTTTACATAGATCTACGTTAAATTCGGACTGGTCATGGTTTCCGCTTTTAAAAATCTCAAATAACTGCTTCAGCGTTGACTGTATGGGCCCAGACTTCTTCATGTTTCTAACCTTAGCTACGTGAGACGGCGTCTAAATATGTTGGTCTATTTGAAATTTCTTTGAGCAGGAAACAATTTTTGAACAAGATTTGCAAAAAACCTGGTCGCCGTCCAAAGCAAGTTCTGGGTAAGGCTTAATCCAAGAAGTACATAGTATTTTCGACATAATCACTGCTTTCACTTTCACTTTGTTTGCACTTACTAACTGCACAATAATAACTGCGACTACAACAAACGACAACCTGAATAATACTGACAAACAGCAAAGTTTACAGAATAAATGTAAGTTAAGTCACTAGGCGTCGGTACTTCGAGCAACGAATTTAGACTGGCACCAGTGTGTAAACTTTGCAAACAGTAACAAATATGAGAAAATAAATAAAAATAGAAGTTTTTGTGCTTATTTTATTTTATTGCCCCATTAGGGAAAACCCAATCTGCAGACCGGGACTGCCCAGACACGGCGCCGTGCGACCATAAAACGTAAGAAAAGAATACAGAAATCCCAAAACATGCTTAGATATGCAATAGTTCCTAAAATATGCATTTTTCCTTTAAAATCACAAAATATGCAGAATTTGCATATATATGTAAAATGCATAAAATCCGGTCTTTATTGATCAACATTTCTTCTGTTTTTTGTGTACGCATCTTTAGGCTTTTTTTTTCAGTGGGTTCCTAATAGATTATTATTAGATCGCTTTCGTGGTCTTCACACTGTTCGACGTCCCATTGGAAAGCGGTCTCTTGTTACTCTGACGGTCATAATGGTATCTATCCTACTAACATGTTCATTCCACCCTGATATTTGTTTCATCTACTCATTAATAACACATCGGTTAATAAGTCCCGGTCTGGCATACTGTTTTTTTGTAAATTTCGACTTTATTCATCAATATATTATCCTTGAAGAGCAATATAATCGTTCCAAGGCTTTTCTAACATGTCTACACCTTTTCTATTGAATAATTTCTGGGTGCCTTCAAGATATCCTTCAGTTTCGGCAATTACCTCTTTATTGGAGCTAAATTTCGTTTCAGCGGGCATTTTTTGAGGCCTGAGTACAGGAAATAGTGGATGATAAAGCAATTCAAAGTACAATTCATGCAATTTAGCCATAGTTGCAAACAATTTGTGACACGGTGTATTATCTTGGTGCAACAGCACTAAGTTTTGTTCATTTGGAGCCTTTTCTTGCGATCTCATCTTTCAAACGCACCAATAACGCTATGTAATATTCGCTATTGATGGTTTTACCCTTCTCGAAATAATCGACGAACAATATCTCATGCCCATCTCAAAATACAGAAGCCATAACCTTGTCTGGCGATGGTTGTGCTTTTGGTCGCTTTGAACGGCTTTCACCGGATGCTGTCCACTCAGCTGACTGTCGATTTGACGGACACACTAACTTAACTTAACAATTTACATATACCCAAATGTTCGTGCAAAATGGTGTAAACACTTTCTTTCGATATCTTCATGATATCAGCTATCTCATGGAGCTTTACTTTACGGTTTTGCAAAGTAATTTTGTGAATTTTTCTGTTTCTGGTGTAATCACCTCATTTGGACGTCCAGAGCATTCAGCATCATCGGTGCTTGTACGGCCACTATTGAATTCAGCATACCAATCAATTAGGGTTGATTTCCCTGGGGCAGAGTCCGGGTAATGTTTATCAAGCCATTGTTTTGCTTCAACGGCATTTTCTTAATCAAAAAACAATTATTAATAAACAAACGAAATTCTTTTTTTCCATTGTTTTGAAATTTGACAAAAGTAGCGTCGTGCTAGGTACTCAGAAGAGTAACAACTTTATTTCTTTTTGGACAGTGTGAAGCAATCATTGTGTCATATTGGAAACCAAAAAATGAAGAATGAACTGTACGGCCTTTTGTCGCGATAAATTCTGGTGGGATTTCTGGTTTATTTTTTCCAATAGTTCCAACTAACGTTAGGTTCATTTTGAAAAGATCTTGAGCTAACGAGAAACTGGTGAAAAAATTGTCGCACATAATATTTCTCCCACTTTTTGTGATTTCTTGCACCATACCTTTCACAACTCTCTGTCCCTGAGCTACTTCTCGTTGTGTACCTGGTTCTTTTCCTTTGTACACTAGTATTTTCCACACGCTTACCCAGTAAATGAGTCACAAATCATCCAAAACTTGATCCCATACTTCCCAGGTTTTGAGGGAATATACTGGCGAAATGGACAACGGCCGCGGAAAGTCACCAACGGCTCATCCACCGTCATAGACCATCCAGGCACATAAGCTTCTCTCAAGTTTGAATTCCAGCATTCGAAAACGTCACGGATAGGCTGTTACTTATCTGGAGTTTTTTGATTCCTTCCTTTTTCCGCGTCGGCAAATTTTATAACTCGGGAGATCTCCTTGAACCGGTCCCGACTCGTTATCTTAACGTTATCTTGGCGACTGAACATTGTACTGACATCTTCATTTTTTGATTTGTAGACTCCACCAAAATGAGTAAGTCAATATATTTTTTTAGCTCTTCAGCATTCAATTCCTTTTATATCGTTTGATATACCAATTTTCCCTCTTTATTACTCCAATGGTATATTTTTTCCTGGAGGGGTTGCCTGAAAAATAATAAAAAACTGTTTGCCTCTGTTTTTTTCAGTCCTTCATCCTTCAGGACATTTTGTACTCGTTTTCGACCCCTAGGATTTGAAAGTGATAACGAGCACCACAGTTGTTCTATATTTTTTTATGTATATCAGTATTCCCCATTGCGGGTTTCAATAGAGCTGGAAGGTAACCTACTCACATCGATGTAAATGGCTGCATCCTCACTATTCTCTTGGATAGGTCCTGGGTCTTTGGGAGATTCTTCACTTTCACTTTCACCTGATTCCATGTCCGATTCCGAATCACTCGAAAGTTCGTCTTCTAACATTCTCTCTATTTTTACAATAGTAAGCATTCTTTCCCTAGACATTATGCAAACACAAAAATAAAATACAAGCAGAGGTGGTCAGCTTCACTCAAACACTGAATGTAAACTGATCTATAAACATACAGGTAGTAAATTTGAAACATTGTATAGTGTGCAAACATAAAAACTTGACCTCCTCCATCTCCTTCTCTATAACCATATTATACTACTGACTATAGTACCTTACGCTCTACCAGACGGTGCAAAATTGATCCCAGACAGGGTAAAGCAACTCAGGGGACCATTCAATACCGAGTCAATACAAAGATAATTCAATACAGACTATACAAGGTATAGTCTGGAATGATAATAAAGTTTTTTACAAATAAAACTGTGCAGTTCTATTTAAAACAAATTCCGCGATTTTGAAGCAAACATGATATGGTTAAATGTCCTAAAATATGAAATTTCTCAATCATTCACTCAAAAAAAGTTTAAAAAATTCCATTTTTTAAAATGAGCCTTACAGGCCCGGCCGTCCGCAGAGTTTTAATCATAATTAAACTTGTACATCTGCAATATACAAAAGCCAAACCCTGACGGCTACAATTATTCGTAATTCAAAGATTATTCCTGATATTATTTAAAATTAATTTTTTTTTTACTTGGACAGCTCAATATTTATTTAGCACCCCCACTTTCTTTTTTATCCTGTAACTCACTAGTGATTTATTTAAACTTAGGAATTTCTATTTTTTATGTTGAATTTTTTAAAGTTCTTTCTATAAACACCTTTAAAAAATCATTAATCATAAAAATGTCATGATTACAATGTTTCAACCAATAAAACTTCAGAATTAAGTTAACATTTATTTGTTCTACAATTTCCTTTTTTGGATGTTCTTAATTTGCAAAGTGTTAAGATTAAAAAAAATTATATTAGTAATATATTATTATGTTTATGTTTAGTGGTCACCAAAAATATGACTAAAATTTCCCCTAGATCTGTCATCGAGATTTCTTCGCCGTATGTTTTTGATTTATTGATACTTTTATGCTTCTGAAAATTTAAAATATTTTTCGTTGCAACGAAAAATATTTTAAAAGCACCTCTCAAACACACCTGATAATTTTAATTTATTAATAATAATAAAAGAAAAAATTTTCGTTCTTTGCATTTCATTAAGAATATTTTCCATAAACAATACACATGCCCTACTCTTCTGTTTTCCTTCCGTGGCATCTGCTCCGATGGTATTATTTTAATTTATTTTTTACTTTAGCTTTAAAATACTGTAGACCTGCTTAAATTTTATGATATATATATACATATATATATATATATATATATATATATATATATATATATATATATATATATATATATATATATATATACATATACATATATATATATATATATATATATATATATATATATATATATATATATATATACATATATATATATACATATACATATACATATATATATATATATATATATATATATATATATATATATATATATATATATATATATATATATATATATATATATATATATATATATACATACATAATAAGACAGCTGTAGCTGAGTGTGATCACGCACCCAACCGATTATATTCTTGATGGTATGGTATATGTCGGCGTCCTGAAGAGTGTCCTGAAGAGATGTCCCTTAAACAAAATTAAATTTGTTTTTGTGTACGTACTACGAATTTTTTCATCTACTACAGCGTTTTTACAAATATAATTAATTCTGGTAGTGTATAAGAATAAGTATAATGTATAATAGTTAATAAACAAACTAAAGTGGGAGATATAAACTCGAGTATAAACTCATTTTTCACAACAACCAAAAAAGCTAAATTTGAAAGGTTATGGATTAAAAAAAAATTTGATTGACCAATTTTCATTCTACCCTCGTAAATTCGTTGTTCAGTATTGACGGCGTGGTTTTTTTTTAAACAAAATATTATGAAAAGAAAAACAATATGAATCAACTGGGGAGTGTCACCATCACTTAACCTTGTTAATGAAGCTCAACCAATTAACTCTAATTAACAGTGACTATTTTTCCTGTTTCTGTATGTTGCAGGAGCTGGACGTCGGTTAATTCCTACTCAACAAGATGAAAGATGACGTCGCCTCGACTGGCCTATTGCTTCGTTCTTTTGTTTGGGACCGTGACATCCTGCCTTGCGAACCCTTCCATAGGGAAGGATCACAAATATGACGAGTACGTCATTGAGCACGAGATATCTAGCACCCAGGCGAAGAACAACGCCCTCAGTGCTGATATAAATGCTAGTAAGTTGTTAAATGATAAATTTGAAGGAAATATACGCAGGTAGTAGAAAAGTTTCCAGTCGCAACATGAAGATGGCTCTACTCGTCAAAAATGTTCTGGTAATATAATTACAGATAACGTTAAACATTTTAGTCGTATTAGATGCTCAGTTGTTCTTCGTTATTTATGTTAGTTGATGTTCGGGCATCGAATATCGGGCCGTCATTAAAGTCTTGTATTTGAAAGGCAATACGCCTACGCAAATTAAAGATATGCAGCATTTGCCACCGTGAAATTTTGGGTGGCTCAATTTAAATGTAAATTACCTCACAAATCTTTAAATTTGCTGAGCTGTGTTATTTACTTGTTAAGGTGACCTCGCTTAACGCAGTTAAATTTTGTCACAAAGTAACGGACAAATCAATACTTAGCGGTCGTTCACAGATTATGTTAGCACATTTTTCCGAATTTCAATACCCCCTCCCACATAATAAGCATTAGTAAGATTTTTCATTGTAGAACCATCCCCCCCCCCATTATAAAATCCTACGTAAGATACAATAACAATTGAGGAGTTTTAAATAACTTAAAAAATATTGTTGAAATATATTTTTTTTCTTATTTTTATTAGTTTTTGTTTGAAAGTTATTTTATCTATATGATCAACATACAAGATATAAAGAAAGATAAAGATATAAAGAACATATTGCCCACATTAGATATGGGAGAAATGAAAAATCTTGTGTTGCCCAATATGCAATCGAACATGACCACAGTATAAATATTAGTAATTTAAGACTAATTAAAAGTGTTAATAATAATAGGGCTTTGAATGCATATGAAAGCATTCAAATAGAAAAATGTAAGAAAATCATGATCCGAGATAAAGGACCGATTTCTTTCCGTCAACTTTTTCAATTATTAATGTAAGGCTTAGTACACTTCACGGTTCATGATTTTTACACGCTGGTGTTCATATAAATAGAACATAGCTTAGTTTTAGAATTAGATTAAATCATCTCCTGATGATGCTAACATGGTTAGCGAAACGTGCGTCGAGCAGTTCAAAAAAGCGTTTTGGTGTTTAGTGGTAAATCTCTTCAAGTTTAGTATCAACATAGTTCAGTTTATGTTTTAAAACTAATCATAACCAATAGTTTCAACTTATCATATAATTTAACGTTTTTTATATAACTTTTTTATAATTTGATGTTTTAAACATTGAACGGAATACTAAACTTGAAGAGATTTACCACTAAACACCAAAACACTTTTTTGAACTGCTCGACGCACGTTTCGCTAACCATGTTAACATCATCAGGAGATGATTTAATCTCCTGATCCTGAAGATGCTAACATGGTTAGCGAAACGTGCGTCGAGCAGTTCAAAAAAGAGATTTGGTGTTTAGTGGTAATAATCTCTTCAAGTTTAGTGTTTCACACCAAAGGTTCCAATAGAAGAATTGACTTGAACGGAATATAAATTATAATAAATAAATAAATAAATACGGTTAGAGGCGCATCAATATCTAAGGCTATTTAGCGACTGGACCTACAGCTTAACGTGGGTTCTGAACCACGATCATCAACCACCGACAACCCAGGCCAGCACCCCCCTCAGGCTATCAACCCTTGGTTAGGTGCCTACCCATAAGTCTATCAGGAAGTCTACCGACTGGTGAGTGACCAACATAGAACACTTCTCAGAAGGCATCCGGCCTTACCCAGCCTTTAACTGGCCTGACTGAGGGGTAATAATTCGTTGTCGGATTTTACACTCTTGCCTAGAAACAATCACAGACATTTAGGTGTGGATATGTGTGGGCGTGTGTGTGTATATGTGAGTGTATATAAGTGTGTGTGTGTGTAGGGTAGAAAGTAAGATAGGGCAGAAAGAAAAAGGATGAAAGAAAAGCACCCATCCGACCGCTGGAATCGAACCAGCTACCTTTGGCTTGCCAGGCAATTCGACTAACCCATCAGACCATCGCGGCCGGCACATCAAAATATAATTGAATTTCAGATATAATTTAACTTTATGTCTCTGTCCATGGCGAAGCAATCCATTCTTCTAAATTTTGCACTACAGTTACAATATCATCTATTTTATTTGCTCTGTATGTTTCTTCATCTACAATCACCTCTTCCTCTGGAAGCCATTCAACAAGATTATCACCAGATTGTTCAGAATCATAAACACATAAAATCTCCCCTGGATGTGGCGTAGCTATTTCGAAGGCCAGAACTCTGGCAGACGTTTCAGAAACAAAATATAGATTACATATTGAGCAGGTACGTTGGTCAAGAGCTTTTTGTACGGATGCCAAACGCACAAAAATATTAGAAAACTCAGCATTATTTGGGCGTGTAACAGTTAGAGATGGTGCTATTATTGAATTCTGATTTTGTACAATCAAAATGAGCGGAGGAAAAAATCCTTTAGGTAATAATGTACCCACTTCGCAGCTTGCTACAACATTTCAAATCACCACATTTGACCACTTGAAGAAAATATTGCGATTCGCGTACATGTTTATTATACGAATCTTGAGGAAGAAGTGAATCAGTAGTCTCTTCCTGCTTGCATGGATGCACAAACGTTGACACAACTTCTTCTCCATCAATGATCGTAGATCTCCATATGGATGCTAAAATTTCAGCAGCAGCCGAGTTATAGATCATTGTTGACTGTGTATCCTTTGGAGTCAAGGTGTGATCCAAAAGTATCATGGGATAATACTAGTCCCGACAACTGACGACTAAGCGGAGCTATTCCTCGTTCCACGCGATTGAATGCACTCCGTCCATGTGCATTAGTTGCATAAAATATTGCGTCCGAACTATTTTTTTTAAATATTTCATTACTCCACTGATTATTTAGCCATAATGATGATTTTCGTCGGATCCTCCATCGACTGTATAGATGATAATAGTCTTAACTGCACCCTCAGATGTTCGAGTCAAGTTTGTAGAAGAGTCCAGCTCTAACAATCGTGTAAAATCAGAACCATGTGAAGAAACAATTGACGAAGAATGTTTTCCACTTCTGATAGAAATATAAGTTGGCCGACTATAAGATACTGGCCTAGGATCCTTGATCAGAGGTTATACCTATCGGTACTTTGGTTTGACATCAACAATTATTATAATTATCATTTACAAATATTTTGTTATTGATCATTATGAAAAAATATTGTCATTCATATAATATGAATGAGAGTTGTTTATTACCTGAGATAAAAGATTACTTGATAATAAAACCCTAACAAAGAACATTTATGTTTTTATTTGTATTAGAACTGGAAAATAGGATATCTCGTAATAAAAGCAGATTGCTCTAACTTTGGTGTAGGCAATCAACTTTGATTTTAATATTGTCCTAAGATGGTGTAGAATAAATCTGTTTACTTACAACTGAATTTTTCTGTGGCTCAAAATTATGTAAAGTATCCGAATCGCCGTGTACTATCTCGGACTCTTCTTGAAGATTGACATTAACATCATGAGTAGTAGAAATACAAAGTGTCAATGGATATGGACAATGGAAGTAGGCTCTGGTGACATAGGTTCAATAGCAAGTAACTGTCAAAATATTTAATTAAAAAATTAATACTATTAATAATTATTACTTAGCTTACCGGCGTTTTAAAAAAAATGTCATTTTCTTTTTTGAAGTACCCTTATTTCATTCTTTAATTTCACCGTCAATAAAATTTTCAAAACTTTATCTTTCTTAATGTTTCTTTTGCACTTTTCCATATAGAATTAACCTAATTTTTTTCAGGATAACAAGCCACATACGCTTGAAGAAAACGAATAGTGAAGATTACCAGCCATGTTATCTTTTTGCAGTTTTTTCAACTTTAATCAACAGAAAGTACTTTGTACCGTACTTAACAAAAAAGTAAATTATTTAAGTCTAAAAAAGTTAAGGATAGGTTAAGAGTCAACTGTCAACGAAAACAAACGATTCAGTTGTTTATGACATCTTCACAGTTTCTGTTTTGTTTCAACAATCTAGCAGTTGTATTGATAGGGTAAGGAAAAAAAAACTCTTATCGATAAAAATTACTTATCGATACAGATTTGTTTATAATTATTCACGTATGGGCCTTGGTGGACCACGCGAAATACAGTTAGAGGCGTTTGTTGTTGTTAGCCTTCCTTTGCGCCCATACTAATTTCATTCTTTCGCTATGAGCTTTTTTCCTTTCCTCAGACCGAGTTATTCTGGTCTTCCGTATTTTCATTCCATTCCTTTCTCTCTGGATTCCATTGTTCTCTTTGGTCAAGATCCCAAACGTTAACCTTGTGTCTGCAACAGTTTCTATCCTGACTTTCACTTTGTGTAATATTTGCTGATCTTAGGTCCTCTTTAATTGCAGCAATCCATTTAATTGTTTCTATTTTAGCTCTACTCCTATTTTCATAAAATTCAACTATTTGTCTAGTTAGCCTACCCGGATTCATCCGTTTTATGTGTCCGAAAAATTTAAGTTTTCTTTTTCTCATATCGCTCTGTATATTAGTGTATTGTTTGATTTCATGGTTTTCTCGAAGTCGGTATGTTGTGTTATTTATTTGTTTACGGTCTAAGATTTTTCTTATGCTTTTCCTTTCCTTCTTTTCAATCTCCTCGATGTCTTTCAATCTCCTCGATTCTGGCCTAATAGCTGTGTTGTAATGTATCAGTTTTATGTTTTTAGATATGCATTTTTTTTTTGTAAATATTTTGTGTAAGTTTCAATGCAATTTTCATTTTTTGACATCTACCCTTATTGGCCGTTTTTTCCAACCCGTTTTCCATGATTATTTCACACAAATATTTGAATTGAGAGACTCGTCCGATGTTACTATATTTTGTTTTTAGAAATGGTGTTCTTAGTCTGTTGCAGGTCATTTATTGTCTTTTCAAAGGAAATTTGGAGTCCTACCTTTTCTGCTGTTTCTTTTAGGTTTTCAATCTGTTTTTCTACCGTTAATATATCTTGAGCTAAAATTGCTAGATCATCAGCAAATGCCAGACAATCTATTTTGATGTTGGTTCTCACCAGTTTAATAGGCTGGTCAATATTCAGGACCGATTTTTTTACACGCCACCCCTGTATTACTTTTTCTAGAACACAGTTAAATAATAGTGGCGAGAGTCCATTCCCTTGTCTCACTCTGGTTTTAATTTAAAGCACTCTGAGATGTCACCCATGAATATAACTTTTGACTTTGTGTTAGTTAGTGTTGCTTTAATAATTTTAAGTGTTTTCAGATCTAGTCCTTGTTCTTTCAATATTTGAAATAAAAATTTGCGATCAATAGAATCATATGCTTTTTGAAATACACAAATATACAGACGATATTTTTATTGTATAGTTTTTGATGTCTTAGGATCAACTTTAGATTCAAGATCTGTTCCGGGCAGGATCTGGATCTGGATTCTAATTGTCCCTGTGCTCTGTCTAGTAGTCACTGAGATACTATTTTGTAACAAACTGGAAGAAGAGATATCCCTCTGTAGTTATTTACATTCGTTCTAACTTCTTTCTTATAGAGCGGATGGATTAGAGCATCTTTCCAGTTTTCCGGAATCCGTTCGATTCGCCAAACTTCTTGTAGAATTTTGGTTATTTCCTTGATTGTACCTGGACCAGCGGATTTTAAAAGTTCAACAATGATTCCATCTTCACCAGAAGCTTTGTTATTTTTAAGTCGTTTGATTTGCCTAATTATTTCGTCTTCATTCGGTGATAATGAATTTGGGTTTGTTTGTTTAGAGTTTAGTGTTGGTAATCTGTTTAAGGGCTCAGGACAGTTTAGTAGTTGTTCAAAATTACAAGTTCTTTGCAATTGTTTTGGTTATTTAGAGCTAATTGTCCGTTTTCCTTTCGGAAGCAAAGACTTTGGGGTTGATATCCTGTTAATTTAGTTTTAAATATTTTGAAAAAATTTCGGGTGTTATTTTTTGGACATCTTTTTCTATTTCATTAAGTTGATTGTTTTCATATTTTCTTTTAGTTTGTCTAATTAGCTTCGATGTTTCTTTTCTTTTCTTACTTCCAAAAAGATGTTATAGTTTATTTCTCTCTTTTTGACTGTTCACTGACTGACTGACTGTTTTTGACTGTTCCACTCCTTGAATGCCTTATTTCGGGTTAATACTGCTTGCACGCAAACTTCATCTCACCACGGATGTTTTCTACGTTTTTGTAAAAGGACCAACTTTAGGGCTGTTTTAATAATTTTTTATTACAGTTCTTTCCATTTCTGTGCTGGTTGTTTATTAAGCTCTTCTGTTAGGGTTGGTTTTATTTTCGTAAGGTCGTACTTTGAGATTAGTATTCTTTTTTGAATAAGATTTCGAGGTTTTACGCTAAGTTTGATTCTAGTCAAGTAGTGATCCGTGTCTATGTAAGCTCCTTTCCTAACTTCGAAATCTCTTTATAATTGGGGTACGAAATGGCAACATTGTCAATTTGAAATGCACCCATGTACGTGTTTGGGCATCTCCAGGTCTTTTGTTCTGTTATTTTCTTCTTAAAATGGGTTGACATTATTTTTAGATTAAACTGTGAACATAGCTCAACCAATCTTCTGCCATTATGGCTGGTCCATTTATGAGCGGGAAAATTGCCGATTGTTTTTCTGTACTTTTTTTCTTTCCCTAGTTGGGCATTAGAATCACCCAAAAGTATTTTTACATGGTTGGAAGGAATTTTACAAATAGTCTTTCCAAGAATTCCCCAGGATTTATTTTCTTCCTTAACTGGGAGGTGTGAACTGATTAATGTATAATGTTTGTTAGCACACATAAGTCGATTATTTACTGCCTGGACATTAGTTATAGAACCAAGAAGGGTTTTTCCGATAACGAAAGCATCACCGAGATATGGTGTATTTTTGAGTATTCTTTTGTCTGTTTTACTTTTAAAAAGTCTGTAGTTGCCGAAGTCCAAGGTGTTCATCCAAGGTAATCATCTGCCAACGTGATTTCTTGCAGAGAAATTAAAAAATTTTAATCTAAAATTTGGATTTTTTGCTGATTTAATTAATGTCTGTCCCAATTCGTGTAGTTTTCCTAGGCGCAGGAGTGAGTTGATATTTACCGTTCCAAAGAATGTTTTTGTTTTCGGATTGAGACGTTTGCCAGAGGTCTCCGACTTTCTCTGAAAGATTTTGAGCTTAGGCCCGGACGCCCCAGAATCCGAAAGTCCGGTTGTACCAGCAACGTTGGAGGATTGCTTACCCCCTGGGATAATTTTGTAATTACTAGAACGCTTCATCTTGTTCTTGGAATTAAAATTTGAACCATGACTATTCAGAGGTTAAGACAGGAGGAGTTAGTTCCAAAATTTAAATCTCAACCGCACCACTGGTGAACAGACGGAATTATAGTATAAAAGTCATTGGAGTTACCGACTGCAGAAAAATTTGAATATTTTACTTGCCTAAGATTTGTACCAGCAGCCCCCCTCTTAAGTAAGCATGCTTAGAGATTTAACTTAATCCCCTCCCCTATTAGGTGCTTACGTAATTTGTGAACAGCCCCTTATATTTTTATTCAGTCTACCTCTTCGAAAACTGTAATTTATTGTCGCCTTTATTTTGTTTAGAACTCTTAAAACCCTTTGAGAACCTTAGCGCTGGAACTTATTGGAACGTATCCCCCGCATCAAGCGGGGTCTTACTAAAGGGTATTCCATTAAGAGGTTTCGAATGTTGGTAACGAATAAAAGAAACGTTTCATAACATACCTGAAAGTTATTTATGGCAGTGCGAAGCTGGATAGTGTACAATTATACGTGCAATACAACATCTGTCAAATGACCGCCACGACTACTCTGGCAGCTCACAATTCTTTTGTTGAAATAAATGTTTTTTGTTGAATAAACAAAATTGTCGCATATGGGGCAATGGAAATTCTAGAGAAATCCACGAAATCCCGATGCATGCTCAACGTGTCACAGTTTGGTGCGGTTTTTGGGCTGAGGGTATCATTGGACCGTATTTTTTTGAAGATGAAGATGAACGAGCTGTTACAGTAAACGGAAAACGATACCGAACGATGATTGATGTTTTTTTATGGGATCAAATAATTGACATGGATTTAGAGAATATGTGGTCCCAACAAGATGGTGCGACATGTCATACAGCACGTGAAACTTTGACTTTATTGCGTACACAGTTTGGAGGGAGGCTGATCTCCCGGAATGGGGACGTAAATTGGTCACCAAGGTCATGCGACTTGGCGCCGCTAGACTATTTTTTGTAGGGCTATGTGAAGAGCAAAGCTTACGAAAATAATCCGCAAACCGTTCAACAGTTGAAAGAAGAAATTAGGCGAATAATTCGTGACATAACTCCGCAAATGTGTTCAGCAGTAATCGAGAATTTCAACAAAAGAATTGTGAGCTGCCAGAGAAGTCGTGGAGGTCATTTGACAGATGTTGTATTCCACGTATAATTGTACACTATCCAGCTGCGCACTGCCATAAATAACTTTCAGGTACGTTATGAAACGTTTCTTTTATTCGTTACCAACATTCGAAACCTCTTAATGGAGTACCCTTTATATATTGTCTTGTTTGCCTCCCTTTTTTGACTTACAAATAATACGAACAGCCTCATATGTCACCCCGTGGCTTTTTTCCCACTTACTCGGCTAATATTTATTGTGTCAATATTATTATTTATTTTTTATTTCAATAGTATATTGCATCATTACCATTATCAAGGTTGATACAAATATTTTAATCTTTCATCACCTATAAAAATCCATATCAATAAGTTCCACTTGATCGATTCAGTAGAAAAAACCGATAAATTACTTGAAATTCTTGTTGGGTGAACAGAGTGAAGACATAAAAAATACCGACACACCTATTTTAAGTTTTAAAATCAGGCTTGAAGTATTTGCAACGTTATTGCTCTTGAAATGTTTTTTTTGATAGAGGATAAACATACACACAAATCGGTTTAGGAATGGAGTGGAGTGATTTGCGAGCTAAAACTGTTTTAGATCGTTAATATAGCAAAAAATCATTAAACAATTTAGCTTGTATCCGCTATGGTGGTTAAAAATAGCTTAAGAATATGACTGAAAAACACTTGGTACTGTAGAAATTCAACTTGAATTACACTGCCGTTTAAAAATAAACTAATTATTCTTATTAAACAATATTGAATTACACAACGAGTTGCTAAAGATTAAAATATTTATAGATTTGCCTGGAATAAAATTACAAGATTGTTAAACCTTTTATTAAAATAAATTCTAATTAATATAAAGATGATTAATATAAAGATAACAGTATACTACCTAATTTTACATAATTACCCCCCACTCAACCACCACTCAAAAACTAACACACACCTAACTCAGGAATGAATTATAAGATCCAAAGAAATCTATATTGGGATGTTCATTGGCTAGTCTGGTAGCTCTTGAGATAAAGTTGTTTTGGCCATAGTTAGTTCGATGGACAGGATAGTGGAAACTGTAAGTGGCTCTTGTAGTTCTCGGTGGAACATGAATATTAATTTTTTCAATGAGTTCAGGGGCCAATACCATTCAATGAATGATCCTATAAAGTGTTATAAGATCCCTTCTCCTGTGACGAACAGTGATGGGGACCATATTAAGCTGGTTAAGTATTTCAGAATCCTGATAATTATCCAGTATGTTTAGCTTGTAGGCCACTTGCTTTAGAAACTTGTGCTCAACAGATTTAAGAGCATCAATATATACCCCATAAAAGGGGGACCAGACAGAAGATGCATACTCTATATGTGGACGTACAAGGGAACAGTAAAGGGTTTTTAAAGATTGAATGTCATTGAAGTCTTGGGTACATCTTTTAATGAAACCAAGCATTTGGAAGGCCTTGTTGACAACATTGTTCAAGTGAACTGAGAACTGCAAATTTCTCTCCAGGCTGACACCAAGGTCCTTGATAATGGATAGTTTGTCTAGGATATGATGGTTAATATGATAGTTAAATTTTATGCTGGATCTACCACGAAAAAAGGTCATTGGCTTGCATTTAGATGGATTTAGTATCATACCGTTTTTTTGACACCAGTCAAACAGAGAGTTCAGATCATATTGAAGTTTGTCACAGTCTTCCTGGGATCTAACAATGTAACTAAGCTTTACGTCGTCAGCAAACAGTAAGTAAAGGCATGAAGTGAAGCACTTCCCGATGTTATTCATGAATATAATAAAAAGAAGTGGCCCAAGGTGTGAGCCCTGAGGTACTCCAGATGTAGCTAGAAACACTCTGGAGAGAAAACTGCCCATTCGGACAAGCAATCTGCGATTGGTCAAGTAGCTGCGAAACCAAGATAGTAGGGGCTCGGCAATCCCCATAAGCCAAAGCTTATGTATCAGCAGATCGTGGGGTACATTATCGAATGCACCAGAAAAGTCTGTGTAAATTGTGTCCACCTGGAACCCTCCTTCCAATGCATCCAGCAGAAAATCAGCTTGAGTAAGAAGGTTCAACTCGGTGGATTTACATGGTCTAAATCCGAATTGCTGCTGCAATAGATCAGGCTCCAGAAGGGGGATTATAAAGTCGCAGACCAAGCTCTCGAAGACCTTGGGTACTGCACTAAGTACACTAATAGGGCGATAGTTGGTTACAGAAGCTTTGTCACCAGATTTATAGATTGGCCTTAGAAAGCTCTCCTTCCAGAAGTCGGGGAATTCACCAGTCTTAAGAGAAGCATTAAAGATGTGGTACAACGGCCCAGAGAGGTTAAAGCCACATTTTTTTTAAAATAGTGTTGGTACTCCATCTGATCCAGGGCCCTTGTTGATGTCTAGATTTGACATTTAGTGAATATATCAGATATCTGAATGTGGTGAAGAGGTATATGGATGTTGGAAGGATTAGGAATATTAGGTTTCTTAGTTGAGTAGACAGAGGAGAAGTAATCTGCATACATATTAGCTATTTCTTCACCAGAGCAACCGGTCTTGTCTAGGTAATTAACTTTATTAGGAAAAGCACTACCCTTTCTCCTGTTGTTAACAAATGACCAGCATTTCTTTATGTTTGATCTAATGGCTGTTTCGGTACAATGAATGTATTGTGAGTAGCATTCCTGAGTAAGGTTTTTACATAAATGGCGCAACCTGGAAAACTCCCGATAATCCTCACCTGACTGGGTTCTTTTATACTTTTTATGCAATTTTTTCTTTAGTATTATATTGTTTTTCAATTCAAGAGAGAACCATATGGGAAATTTCCTGGCGGAGAACTTTTTTAATGGTACAAATATATCAACCGCCATATAGATAATTTCATAAAAAATGTTTAACATAGTATTAGGAGGCTTATTTATAAGTAAGCAGTCCCAGTTAAACTGGTCTAAGAATGAAATAATTTGGTGATAATCTGCAGATTTAAAATCCCTATAAAACACACCAAACCCGAGGCCATCCTCCTCACTGTGCACAACAGGAGGAACCAAAAAATAGTCTGCCAGCTCAACTTCAGTTGTAGGATCTCGACTCAAGACCAGATCCAGCAGGCTGCCATGGGATGAAGTATGTGAATTAAGTTGAAATAAGTTATGAAAACTGCATGTGTTAGACATAATTTGAATGCAAGCAACTTCCATAGGTCGTGCACCGAAACCAGATGTTACCGTAGAGCCAAGTGTTCCCCCATGCCAGTCTCCATGCGTTAAGTTAAAGTCACCAATTATAAGCGGGCTGCAATTGGGCATTTTAAGGGCAAGAAAATCTATGGTCTCAAAAAAGCTAGAGTATAATTGGATGCGATATATACAGCTCCAATGATGTCAGTGTTTTTGGATCCCACAGAGACAAAGATCTGCTCGACCTTGTTATTAGGAATTTGAAAACACGCACTGGGTATTGATTTATGTACAGCTATTAGCACACCTCCATCCCTCTTAGAGGTACTGGTATAGGCAGAACGATCATTTCGATAGATGTTGTAGTCCATGAAACCAAGTTCAGCATCATAAATGCCATTATGCAACCAGGTTTCTGTTTGCATAATGTTGAATAAATTCGACTGTATATTTCATATTTTTGTGGATTGCATTAATTTATTCAAGGAATACACTTAGTTGTCTGTTGGTACCGACAAATCATGCCAAAATGTCGTCCATATATCTAAACCAATATACAAATTGTTTATTTAGTCCACTCTGGTGGATTATCGTCTCAATATTGTCCATAAATATCAACCCTCGACAACCTGATAACTTTAACCAAAAAAACATTGCGGACAGATCCAATACGTATATATGAAAAAAATTGTATCACTTTGATGTTGAAAAAAAAAACACGATTGTTTCTTTTCTGTTAACCAATAGTATATATGTCATAAATAAACATAAATTATATAAAAAAAAACATAGACCTTCAAATATGAAGGAAACGGTATTTATTATTAATTTATTCCAACACTGATTCAATATTTAGTTTAAATAATGAACATAATGGATGTTTATAATACCATTCATCATCATCCCCTTCTTTTTCGCGACCTATAATTGCGAGGATATTTAATTTCTCTACTGTTTTCTGATACATAACGTAAAATATTTATTTTAAAAGTAATTCACCAAATATTTTGTGCAATGATGAAAGAATGCGTCGACGTTACAATATTGTTTTCAGTTTTCGTTATACAAAAATCAATTAGAAGTCTTATTGTTGGTGATCAACTTCGTTTCATATATGTATATATATATATATATATATATATATATATATATATATATATATATATATATATATATATATATATATATATATATATATATATATATATATATATGGAAAAAAACGCAGTCCAAGTCCAATATATTAGAATTACTAGGTTTTCGGGTAGAACCGCGTTTTAGATTTGTAAAATCTCGACGTGTCGGTTCTTGATTCACTCCGGGGCCTCAATCTGCCCTCTACTCGTCAGAGTTCACAACTAGAAATGTTGTGAACTCCTTTCTAGTTGTGAACTCTGGGGAGTAGGCAGATTGAGACCTCGAAGTAAATCAAGTAGATTCTTTTGAAAATGGTTTCATAGTGGAAGCCGAAACGTCGAGATGTTTATATATGAACATTCGTTAGTTGCTTGACTGGGAGGAAGCCCCACCCATCCCTCACATTGGAGGACACATGTTTCGTCTGTTGGTGGTTAGACTCATCAGGGTACCGACATATGCGCTCGCGTCAAGAATAAGGAGTTCGTTTCCACAATCAAACAACCCACACTTTCGCCGACTTCTCGCCGGATGGCTTATAATTGCAGTTTTTTTATTTCTTTGGATTGCGTTTAATGAGACAACAGTAGTCAGGAGTTATACACCCCCCGTTATACACCCAATCAAGCAACTAACGAATGTTCATTTTGGCGGAAACGCAGGATGTTGAGCGTTCCACAGGGGATATATATATATATATATATATATATATATATATATATATATATATATATATATATATATATATATATATACATTGCGATCTCATACCCACAACAAAGAGAGATCCATGATGTTAAGTCCGCAGGAGCGCAAACGTCGACTCGGACCACTACCTAACAGGAGTCAAAGTAAAATTCACCCCAAGGAGAATTCATCAGAAGAAGGCACATCTATAGAAATTCGACACGAAAAGGATCAAGGAATCCAACATAACAGAGGAATGGGAAAAGGAACAGGCAGATACATAGGAAAAATTACACAAAAAGCCCAGGAACTGATCCCCCAAAAGAACACAAAACACCCGTGGTGGGATTCGGAATGCGAAAGTGTATTGCAGCGACTCAAACGACCATTTCAGGAGTACAACAGTAAAAAAATCCCCAGAAAGCCAACAGCTTTTTAACGAGACTAGAAAACAGACCGCCAAAGTTATTAGACAAACTAAGAGGAAGTTCATGAAGGAACAACTAGACTCTATAGAGGAGAATTTCCGCAATTATACCACGAGAGATTTTTATAGGACTTTCGCAAGAGAAATCCGTGGGTACACACCACAAAATCTTTGCTTTAGAAAGCGGAATGGGAGATTAGCGCTAAATAATCAGGAGAATTGTCAGGAGCTGGCACACTATTTCTCTGATCTCCTCAATTGCCACGAACGCAACACAAGATTTCCCAAGGAAAATTGTGTCTATACCCACTCAGAATCATAACCAACACAGGAAGAGATTCACAGGCACATACAAAAACTGAAGAATAACAGGACATCCGGTGAAGATGGTATCACCGCGGAACTATTGAAAAACCTTGGACCAAACTCACTGCGGGAACTTACGCAAATTATCACGAACAGCTGGCAAACAGAAAAATTACCAGATGAATGGAAATGGGCTACACCCGCTGCACAAGAAAGGAGACAGAATACAGATGTGAACAACCACAGAGGAATCTCTTACTACAAGTCACTTACAAAATCTTCTCAGCATGCCTTCTCCAGAAAACACAGGAACAACTAGAATACAAAATTGGCGAGTACCAGGCAGGCTTTCGCCCTGGTCGCTCATGCACTGAACAAATCTTTAACTTAAAAACAATACTGAAATACAAAGCTATCAGGAACGTCCCAATCATCTACACGTTCATTGACTTCAAGAAAGCATTCGACTGCATTGACCGAAAATATCTGTTCAACATCCTAGAAGAACAAGGACTCGACCACAAAACGCTACGATTGATCAAGCAGACACTGACCGACACTATCTCTAAAGTGAAATTTATGGGAGAAATTTCCGAACCCTTCCTGATTAAAACCGAAGTACGCCATGGAGATGGGTTATCCACACTCCTCTTCAACCTGGTCCTGGACAAAGTCATAAGGGAATGGGAAAAGGAACTAAAAAATCAAGGACACTGGAAACCAATACGACTCGGACGAACCAAAAATAACATAGAAATATCATGCCTAGCCTTCCCGGACGACCTAGCCATACTCGCAGACAATGAAAAAAGGGCAACCAAAATCGAAGTCCTCAAGGAATGTGCAGAGAAAGTTGGTCTACAAATATCCTTTCAGAAAACCGAATTCTTCTGCTCAAAATTAAATGTCAAAATTAAATGTTCAAAATTTGAACACCAAATACGGCAAAATAAATAGGGTCGCTCACTTCAAATACCTGGGCGAGATCCTCGAACCTACAGGAGGAGAGAAGATCGCATAAATGCCTATCCGCGCACGCAAAAATAAGACACTACAACACAGTAACCACCAGAGGTACTATACCGTAGCGAGACACTTACACTCCATACAAAAAGCGGCATAGAAAACATACTAAAAGAAGAACGCAAAATTATGAGGAAAATTCTCGGTCCAAAACTGACAGAGGAAGGATACAGACTACATTCTAGAAAGACCACAGAGAGAATGTCCAATGTAGCGGCAGACATAAGAAAAAGAAGGTTGAAATTCTATGGACATATCAGTAGACTTCTACCGACAAGACTCACCAACAGAATTTTTACGTACATACAAGGAGTCAAGTCAACAGTATCATGGATCGCACAAGTCAGAGCTGATCTGGGAAAGGCACAAATGGGTCCGACAGAGATTGAGGATAGAAGAACGTACAGACACAAAATACATATATGGAACGTTGCATCAGAGAGCGAAGTTTCGAGGAGATCAGGAACAAAGTCGACGGAGGAGAGAAAGAGAATCCACGGAGAAAGGATGAGAGAGGTGTGGAGGTTTGGAAAGAACACTCGAAAATGAAAGTGAACACTCGAAGTGAAAGCCGACACGTCGAGATTTTACAAATCTAAAACGCGGTTCTACCCGAAAACCTAGTAATTCTAATATATTGGACTTGGACTGCGTTTTTTTCCATATATACAGGAAGTTAAAAAGTACAACACCTTGTATATATATATATATATATATATATATATATATATATATATATATATATATATATATATATATATATATATATATATATATATATTTTTTTTTTTTTTTAATGACATAATCCTCAGTAATGAATATGAATATATGCGTTTTACATGTTTATATTAAATAAATATTAGATTGTAAAAATATATCGCCTCCTTTTTTCCCACCACTTACCCCCTGTAACAAGAAACTCTGCGTGTTACAGTAATTTGCTTATCATTTTCGGATTTAGGACTACAAAATACTTCATAAAAGTTTAAATTTGTTGACCAGTGTAATGTGTAGCTCGTGTTGATATAATGTCTTAAAAAAATTGAGAGAAACCGGTTTATTCAAATAATTTTTTTACCCTCCGTTGTACATAACTTCCCTAATAAATTTATTCCAAGAAAGAGCGAGCTGGAACAAGAATTGTTCATTTATATCAAACTGAGGATGTTTGTTGTTTAAGTTGGTAGTTTGCTGAGCTGAGGTAATATTTTATGAATGTTGACGCCTTATATAAAACTGTTTATTTACCCAACACGATGATAAGATTATGCTGGATTCGTTTTTTCTCATTTGTAGTACGAGTCGAGCTGCAAGAATCGTTCTAGCAAATGAAATAAAAATAGAATAAAAAATATTAGCGCATTAAAAGTACTACGATGATTTATCAGGTGTGGCTCTTGATTTTTAATTGTCTCTTAAAAAAACACGTTTAATTTGGGAGAAAGGTAAATAAATGGTATATTGAAAGTAGGCGCCATCATTGGCTGCACTTTTTTTCTACCTCTTTTGAGTTGGTCCAATCAGCAAGTCATTATACGACGTAATTGTTGAATTGTTTCATGGAAACTGCGTGAGACATCGACAAAAACAAGCGATGGTCGGAAGGGGCCAAGATGGCAAGAGGCATGTTTTGGATATATCTCAATCGGAATAAAAAAAGTTTGTAATGATACGACACAAAAATGAAAGGATTTTTTTTTTTTTAAATAAATGTGTCCTCCAATGTGAGGGATGGGTGGGGCTTCCTCCCAGTCAAGCAACTAACGAATGTTCATATATAAACATCTCGACGTTTCGGCTTCCACTATGAAACCATTTTCAAAAGAATCTAGTTGATTTACTTCGAGGTCTCAATCTGCCTACTCCCCAGAGTTCACAACTAGAAAGGAGTTCACAACATTTCTAGTTGTGAACTCTGACGAGTAGAGGGCAGATTGAGGCCCCGGAGTGAATCAAGAGCCGACACGTCGAGATTTTACAAATCTAAAACGCGGTTCTACCCGAAAACCTAGTAATTCTAATATATTGGACTTGGACTGCGTTTTTTTCCATATATATATATATATATATATATATATATATATATATATATATATATATATATATATATATATATATATATATATACATATCTCCCCAATAATAACTGACATGGCAGTAATTGCTATAATTGTGCAGCTAGTTGGGTAGTTGAGTTTGACGAGCATGGTGGTGGCTTCCAATCATTACAGCTTTAGCTATCTGGAAATAAAAGTAACCCTGAAGACTCTGAATTCATCAAATTGGTCTTTACTTTAAATTTACCAAGACCAATATAAATAATACTTCAATATGAGGCAGTTCACATGCTCAACGACAGATCCTCGTTTTAACACTAATTATAATAACGACAGCAGTCGACATCAGTTCAAATAGAGATGTTACACATCACTTCAACAATGATAATATTATCGGCCAATAATCAAATATCAAACTGGGTACTGTTCCTGACACTGAGGGTAAAAGGGCACGACAATACCAGCTTCGGATCTGAACGGGGTATCAAGGGAAAAACGTACGAGATACCCACCCAAAGAGCTAACAAAACAAAACATAATGGATATCCAATCACACCCTATGGTGTAATCTCTAATATTGAGTTGTGCAATGGTTACAAAGGGAAAAACGCGCGATGTACCCGCTCCAGATACTAGAAAAGTAAAACAGCATTTACCCACTTCATGGCATTGAAGGGAAAACGCGCGATAATACTATGGATCTCTCAGTATTTATTAAATTATAAACAGTCATTGCAAATTATCAGTTTCATTCAGTACAAATTATTATTTTAACAATGATAATTTTATCAATCAATAATAAAATTATCATAGTGCGTACTGTTCCTGGCACTGAGGGGAAAAACGTACAACAGTACCAGCTTCGGATATGAACGGGGTATCAAGGGAGAAACGCACGAGAAACCCATCCAAAGGGCTAACTAAACATAATGGATATCCAACCACACCCTACAACCCAGTGTCAATTTTAGCGAAAAATGAAATGTAGTCGGCATCTGGTCCAATGTGATAAAAACGATCTTTACCAAAAAAGTGATAAAACTATCGTTTTGCCTGGGAATGAACAAGAGACCGGAAGATGTAAATTAAACAAACATATTTCTTATATTTGTATGCTAAAAGACCTTCTAAACAAACGATGCACTTATCGTTTTATTTGAGATCAAATCGATGTCTGAAAATATTTACTAAACAAAAATATTTCTTGCAAATTCTATGAAAAATGATTCAATCGTATGCAATAGAGTATCGATTATCGCGGAGAATATTTTGCAAAACAATAAAACCATTTTCAATGATAAATATTTGTTTTTAAAAACCGTACATCTTCTGAGGTGGTCCAGTCATCTAGCCATTATTCGTCATCTCCGTAATTATAGAAGTCTTTCATGGAAAGTGCGTGAGACATCGATGAAAACAATCGATAGTCGGAAGGGGCCAAGTCTGGTAAGTACGGCGGGTGGTGCAAGAGTTCCCAGTCAAGTGCAGAAATGGTGTCTGACCGATTTCGCTATGTGTGATGGAGCCTTGTCGTGCTTCAAAATCACTTTTCCATATCTCCTAGGCCATTCTGGTCGCTTTTGGATCAATGTATGGTTTAAGGCAGATCCAGTCTCTTCATAGTTATTAATCCAAATTTTTATCGCGTGTTTTGATGCGACGACTCAATCACCAAGATAATATCTAAAAGAATATTAAGAAAACTGAGTGACGCACAACCAAGAGAACAAGCAGGATTCAGAAGTGGATTCAGTATAATAGATCGCATCTAGGTTATATAGCAGACCATAGAGAGGCACAACGAATACACCATGCCACTGTGCTTGGCTTTTATCGACTACGAAAAACCATTTGATTTCATCTCAAAGCAGACCATAATGGATGCATAACTTAGCCAGGGGATAGACAAAGCAATATGTAAACCTATTAGGATCGAGCTATGATAGAGCTAGATATGATAAAGCTAGATATGATAGAGCTACACCGATAATTCACCTTGATGATCTTGAAGTTGGAATTAATGTATAGCGAGGTGTACGGTAGAGTGACGCAATATCGCCAATTATTTTTTCGGCCTGCCTTGAAGAATTAATCCGTAATCTGGATTGGGAACAGGATGCTGTAAAGATTAATGATGCAAACTTAAACCATCTTAGATTTGCAGATGATATCGTTCTCCTTTCACAAGACTCATGAGCTGCAACAGTTTGGCGAACCATTTGGCTTAAAAATAAACTTGAAAAGGAGTCAGGTTATGTTCAATAAATTTGATGAGGGCAGAAGAATTTCAGATTTCGAAGGGATTTGGAGATTGTGGACCACTTTATATATCTTGGGAAGAGGATTTCAATGGAGGGAGATACCGCTCGGGAGGTGGAACGGCGTATTAAATATGGCTGGCAGGCATTTGGCAGGTTTAACATAGTGTTTAAGAGCAAACTCTCACTGTGCCTGAAAAGAAAGTTCTTCGATCAGTGCATCCTGCTCATTATGACATACGAAAGTAAAATCTGGACACTCACATCGCAATCAATTCAAAAACTTCGGGTAGCACAGAGGGTAATGGAAAGATGTATGCCTGGTATTACAAGACAAGACAGAAAACCCTGCACATGGGTCAGGGCACAATCGAAAGTGTGTGACGTCATTGAAAGAATAAAGCAATTGAAATGGAGATTGGCAGGCCATATAGCGAGGCGGTGGGACAATAGATGGACCAGGGCAATCCCTATATATATACAAGGTGATGTACTTTTTTAACTTCCTGTATATATGGAAACCTGTATATATGGAAAAAAAACGCAGTCCACCTCCAATATATTAGAATTACTAGGTTTTCGGGTAGAACCGCGTTTTAGATTTGTAAAATCTCGACTGAGTAGACTGAAGTAATGTCCGAATGATTGTGGCGTGTTCATATATTTTTTTCTTTATTTGGGTTTTTCGCCACGAAAAACAAAAAACCAAACGGAAACAAATTTCTCAGTGATTCTTTTTTGTAATAAATTTGCCTAACGAACAAAATTTTAAAAATATAAAAATGTTCTAAAAAAATATACAAACTTTTAACGTTAATGTTTCGGGAAGTATTCTCCTCCCGTTTTCAAAACGAATCTAAAAATAAAGTATATTAATTTCCAAATTAATTATTGTCAATTTTATATATATATATATATATATATATATATATATATATATATATATATATATATATATATATATATATATATATATATATATTATTTCAGAAATTACAATTAACAGTTGATTAAACCTTGTTCGACAATACACAAAATTTTTGTAATCAAGTCATACGATTTTCAATTTCGCAGTTGAACGATTTTACATAATAAAACATTATAATTTACGTAAAACATTCAACGTCGATTATTTAAATTGATCTAATTTAATTGTTAACAGAATACAACAGTAACAATGTACGATATGTTGACGTTCAAGAACACTGCAACATATACAGTGCTTTCATTTCAAAAGTAACCACCCTCATTATTTCTTTTACCAATGAGAATTAGCTCTAGATAAAAAACACGTCAATTTAGTTTTACAAGATATTCGTGGTTTCGTACCATTTGTCATTAAACCTCCAAAAACTTCCGAATTGTTGATTCTGTAAGAACTCCGCTAATCTCGAAGAGATTTACCACTAAACACCAAATCACTTTCTTAAACTTCTCTATGCACGTTTCGCTAATCATGTTAGCATCATCAGGGGATTATTTAATCTAATTCTGAAACTAAACTATGTTGTATTTATATGATAGTCATAACTAATGAAGCGTGTAAAAATCACGAACCGCGAAGTTTACTGAGCGTTACATTAATAATTGAAAAAGTTGAATGAATGGAATAGGTACTTTATCTCAATACATGTTTTTTTTTACATTTTTCTACTTGAATGCTTTTATATGCATCCAAAGCCCTATTGTTATTTATACTTTTAACTAGTCTTAAATTACTCTTAATTTATTATATGGTTTGTAAAAAACCTTAATGTGCACTTTTTTCAAAATTTTGTCTAACCTTCGTGTTAACTGGACAACAAACGGTATTACCATGAATTTATTTTTGTTTTGATCCTTTTGAAAAGTCGAAAATTATTTCAATAATTTTCTAATTCATCTATAATGTTCTTATTATAACCGTTCATTTCAGATACCTTTCTAATTGATTTTAATTCTTTGTTATAATTATCTTTGTTTAAAGGAAATTTGATTAATCTATTTACCATAAAATTTAAACTAGCCTAAAGATAAAATTTTCTTATTTTGGAAATTATAATTCGAATCGTTAGGAATGTACATCGAAGTGGTGGTGTTTTCCCTAAAAATATCAAAATATAACCTATTTTAAATGTTTCTACTGACTAAAATATCCAGAAATGGTAAACTATCGTTCTTTTCTAGTTCATGTGTGAACACTATGTTTTGGGATTTACTATTTAAGTTCTTAATAAAATTATCTAAGTTTTAATTTTTTTCGACTTTATTCATCAATATATTTTCCTTGAAGAGCAATACAATCATTCCAATGCTTTTCTACACCTTTTTTATTGAACGACACATTCTTTCAGACCTGAGAACAGGAAATAGTCGCTGGGGATCAGATCTGGAGGATACGGTGGATGATGCGGCAATTCGAAGTGCAATTCACGCAATTTAGCCACGTTCAAAGCGTTCAGCATCATCGGTGCTTGTACGGTCATGTTTGAACTCAGTATACCCATCAATTAAGGTTGATTTTCCTGGGACAGAGTCTGGCTAATGTTTATCAAGCCATTGTTATGCATATTGTAATTAACATACGATTTTTTTTCTATTGTTTTGAAAATAACAAAAGGAGCGTCATCTAAAGCACAACTCAGAAACTAGTAGACAGATTGTCATGAAATTTTGACACATGACGTTTTAAGGTTGGCACAGTTGCAGTTTTTTTTTGTTACAATGGTACTTCTGGTGTCGATATGCATTTCCGATTGTCTAGTTACTTTATGCAACTAACGAATCATACTTGACAAATGTGACAGTCATTTGGTCATATTTACGCCATCTCTGAATCAGATCGAGAACTTTTCCTGCGAACCTCGTATATTGATTAAATAAATGTTTCTTCGATATAATTTTATTTTGATTTTCTTTCCTTTGCAGTAATAGTGCCAGCAGGTTGTCAACAATGCACAACGGAAGAAAAACACTATTGCAACACCGACCTCATCAGCGATCACTGTTGCTGTGATCGAAGGTTTCACGGTAAGTGTTTTTTTTTCTAGAAAACAAACGTATAACTACTGTTATTAACCTCAATTAACTTGGCGTTGTTTCTTACACGATTAGCAGCAATTAAGTGTATCGCCTGATTGTATTGTCTTGTCGGACAGCGAATGCTACTAATAAAAGTTATTTTCTCGTGGAATTAGTCAGTCTTTACGATTATGACGCTAGTGAGTGACAATTTGTGGAAGTGCATGCAAAATGCACTGGCGTACGGGGTTTTTTCGAAAAGTTATCGGCCTCGCAAAGAAATGGAGGAAAAACAAACGAATTAAAATAAACGTCGGGAACCAAAGCGACCAAAAACACAATCATCGGCAGGCATGTGTTCGGAAAAATTGATTTACCGAAGAGGAGACATTCAGTGGGCCCCTGAAGTAGTACTGAAGCCTGTAGCTGACTCCCTGTGATTTTTTCATGGGGTTATCTTAAAAGTCAAGTATACCGCAACCGCCTCGCCACTCTGTAAGATCTGAAGAAAAATATTTGCCAAGAAATCGAAGCCATAACTCCAGACACTTGCCGCCGCGTTATTCCAAATTTTAGACGGCAGCTTCAGGAGTACCAGGGCAAAAATTGAGCACATTTAGACAATGTAATCTTCTTTCTGTAAATTTTAAGAAAACATTTGTTAAAATTCAAGTTTGTTAACCTAAAAACTGTATAACAGTGAATGTTAGAATGATGTATGCTGAAAACTAAACAAAACTTTAAAGAGGTTATATGGGAGATATTTGTGAACGTCCTGGGAATTACCTAGTTCTCCGGTTTATACTCGTATACTTTGATTTAACTTGGCTAACGTAATCGATAAAGACAAGGTCACTGTAGATAATACTGTGGTTTACAGTCATTGGTTTGACGCATCATTTTGATAAACCGTTCCAAACAATAAAGTTTAAACAACTGAGTTGCTGAGGAATGTTAAAAATATACACATTATATACCAGTTTGATCGGAAAGTAAATATTTTCGAAGTGAATACGATTAATTTGAAGCATTCTTTGGAGAAAACTGGTGACAAACGCAAAAAAAATACTGATGCAAAAACATTTCGAAGATGCAAGAAAAAAATTGGGGAATTTATGTTGCTTCTTCTTCTTGCTCTTGGACAACCTTTGCCAGTTTTGGATGTGCAGTAGTTTCCCAGCGCCTCTTCTTAGATTGATCCTTTGGTCTAGATATTTTCCTTTTGCCATCGTTTATTCGTCCCTCCATCGTTTTTCTTGGTATATGGTTTTCTAGCATTCTTGCCACGTCGTAAGTCGCTGAAACCTCACATAGCCAATAATATCCAGATCTTTACACAATTGCTCGAGTTCGACGTTATACCTGATCTTCCAATTTCGATTATCATTCACAGCACCAAAAAGTCTTCTCAGTACTCTTCTATCAAATACTGTAAGCATTTCTTCTGCTTTCTTTCTGAGGGTTCACGTCTCGGAGCGATAAGTGACTACTGGCCAAATGAGTGTTTTATGGATTATAACTTTAATGTTCTTTTGAAGAAGATTAGATCTTAGGAGAGAATGCAGGGAATAAGAGACTATATTGCTCTTCATAATACTATTTCTGATATGTCTGATACGGTCGTACGTCTGTCTGATATCAATGAATATCTGGAATAAAGGAGAATCAACTCCGATTGTTTTCTTCATTATTTGACGGACTGTGATCAATTTATATAATGTTGAGTGTCCAAATCAAAAATATATCTGGTATTCATACAATCTTCAAAAAGTTCTACTGTGGTGTCGTCATGGTAGTCCAAAGATGAATGTTTAATATTTTTGGAGGACAACCGTAAACAATTTGGAACCCATCCATCCTCGGAATCAACATGCAAAATTGTAATTATTTTTCCCTTGTTCACTGGACTTTGGTTTGACATTTTTATGATGTATCTACCCATCCTTTTGCTGGCGTCTCATATGTATCGAACCATGTTTCATCAAGGTAGATAATGGAACGATTTTCAAATCTGTATTTTTTTTATAAAGTTTAAATAGTCAAACCGCCATCGTCGCAATCGTTGTGATTCCATTAATATTTGCCTTTTATTAATGGTCCGATATGCAAAACCCATTTGAGATAATATTCTCCGGAGGCTAGTTCTACTGCAAAGAATGTTGGTTTCATCTTTCCTTAGTCGCTGTTGCAATGTAAGCAAGGTTTGCTCTTCATACGTAGCATAAATTTTACTTCAAATTAAGTCTTTGTCTAAGCTTTGTTGAAAGCCTAAGCTTTGTTCAAACTTCTAAACCAGATATAAAATTAATTTTATCTTTCTACGTGTTATTTTATTAAGCCCGGCCTTGTTTACGTTTCTTGCAACTTTGCCGGGTTTCGTTACGACAGGGGTTGTTAAAAGTTCATTGCAGAAAATCGGTCAACGATATATCTTGAAGCGCACTACACTATCTTCTGCTTCACTAGATTTGTTAGAACTTATTGGTTGATATGCTGAATTCAAACGTGGCCGTTCAAGGCCCGATGATGCTGAACGCTCTGTACATCCAAATGAGGTGGTTATACAAGACAACATTACAAAAATTTACAAAATTATTGAACAAAAATGAACAAAAAACGTGCTGTTGGCTAAATTAAATGAATTGCACTTCGATCTTGCTTCAAATTGCTTTCTTATCCAATGTATTCTCCAGAACTAGCCCCCAGCCACCATTTCCGGTTCTCAAACCTCAAAAAAATCCTCACTGGAAAGAAATTTCGCTCCAATGAAGAGGTAATCGCAGAAACTGAACGATTTTTTGAAGGAAACGAGAAACCGTTCTATAAAAAGGGCGTAGAAATGTTAGAAAAACGTTGGAATGATTGTATTGCTCTTCAGGGAGAATATATTGATGAATAAAGAAAATTGCAAAAAAATTTGTTTTATTTGTCAGAGGACTTATTGACACATTTACAAAAATTATATTTTGCAATATAGTTTTTATTATTATTATATATATTCTGTCTGAGATTGAAGTGAGAGTCACAAATCCAACTCAACCCAACGCTAAACCCCCCGACTTGAAGGGCTGGGGATTCTTCTCTAGGGGTCACCATACCTTAACCAACAGGTTCCATTTTTAAGGAATCAGAATTGCGTCTCCACCTTCCTCTGTTACCTACATTATACAGATCTTACTGTATACAATATATTGCCTGGCGAGGTAGAATATATTCGAATATTGTTTGTAGACTAGGGCATTTGTTTTTACTACAGTTTAGATATTCGCACACCAGGCTAATAATGAGACCCTTTTACAAACCATTTAATCAAACAGTTGAATTCCAATGATTAGTATTATAACCCTGATTTTATTTACGTCTATGGTAGAATGTCTCCCAACGCCAGACGCCTCTTTGACGTAAAAATATCTCTCTCCATATCTCCAGCGCCACTTAATCCAAATAATACAGGAAAAGGAAAAACGTTATAACTCTGACCTTCATAAAAAATATTTTTAAATGACTGAATGGTGGAAGAATTACGCAAGAATGTAAAAAATACGTGATAAGAATATTGAAAGTTGTTGCGCTGTCAGAAACCTGGCAGCGGGGTTCCTTCGCGGAAATTGATCGAAAAATTATCGTGCCACGAATTTTAAATATGGTTTATCGTAATGAGCTACAAAACGCTTGAAATATTGCCGCACTTATTAGCATACGTTATAATATTTGCCAATTGGTGTAGAAATATGATATCTAACGCCCACATAGCACGAAATGTCAGGCGAATCAAAATAAAGCTCATTTAACTGAAATATATATTCGGCAAAACACCAAATCTCTTGTGTAGAGGTGAATTAAGTAATATACTAATTCATTAAGAAGTGTAGACTGAAAAAATAACGTATACATTCCCCAATTCCCCCTATTCATTCTAATATACCAGAGTTATGATGAATTAAGAATATTTTTATTTCAGAATTTTTGCCATATATACCGCACACCTGCTATTTCGGCACTCAGCTTTGTGCCACAATCGCTACAGATTGTAACAAGTACACTAGACTTCGAACCTGTTGCTGTGATAAGTATTTACTACAAAAATGTACGTTTAAACTACTCCCTGCCTAGTAGATATAATGTCCGATGGTTTTCGATAATTTTACTTTCACTTTTTTTTCCAGGGAAAAGCAAATATGGGGCCAACGCAGCTCCATCACGAAAAACCAAATATATTTTAGTAATAGCATCATCGCTACTGTTAGTCGTAATGTGGATTTTCCAATAGCACAATCAATTGACGCTACTGATTGCTGCATTTGAATTACCAAATCAAACATATTTTTCTAACACAAAAGTATATATTTATATATTTGTTTTCAATTTGAATCGGATTAATTTATACCAAAGCTATTGTACCATTATTTTTTTTGTTGAATTGTCTAGAGAACATAAAATATGGGCATTGTACAGTATTATACGCGTTATTAAATAGGTTTTTTTTTCGAGTTTATTTATTGTTTGACATTGAAAGCTGAATTTATGTTAAAATAAATTAATGTAAAAAAACGTCTATCATTTAAATACCTTAATAACGAAAAAAAACCGATTATACTTTTATTTCCTATACAATATACATTGTTGTTGGTGTTTGTGTTTTTATAAAGAAAAAACAAAAAGTAGAACGAGATAGAGTTTGAAACAAAATACATAGACTTTTTTTGTGTACTATCGCACTACACCTAACTGGTACAGTCGGCCACTTAGCCAATACTATATAGCAATGCTTTACATTTAATTAATTATATTCAACGGATTATACACTAATTTTTCTGCATTTTTTGATTAGAAACTAATAGAATATTTTAAATAATCCAATTAAATAGTATATTTGGTTGCCTAACCACAAGTTTTATAATAGGAATGAAGTTAGTTGTAACCGTAAAAGTGATACAGTTGATCTACGCATACTGTCTGCCTACGTATGTTGACAGACGCGCCGTTTGAAACTGTTTGAAATTTTCTTTTGTTTTCAAACAAAAACCTTTTTTTACGTTCAATATATAATTTTGTGTGTGAGGTGAGAACTGTACGTGAAATTTTACATTATTTTTCGTTTATACATGTGAATGTTTGTGTCAAATTTCGATTATGTATCAATACATTTGTTATTATTGCCGGTGAACAGGAAAATTTTAAAGAAAAATAAACTACAGTTGAATATAAAGACGGTTATATGTTTTTTATTATGTTAGCGACAAAAGTGATGAAAAATGTTTTATAACAAATTAAATTGATGATTAAAATATACTTCCACTTTTATGCTGTATACAGTATCAATGCCAAATAGATACTTATGCCTAAAAGAGTTCTAAAGATTTCTGAATCAAATATGACACTAAAAACTTATAAAGCTACTTTGTCAAAAAATAAAGTTGAAGACAACATGTTAAATAAAGACCATAACACAAAACCAAATAATAGAGTACAACTAGAATGTAAGAAGCTTCTGAAAAGGATGCCAAAGAGGAATGCCAAAATAACATTTTCAGATCAGTACTATAAGAATAATAATGCCACAAAACATCGAGCTCTTCCTATATATCGTACACAGATGCCAGAAGAAATTAAAAATAGAGAAGGTAATTTTGACCCATATGAGTTTAATGAATTCAGTCATAAAATTAAAAAGACAGCTGAAAATTGTAATAAAGAATCTTTAGTGTTTGGAAAGCAATCAGACAATATATTGAGGAAAATTGAAGGGAAGGAAAGTAGAGGAAAGACGAAAATTATGGAGAAGAAAAAGGAATTTCCAGTGAAAACATATGACAATATTGTGGACGGAATTGTGAAGAATGTCATGGGAAAGATACAGAGAAAAATGGGTAGCAATGTAGTGCAGGAGCCCGTAAACAAGTCCAAAGTAATAATACGAAATTCTTGTGATATAGATTCAATAACAGAACTTAGTCGTGGAAAAAATGGGCATATTAGTGAGGTCTTATCATGTAATGAATCACAAATATCTGATGTTTATTCTAGTCCTAAAAAACAACCTAATAATATATCACTTAAAAAGACCAGTACTCCTCTTGCAACCAGTGCTTTTCAAAGAAAATCTCTTGATACAAATAGTCCAAGGTCAAGTCCATGGAGAGTCAACTGGATCACCTCCAAACCTAGATACATAAGTCTAAAGAGCAACGCGTTACCAAGAATTGACCAAGAAATGGTTCTTGATTACTCTTTGGTGGAGAATTTGGAAGAATCGCGTTTAAAAACATCGCTAGGCAATGAGAAAACACCTGCAAAGAAACCACCGGTGCAGCAAAGTATTTTGGACTATGTAGAGAGCAATCACGAGAAAATGGAAAGACCAATGGAGATGAGCTTGTTTGATTATGATCTGTTCATCAGTCCTGTGAAGAAAAACGTGAAGCAGAAAGAGAATAAAGCAATAGAAACAGTAAAAAAGGATTTCGTCCCTTCCGGTACCCCAATACGAAGAAAAATTCTGGGAGATATTAGTAATTCACCTGAGGAACATTCAAGTAGGGAAAATACGTCTCAAAGCTTCTCTACATCAGCTCGTTTTGATCAGAGCAAATTGAAAAGTTATGCCCCAAAAAACAGAGTGAAATTTAAACCAGGAATTGAATCAGCAGTATCGGTTGAAAATTTGGGAGATATTTCAATAATTAATCAAAGTGACTATAGACTATTTGATGAGCCAGGCGATTTCTTAGATGATACGGTATGAGTTTTACTTCAAGGAGAATTTTCTAGTACTTATATTCATCTTGTTTCAGAGTATGGTGATTGTGAATGAGAAGAAACGAAGAAGGTGCTCTGCAAGTTCAGATATCAGCGACAGTGGGAGGAAACATAAAAAACATAAGAAGAATGAACTGGAGGTAAGAAATTCAAAGATAGAATCGATTTTTTCCTTTTAAGTTTTCATATAGAATATATACAGTTAGTAAAAAAAGTCTGGGTACATCATAGCTTTAAATTGTTTTACTGCATTAAACAATTAAACAGGATAATAAAAACATATCGTTTCCTGTTTTAATTTTGGAGAACATAAAGCTGATTGCAACAAAATCTCACGTTTTATAACTATAACTCACAAATAATTCATTTTTATAAGCCAACAAAGTCTGTGTACACATGATTTTTAAATTATTTTTATAATGTAATAATATTGTTATACAATATATAGGACCTCCTTTATTTTTTATCAGCTCTCCTAGGCGGTTATTCATTCCTATTCATACAGCAAGTTTTTTCAGTCTTTGTTTTAATTCACCCCATAGATGTTCGATTGGGTTCATGTCCGGTTATTGGGGTGGTGTTCTCGACGCACGTTTCGTTAAAAAAAAGTTTAATACCTATAAATACAAAAAATTGATTTTTTCAAAATTGAATCATCACAATGATTTCAAATTTTAGGCAAATCAGAGGTTAACATATTAGAAGATAATTTTAAGAGGACGTTTAATTTTTTTCTTTTTATCGAATTTTTAAGTCGACTGGTTCAATTGACCTCCCTCTACCCCACCTATTTCCTTATAGTTAATATTTATATTTATTTCCGTTTGTTAGTTGTTTCTTGAAATTTACCTATTCCTGGTTTGGTTTCTTTTTTGTTTTTCATTATCCCCGTCCTTGCCCTTTTTCATACCATTTCTTTCTCTCTGATTTGTATCTAGATGGTGATTTAATTTTTTGGTATATTTTTGATATTATTGCCTGTTCTCTTATTTCTTCTCCTGATGGGTTTTTTTTCGTTGCCGTTCTTGCATTGCCACTATCATGTTTTTTTTTGTTTCGACTCGGTCATTAAAGGCCTGTCTTTGTTGTCGTTTTCTCTTTCCTATTTTTGTAATAGTCTGTGTATCTTGCCCTCTATCGTACTTCTTGTATCTTATGTTTGTTGTATTTTTTGATTTTCATATTCTGGTGCTTCTTCAATACCAAAGATAATTAGATTCTTCCTTCTTATTTTTCGTTCCATTTGTTTTATTCCAACATTCTGAGGCTTGTTGACTTCCTTCAGTTTGTCTGTTCTTTGTTTGATTTGTTGCTTATCTCTTCTTAATGTTGTTAGCTCAAATTGTATACTGTTTAGTTGACACTCCATTCCAGTATCTCTTTGTTTGTTTTCCTTCATCCATCTGTTTAATTTTTTCTCTAGTTTTTTATTTTTTCTATTATTTCTTTCTTCTGGGATTTTTGATGTAGTTCTTCACCATCTTTTCTTACCTTGTTCTGCCACCACGTGTTTGATTTACTTCTTTTTCTGTTTCCCTCAATTCAATTGCCTGACATTTTCGCCCTTTGTTCCCCCCATCTGGGTTCCCAAACTCTCACATTCACCCTCACTTTCAAATATTGAAGCATATCTTCTGTTTTTTTCGTGAGGGTCCACGTCTTGCAGTCATAAGTGACTACAGGTCAGATGTGTGTTTTTTAAATCCAAGTCGCGTTTCTTTGAATAAGTTTAGATTTTAGGAGGATTCTCCTGCTATGTTATGGCTTTCGTCTGGTTTACTTCCCAAATATTGAATTAATTCTCTTTTCCATTGCCTTCTTTTGTTTATATTTGATTTTTAAGTCTAGACTTGCCTGTATTTATAAACTGAGGTTCGAAAAGGTCAGACTTTGTGTTTACCTATTTAAAAAACCAGTTTTTATCTCCTCCAATCCAAGTTTGTTTATGTTTGGGAATAATTTGTACTAACTGACTTAAAGATATGTGTTTTAGAATAAAAATTAGTACTGTTATTGCTATTATACAGCCCTGATTATAACTGTATCACCAACACGTTTATTAGGGCCTTTTCTTGGATCCAGTAGTAATAGTGCAATACATTTTCTATTCTTTTCAGGTTGAAACAGAGAAATGGATCGAGACCTTTAATAAAGAATGTGAAGAAGTCAGTAACTACAACCTAGATGTAGATTAAGAGCTGTCTCGTTAAGATTAAAGATTAAACGGATTTCCTTTCTCTTAATTATTTTTCTGTCCCTCCTCCTTGTGTGATCTGCATTAGACTTTTTTTTTACATGTGTACCTTTATAAAACTTTTTTTGTTTCACTTTAAAATATAAATATGTGTTAAGTTTTAAAAAATAAACCATTGGACTATTAATAAGTTTTATTATATATCGTGTAGCTGACTAAATATACATTTAATAATATAAAAAATAGAATAGCTTTGTAAAATTCTGTAAAGACAAAGTTTAATCCTTAAAAGTAACTGTTCTCAAGACATCTTCCGGTCTTATCTCGAGCAACGCCGTTGCACCGTCGTTGAAGGAGAAGGATACAGCTCCGTCTATCACCAGAGACGCATCAAAACAGTTGGATTTGATTTCAACCTTTGAAGCGAAGCCTCTGTTCTTGATTCCTTTGGGATTGGGCCATACTGCGGCTGATATTAGTTCGCGAATAGTATAGGCCATTTTTTTGGCATCTAACAAAAGATAAATCGTATGGGAACTTTTTTTATTGTTAAATAATAAAAAAATCAATGTGTTTTTCAAACAGACAGGTAGTCTAACAATAATCTCAATTTTAACTGTAGATATTTTCACTTACAACTTACAAAGACCTAATAGGTCTTTCTATGTTCAGTTGTAAAGTTAATTGAGAAGTAACCATCCGAAAATATTGAATACATATAATAACATTAAAAAAATCTAAAAATTGATCTCCAATGGCCAGAATAGAATTTGAAATCATCATTACTCATTTTGAACATTGAACTGTTATAGAAGCATCTTGTTGGAAATAAATAAACAATTTTTAAAACTGTTTCTTTTGACTTCCTTTGTGTAAGGAAGGTTAGGTCCAACGCAAATATGCTCAAATTACTCATGATGCAATAGACTTGTTTAACAAACCAGAAATATAACAAATATTTTAACTGTTAAAAGATCTTAAAGACAACCACATGATTTTTTTATTTATGTTTTAAGTAATGACATGAACATACCTGGGGAAAATATTAAGTTTTTGTTGTAAATATCTGCTAAAACTGTTGCCAAACTGTCTTTTCCTTCAGTTGGATCTATATCAAGCAGCCTTAGTAATTCAGCAACATTTTGTACAGGAAGTCTATTAATGCTCAAGTGCCATGAAGTGGATCCTGTACCTGTACTCACACAAATACCAGAACATTTCAAGTTGGTGCAGTCACTTGATCCATTTAAACGCATCTGAAGATGTGAAACCCTTGCTGACAGGGTTTCTCCCACAAAAACCTTAAAAAGAAAACATTATTTCTCACATTATTTCACAACAATTCTAAACATGAACAAACCTCATTTAAGGCAAGATACTGAAGAGCCTCTCCTGGTTCTGACGGCTTCATTAAAGACATTCCAAGCAAACTCTCATGCAAAAAAGTAGGATTTATGTTTTTTTTATCAGTTGTGAGCATTGTTGTTCTGATTCTGTTTCTCAGTAACCATTTGAAATCACTCTGAAGATCATTCAGGACACATATTGTATACATTTCTGAGTTTACCAGTTACATACCTTTTGCAGTTTTTCCATTGCACCTTGAATATCAACAGAATATTTTTTGGGAAGGCATAAATATCCTTCAGATCTGTGAGGATCAGAATTGAAACCTATAACTGGTTTTTCATTGTTGCTTACTAAACTAGCTGCCAGTAGAAATGTCCCGTCACCTCCCACTGGTATAATTATATCAGCATCTTCCACATCTTGATTTGTATAACTGTAACTAGGAGTTGAAATATATATATATTAAATGCCTTTACGTCATAAGGAAAATCTTACCGGTCAACTACCCTAACAACTATTCCCATAGTTTCTAAAGTATTCACTAGTTTTTCTTCATATTTCTTGTGTAAGTCGTGATAGTGTGTTAACTTGTCGATATCGGCCCCTCGTCGCTTTAAGTTTTCGAGAAACACGGATGTATCCATCTCTTTATATTTTCTTTTTTCGAATTCATACCGGGACAATTTAGACACAACCAACACTTTGTCGGTTTTAATAGAATTCTTCGATAAATGCCTTGTGCAGACATTGTTTACACCTAAGATTGTTTTAATAAAAGAAGAATTGATTTTTCTCATAAATAGTTACTAATTAAGGTAGGATAGTGATTAAATCACACATCGAAACCATTTAAATAAACAAGAGTGAAGCTAGGGACAAACGAAAATGGCCGGTGTTGTGCAAATGAACTACCCACAAACGTCAAAATAAACAAAATCCATTTCCAAACAAAGATTTTTAATGGGTTTTTTCTTGTATAAAATGTAACTTCTTACCTAGAAAAATATCCTTAAGTGAGAGTTTCGTAGTAAACATTGAATTAAAGTGGGGTTTCGAGGTATTTTTCACATTTACGTTCTGTTTTTTCTCAAATTAAGGGCGTCAACATAGGTTAGAAGAGTGCACTGTACTTTGAACTCATTTATCAGCACGACTTAAAAAAAACCTGGCAAAAGTTGTTTATTAAAACTCTGGGTAGTATTTTGAAATTTTGATATGTTTTTTCTTGCCTTTTTTTTGTGGTTCATGTTACTGCAAGAATATTTTGATAAGACTGATGATACATATTAACATATTTTAAGTTCAATATAACAATTAGTTTTATTATTATTAATATACAATAAAGTTTTTCTTAGTTTATAATTACAGACTTATAACTGGTAGTAGTGTTTATAAAGTTTTTCTCGTAACATGTAACATTTAATAAACTTTCTTTATATAACTACAAGTTGTTTTTAGTGAAAAATCACTGATTTTTGCTTTTATCATGACAAAAAGCTATATCTTGTTATGATAAAAGCAAATTTCAAGCAAAATTTCACCTGTACACATGATGTAAATAACATGGATAGGCCTATTACTTCTGTGAGAGGGACCTAAAGATCTTTGACAGCATACGAATGTTTCAAGTGTGTATTTCTTTTTTTGTTTATGGGATATCTAAATAAAGCATACCATGCTCACAATTTACTGATTCATTCTGTGGCATAGTCAACCAACTAAACAATATTCAAAGGTGACTAAATTTTCATCCATGGCAAAAAATATTACAAATCTAAATGGTGCTTTGAATTCAAAAATTATTTCTAGTGTACAAGTCAAAAAGGGAACGAAATATTCTCTATCTGACTAGGAAGGAAAATAGTTCGTAAATTCTAGGTGCAGTTTTCGTGCAACTCATGCTATATTACTTGTTTTACTTGAATTTTGGAGCTTCTTTTTGATGCATCATAATTTGAATACCATGAAATGTTAAACTCGGAAGAGATTTACCACTACGCGTCAACTCATTTTTTAAACTTCTGGACACGCGTTTCGCTAACCACGTTAGCTTCATCAGGAGATGATTTAACCTTTTCCTGATAAGGAGACGGTTTAATCTTCTCCTAAGATTTAGAAGATGATTATCTTCTCCCGAGATTAAATCTCCTGATAATACTAACATGGTTAGTGAAACGCGCGTTGAAAAGTTTAAAAAGTGGCTGGGTGTTTAGTGGTAAATTTCTTTGAGTTTAGTGTTTTACATCGAAACTTCCAGTAGAAGAATTGATAATGAAACAGCAATGAACATTACCCATACACATACCTTAGTTCACAATATTCTCTTATGTACAGAGCTATATATATATATATATATATATATATATATATATATATATATATATATATATATATATATATATATATATATATATATATATATATATATATATATATATATATATATATATAGTAAAGGTTCTCACTCTTTCTTTATAGAAAGAGATTAAATTAGATTAAATTTGAATTATTGTACTTTAGTCAAATTTTGACACGGTAAATTGAGAAAAAATATAGTTTGAAATTACAAAAATATTCATACTACTCCTGAGTTGATTGCTACATTATAGGTGTCTTAAAAAGGAATGTTAATTAATAGTGCAACTAGACCAAAATATCCAAAAAACGCTGAAGAAAGTAACTGATACTGTTAAAAATGAAAGATCACATTTGGGGAAGACAATAACTCTATTCAAGACAGTTCGCAATGGCGATTTTTAAATTGCAACAATTATGATCCCATATGCTAGTCCTTCACCATTTTCTTAAGATTTGGCTCTCAGCAACTATTTTCTGTTTCCAAAATGAAAAAGATGGTTGCAGGGAAAAAGATGTATATGGAAGACGCAGACGCGATAGATGCATATTTGGAAGATTTTCACAAAATGTGACACAATAATGTATAGAAATACTGCATGGAGTTTATGCAACTAAAAAAAATTTTTCCTAAATTGGAAACATTTTAGTACGTGTTGAGTTTTGTCAAACTCTTCACTATTTAGCTGAGAACATTAATAAGACAGTTAAAAAAGGGTGTTCAAACTCTGCAGTAGACCATGCATCTAACAAAACAATTAACATCAACATTTCAATCTCAAGACATTTTAGAAACAAAAAAATCATCTACGACTTTATATTCTATTCTTTCTGTGTCATATATATATATATATATATATATATATATATATATATATATATATATATATATATATATATATATATATATATATATATATATATATATATATCATCATCATCATCATCAGCCTGTGTCGATCCACTGCAGGATGAAGGCCTCTTCAGCATGCTTCCAACTTTCACGGTCCGGGGCTTTCCTCTGCCACTCGGGTCCAATATACTTAACGATGTCATCAATCCATCGTGCTTTCGGTCTTTGTCGCGGACGTTTGCGATCAAACGGTATCTATTCCAGGATTGCCTTGGTCCATCTGTCGTCACATCGCCTCGTTATATGGCCTGCCCATCTCCATTTCAATTGCTTTACTCTTCCAATGATGTCACATATTTTTGTTTGTTCCCTGATCCATGCGCAGGACTTTCTGTCTCGTCTTGTAATGCCAAGCATACATCTTTCCATTCCCCTCTGCGCTACCCGAAGTTTTTGAATTGATTGCGATATGAGTGTCCGTATGTTATAACGGGTAGAACGCACTCATCGAAGACTTTTATTTTCAGACAAAGTAGGAGTCTGCTCTTAAACACCATGTTGAGCCTGCCAGCGACATTTAACACGCCGTTTCATCTCCCGGGCGGTATTCCCCTCCATTGAAATCATCTGCTCAAGATATATAAAGTGGTTCACACACACACACACACACACATATATATATATATATATATATATATATATATATATATATATATATATATATATATATATATATATATATATATATATATATATATATTCCAGCGTTGGGATGGGTGTTTTTCTTTCTTCTGTCTGTTTACTTCCTAAATGTTTATGACTGTTTCTGGGCAAGAGTGAAAAAACCGACTACGAATTACCCCTCAGTCACGCCAGTTAAAGGCTGGGTAAGGCCGGATGCCTTCTATGAAGTGTTCTACGTTGGTCACTCGCCAGTTGGTAGGTTTCCTGATAAACTTATGGGTAGGCACATAACCAAGGGTTTATAACCCGAGGGGGGTGCTGGCCTGGGTTTGTCTGATGCTGGCCTGGGAAGCTGATGACCGTGGTTCGTTATATATATATATATATATATATATATATATATATATATATATATATATATATATATATATATATATATATATATATATATATGTCCACTTGTGGACAGTTTCGCTGACATGGAATGATTTTCGATGGAATCTCATTCATCTGGATGATGGAGATCAGATCCATTATTGGTCGGGTTGTTCCGACCAATGCGAGCTTGCGTTTGGCTGCGGGTTTTCGGATCCGTTGTTAGTTGTACAGCCTCGAAGGAAAATGATCTCGTTGTCATGGACTCTTCCTTGGTTTGACTCGGAAGTCTGATAAGATGTGTTTCCGAGAGTGCGATAATCTTTGGCTATCATCTCGGCTATTTAGGTTGCTGGGTCTTTTTTCTATCTCTATGGCCTTTTTATAATTCTGGTGGAGAGGTTTGCATTTCTTGCTAAGGTATTTTTTTTTATTAATTTTGTGTGCGGTTTTGAGCACATGCCGCGTTAGAAAGGAAGTGATGATTTTCTGCTTGGGCCTTTCTTTCTGACACTTGTTTTTATATTTGGTAATTTACCTTCTGAGGTAATTTTGTTTTTGGGTGATGAAAGGATATCTTTGATTTTCCCGTCGGTGGTGATAATGGTTTCAATTTCAAGTTTTCCTATTTTGTCCGTGGTGCCTTTAATACTATATATGGTAGAAAGGCTTTGTTTGTGTGGTGTCTTCTTCTCCGTTTCTTGTTGTTTGTTTGTCGGGATTTTTTTTTGTTGATATTTGGTTAGTTAAATTAAAAAAAAAATCACTTAAAAAAATTAGAAAATTAATTTTTAATAAGATATAGTTGAGTTGTTCTGAGGATGGTTTATAAATAAACCGAAACGTAAACAGAATACTATAAAAATTATAATTTATTAATTTGACCGAAAATCCCCAAAAAAAAATTCCGGAGGATTGGAAAGATGCTCTAATCCATCCACTACATAAGAAAGGAGATAGATGTAAACAACCACAGAGGGATATCTCTTCCCCCAGTTTGTTACAAAATTCTATCTCAATGTCTACTAGACAGAGCACAGGGACAGTTAGAGCCTAAAATTGGTGAATATAAAGCAAGTTTTCGACCGGGCAGATCCTGCCCGGAACAGATCCTAAATCTAAAGTTGATCCTAAGACATCAAAAACTACACAATAAAACTCTCGTCTTGTGGATTTAGAAAAAAAACATATGATTCTATTGACCGCGAATCTTTATACCACATCTTGAAAGAACAAGGACTAGATCTGAAAACGCTGGCAATTATTAAAGCAACACTAACTAGCACAAGGTCAAAAGTTAAATTCACGGGTGACATCTCAGAGCCTTTCGAAATTAAAACTGGAGTGAGACAAGGGGATTGACTCTTGCCACTCTTATTTAACTATGTTCTAGAAAAAGTAATACAGGAGTGGCATGTAAAAAAATCGGCACCGAATATTGATCAGCCCATTAAACTGGGGAGTACCAACATCAAAATAGATTGCCTGGCATTTGCTGATGATATGGCAATTTTAGCTGGAGATCTATTAACGGCACAAAAACAGATTGAAATCCTAAAAGAAACAGCAGAAAAGGTACGACTCCAAATTTCCTTTATAAAGATACAATACATGACCTGCAACAGACTAAGAACACTATTTCTAAAAACAAAATATGGTAAGGTCAGACGAGTCTCCCAATTTAAATATATTGGGTGAAATAGTCATGGAAAACGGGTTGGAAAAAGCGGCCAATAAGGGTAGATGTCAAAAAATGGAAACTGCATTGAGACTTACACAAAATATTAACAACAAAAAATGCATATCTAAAAACACAAAACTGAGACATTATTACACCAGTTATTAAGCCAGAATGTTTATATGGCGCAGAAACGTTCATAGTCATTAGAAAGACATCGAGGAGATTGAAATATATATATACATATATATATATATATATATATATATATATATATATATATATATATATATATATATATATATATATATCCACATTAACTTTCACCACCCATTAACCTTAGGAATTTAATATGTATATATATATATATATATATATATATATATATATATATATATATATATATATATATATATATATATATATATATATATATATATATATATATATATATATATATATATATATATATATATATATATATATATATATATATAATATACCTTGTTACCATGTATGATTCGGTAACTTACGATATTAGTAGGGTTGTTGATAGTTGAAGTCATTAATTGTAAAATTCTGCTAAGTTTTTTTTATTATGTTGATATCCTTTTCAAAAGAAAGGTTGAAAAGTGTAGTTGCCAATCCATCCTCTTGTCTCAATCCAATAGATGTTTGAAATTCATCAATAAGTTTTCCTGCAATGCTTACTTGATTTGTCGATCTTAGCATCATCATCTTGATCAGATTAACCAAGATTAGTCGTACGCTTTTCTGAAATCCACTAAACATCAGACGGAATACTACTTGACTGGTATTCCAATTAACTAAATTACTATTAGGATGTTGAAGAGTTCTTGAACATATTCTCTCAAACTTGTGTTTATTAATTTTGTATTAATTAATAATATGTCCAACAAGACCTTCGCTTATTCGACAAGTGGTTGCGATACTTGGACCCTCACACAGATATGCTTGCAGTTTTTGAATGAATAGTACTCTGGTGGTGTGAGTGATAAAGACATTTGGAGGATCAAGTATAACTTTGCACTTAAGCAATTATACAAAGGTGTAGATATTGTAGACTATGTGAGGGTAACACAGAAATAGAAATAACAGGTAGAAGTACATGATGTAAGAAGATATGCTGAAAAACTAGTGTACATCAAAAACTCACAAGGACTTGCTGGAGATTGATTTGGTTAGAAACGAATGTTGAAGAAGGTCAAGGCTCACTGAGAGGCTGTAAAGTCTTTAAAATAAGACATAGTGCTTCCAAATGTAACAAGTTTCATGTCATCCTTCTCTGCTCTCGTTCTGTGAATTTGTAAATGTGTGCCGATTAGATGCTCAAGCTTATACATGTACTTAGCTATCTGATCATATTCATATTCAGAGACATTTTTCGACGTTAAAAAAACCAGCCATTATAGAGATAGTATGAATACTTTTGATTACTTTCTGAAAATGTTATAAACTGTATATTTTAAAAGAACATTTTTGTTCTCAGTGAATAAATGTTTCCCTCTTTTTTAAGACAACACTTATGAACACTCGAAACATCGACCTACCATTCATGGTGATTTTTTTAGGACATTTGTCAACAAGCAAAATATTTCCTCAAAACCATGACATAATCGACTAGGAAATGATATGGGAAAATATTAAAAAATCTACGTTATAATTACATGATATGCTACAATATTATTACTATTTAAAATACTGGGAGTGAGAGTGGAATTATGTAAACATTTGGCAACGTCGCGTCAATTTTTTCCGGTGACCTTGCATTAAAAAATATAATTTGAATTTTCGTTACACGTGGCACTTGCTGTCGCATAAGAATAAAGCTCTTGTCGAGTTGAACATCCTGGATCATAGAAAATAAGATTGAATTGACTAATGTAACTTTGAAGCAGACATATCAAAAACATAACCTTATAACGTCGTCAATAAAATTCCTATTGTTGATTCCTCAGCGACTTGGGCTTTGTTACAATTATTTTCAGCCCTACTTTTTTGGGCTTTCGCTGTGAGTCTGTTTAGCAGTTGGATCATATTGTTATACTGATGCGACATAAGACATATGTCACCCGCTTGACACATGTCAAACTAGAATTGAGGGTCTACTGGATGTCGCATTGACCTTCGTTGGTATATTTAAGGGATTTGTAAGAAAACTGTAAATATTCAGTGTAATCTGACAACGTTGCGGGAATCTCACCGCGCAAACACCAATGAAATTTTGTTCAAACGTTGCTAAAACTCTGGGTCGTTTCAGGCAGACAATAATTTACGCAAAATAAATATCCAATTCATCCACCCCACAACAACGACTTGCAGTCAATTCCAATTGCTTTTAACCTTGAGAGCGTAGCTGACTCTGCAGGCCTTCGGAATTTTTTTTTTTTTCATTTTCTTTGATTCACAACTTCTTCCTCCAAGTCTTTTATGAACCCCTTTGAAGTCTCCTAAAGCTAAATCTTTCCACATTTTCATTTTTTCTAAGTGAGTTCTTTCTGTAGTACTGTTTTTGTTATACTGTTTTTGCTCGTCCTTTTTACAGGCCACATTCATCGTCTTCTCTATGATCTGATATATGTATATCTCACTTTTAACATTAAGAGTTTCTTTGAATCTACTTCTTATTTCTTCGGATCCATCTATCATTTCTCATTACTCTATTGTATACTCCAACCTTTTTAGCTTTTTTCTTCGTATATTGTTTTCTATAGCCATATTTTGTTTCTGCAGATAAGTGAGAATTTGATATGGCTTTATACATTCTTAATTTAGATTTTTTTATGTAAATTTCATGTATACATAATCACCATCATCATCATTATATATATATATATATATATATATATATATATATATATATATATATATATATATATATATATATATATATATATATATATATATATGTTAGTTGTTACGATATATGCAAACGCATTCACCATTTTGTAGGAATTTACAGTTTATTCCATATTAATATTCTTTATATAGGCCACCTCTTCTCCTCTCTCAACTAAATTTTTCATATGTTTTTTTAATAAATTCTTGCTGTGTTTTTCTTGCCACCTTTTCTTTTTTGGCGTGTTTGTCCACTGTGGCCACGATTTCCACCAGAAATTTTTCTCTTGTTTAGTAATTTAGTTAATTATTTTATTTTTAACAATCGATTATCTTTTATCTCGTGAATTTATATGTATTTCTCGCAGAAATACATATATACATACTGTGCTATTGATAGATGAATAATTTTGAAATGTTATATCGTTGATTCAACAACATCTGTGTTATTGTCTATGATCTAGGAGTACCCCAACAGCAGTTATGGATATACGACTCTAGAAAGTTCTGTCAGTGGAACTTCTGCTATTTCTAGATAGAGGGCGGTATATTCGTCCGTTTTTTTTCGTCGGGTGGACACCCCGCATATCCCTTCCTCTCAAAGCTACAATTTAGCACGATGAAATGATGGAGAGGAATGAACATCAATCCAATAACCAAAAAAAGACAAACATAAAAATGAAAGGGATTAAAACTGAGTTCAGTCTCTCTCTAACTAATCATGCAGAGGATGCGCAGAACTACGGTTGTCACTAGTGTGGCAATGGCGTGAGGAAGTGTAGCTGGTCTGTTCTGTGGGCCCTTGTTGCACATGTCCTCCTCACAGAAGCACATGTGGCCGGTCCCGCTACTTTCCATCATGCATACGTGATCCACCATGAAGAGGTTGATTTGCAGCTGGGAGGTGCACGTCCGTCGGACAACTTCGTAAGCTGTAAACAGAAAAAAGTTTTGTATGACGTCAATATTAAGAACGAGTTTATTATCTCAAAGATGCCGACGTTTCGACATGATTTGGGACATCCTGTACGCTTGATGATAATATGGCTGCACGTTTTCTGCCTGTAAAACTTAATTAAACCTGAAATTACTGCACATAAATTAATTCGCCTATAGTTTTAAGGCTGAGGACCTTACAAAGATGTATTTCATCAGATTGGATGAAAGTCTAATTCAGTAAAAAAAAACTCCGATTGTTCTAAAGCCTAAATAAGAAAAAGAAGAACACAAAAAACAATATATCATAACGTAAGAGTGCATTTGAGAAGATGCAATGAACTTACGTGATTTGGCGTTGCGAACCATTTTGACGCAGCAACCGTTACATGTCATCAAGGGAGGTTGATCTTTGGGTAGGGCCGTGTAGTTGAACGGGTCTTTACAGCGCATGTCCGACCAGCTGTCACATTCGTAACAATAGATCTGTCGAGCTACAAATAGGACCGTTTTCTATTTCAAATTATGCAACACAATATGTTAACGTGGATGATTCCTTTCGTTCCTGATATATTCGAATTTTTATTTTGTTATCCTTTTAAAATACAAATTTAAAGTTGTTCATAGTAATAATCTATATAGTCATGATATAGGCAACCAAACATACAAAAATAGAGATTTAAACGTTTTTTGATTTTTGATTATTAAAGTTATGTAAAATATATTTTTGTGTAGAATTGTATAATAATAATTCGTCTCGGATAGCACAAAAAATTATATGATTTTTCTCCAACGAATAAATGTTAAAGTTTTTTAACAGGAATTTAATTTTTTTCATTTGAGAGTGTTACCACGATGACTAAGAAAGAAAAATCATTTTCTATTCAAGAATTATACAAATATTATAGAATCACATCAAGTTTTAGGATATTATAACATATATATATATATATATATATATATATATATATATATATATATATATATATATATATATATATATATATATATATATATATATATATATATATATATATTACATGCAAACGTCTTGGGTACAAAAAAATTCTTTTGATACATATTCTTCTGTCTTGATATTTTGATATTTTTGATTGTTATTAGATAGCTGGAGAGTGTTTCAGACTTCTGTGGTTAGAGATGCTGTGAAAGAATTGCAAGGAGAAGGAATAATTGCAATTTGAAAAAGCTTTGCGTAAGATGAGCGTTGTATTTATTAGCGACAGAAACAAAATATATTAATATGAATGTTTTTGAGCTGGAAATTTTGGAAAGGTTATGATAAGGGATTTTAAGGTAACTTTAGTGCTATAACATTGAATTTTAATATAAGGAAGCTTTGTTTCTGTAGCATAATTAATTAATGCCTTAATATTTCTGTAAAACTTGTGCAAAATTCATATTAATATTTACTGTATCAGAACACAGATAGGTTTTCATCCACGTTAACTGTATGAACACCACATAAACTTCCACAAAACCACCATCAATCCGGGGCTCGACCTTTCCTAATGATGATTTCATTAAAGAAAAAAAAGAAACATGCATCGTCACAGTAATTTTGGTTTTCCCCACATTCAGAGTCAGTGCGGCAACATTTGCACATTCTCTCTCCACCGTTGCCACAGTGATAGTCGGAAACACACTCATACGTGAAAACAAAATATGGAGAGACATAGAGACAGATAGAGGAAAATGCCTCACACATGATTAACATAAAAAACAAATGAGAAAGAGTGAGATAGAAAGAGAGATAGAGAGAGAAAGAGATAAATTGGAAAAAATGCAAAATAACAACAAACTTACTCTGACATTCGGCTTTACATACGGTAGTTATAGCTAGCAATATTATCACTGAAAAATAAAGCAAAAAAAATCAAAATTAATGGAGAGTACAATGCGTTTTTGATTCCTGCCGAATCTGAAATCTTCGTCGGCCAGTTTGATTCGACTGACAGCTATTTGGTGTAAAGTTATCTCGCTATGTACAACCAAGGTCTGTGCGGAGATTTCAGTTCGATCTTGGTGCGCAATGAAAGGTGTCATATACAGGGTGTTCTTACTCGTATGCTAATTCGTCGTATTTCTTTCAACTTGTCGTATTGCCTGTATAATTCACATGGAAATAACCCAAAAATCTAAAATATCTGGTCTAGTTTAAATGAATGTCGCTTTCTAGACATAATTTAGTTATTAGATTGTCAAGATTGTTAACTAAGAAGACTGTTTCTTCCGAACAATTAAAAATCATTGAAATCGAAATAATGCCAGAATAAGAAAAATGTTGACTGAGTTAATTTGATGATGTTTAATAAGTTGATGTATAAAATTACATCAGTATTTCTTGTATATTGGTCCAAAGCCCAAGATGAAAAAATGAAGAATTATGGATAGGTTGTAGAGATTGAGTTTAAAATAATATATGCAATATCTGATGTTTGTTGTTGCACGTGATATTATTTTTGCAGTTTTTTTGTGATATTTCTCCCTAGAATAGTGGAAAAATTAATCAGTAGAAGAAACCACGGCTTTGATTATTAGATATTACGTATTGTCAGAGTTTGACAGAAGCATTTCTTTCATAGTGAATTAGAATTGTAATTATTTTTGTACAATCTATACATCAAAGTATAATATTTATTTTATGTATAAAAACTCATAAATAATGAATATATACATTATCGTTTTAAGTTTGACTTGGTATGTACGTATAAATCTATAATATTTATAATATAGGAAACGACATTAACTAATACTAGATTCAGCTATTTTAGGCAACCAAACATACATCAAATTGATAATTGATATTGCAAACACCCTGTATAATTCCCATAATTGAACGATAAAATACCGTGTCGAATGTTTTTGTTCTTTTTTTCTCTCAGTAAAATCACCCTGTATGAGGCAAACAAAATAAAAATAAGGAATAAAGTGGTGATTTGAAGCATTCTAGTAACTATGATGTCGATTTACAAAACTTTTTTAATTCCGGAAAACAAAACCGTTTTTTTCTTCTGTTAGACGTCTAAATAGTACAAATTTACGCGAATGAGGATTTCTCGCAAGTATCTTTAAGTAAAATACAGAGCCTTAATTTAATAGTGTCATCGAAATTTGTAATAAAGTGTGAGATTTTTTAAAATGTTGATGCTTTCTGAGCAACAAGAAATATTTTAAAAGCACCTCTTAATCCTATTTAATTTCTTCAACAATATTATCCAAAAATCTACAAGCTTTTCTCATCTTTTTTCCTTTCGTGGCATCTGCTTTGAAGGAGTAATTTTAAAAAAAATCTAAACTGTGTATATAATTCAAAGAAAAAGATTATTTATAAAAACTGAAAACAAAACGCATATCGCAGTGTAAGCATATAAGTGATTTGGTGGTTGCCCACATTATTACATCCCATTTGTTTCACGATTAAATGAAAGCTCTGGATAAGGATAAAAATGTTTTTAGAAGTCTAAGAATTAATGAATCTATCATATACATCATAAAATAACATTTCTCCATATAGTAGACTTCTTTTGATAAAATTTGATTTTTATACAATAATTCATTTTGACAACTTTATGTACATATATATGTATATATATATATATATATATATATATATATATATATATATATATATATATATATATATATATATATATATATATATATATATATATACATATATATATATATATATATATATATATATATATATATATATATATATATATATATATATATATATATATATATATATATATATATATATATATATATATATATATGTGAGATATGTCTGGAGAATAGAAGGCAAACATAATAAGGTTAATTCCTCATTCACGTAAATTTATTCGATCTAAATTTACAGGGCTCCTTCGTACACGCGCCGCAAACTAAAAAAGAAGAAAAGAAGAAGAAAAACGTCAACAAGGTATTCTTACGTTGCTATCGTAACCTACGCGTCTAATGTTATTTTTAAAAAAGTTTTGTTCTCGCAACTATTTATGTATAAACTAGGATCATTATCTAAAAGGTAACGGTTTAGATTGATATTCGATGATATGTAAAAATACTGGTTGGATGTAGGATTTTGCTTGTCGACATTGATTTGATATCGCTGATATTGCAAAATATTGATATTGATATCACTGATATTGACTTTAACACTGACATTTACCTGTTGGTATTGGCGCGGGTAAGGTAGATTTCTGCTATGGTGGTATTTTTTTATATTTTTCTCTTTTTGAGCAAATGTAGGTGGTGTAATTTCTATGTCAATGAGTATATTAACAGTTATTTAGCTGATTTCTTTTAATTTTTTAATAATCTTAAAAACAGGGTGATTGTAAATGGGATTACAGATTTTCTCGAAATAAATTCTATCGATCAAGCAAATTCATACTTTCCATTTTCCAATATCCCCTCCAAACGGAATGGGTAGCTCTTTTTATTAGTGAAAAAAGTCTAATCTAGTTGATCAAGTAAAATAACTACTGAAAAATTCGTTCTGAGGCACTTTGGTAATTCTAGCAAGAAAATAAATATATTGAGTCGTTCAGAATGTAATTTCGTTTTTTTTTTCGATATTTTAATAGTTTTAAGTGATGGTAAATCAATCAAATGATGATTTGTTGTTCTTAGATCAGGTGAATATGGTTAATGTTGGATATTTTATATGTTTGATTCTTTTTCTTGCCTATTAGTTAAGACATTATTGGTATTTACGAAAAATATTAGAATACAAGTTGTTTTAAAGCGCCATCTCTCAGCTTCAAAACCAGACCGTCCTCGGTGGCAAGGTTTCATTGCATTTGTCAAAACGTGTACCTAGGGGGAAGTTCCGTAAGCCCGGACGGCTCCTAAAGCCGGACATGATTTGAATCGTGCAAAAAAGCGCGCCAATTTGTTACTTGTGTCGCGGTTAGCAACGTTCTCCAAGGTGAAGTGCGGGGGATGACGCTCGCGAGTCAGTGCCGCATCGTTCATCGTGGAGATTAGTGCAAATTTTGAGGTTAATAAAAATGTTGTTCGAAGTAATTTTTTAGGATCTGTGAATAGTAATTAAAAGAAGGGATGATATTGATTATTGTTGATGATTATTGCTATGTCATAAATCTGTCATAATTCACAAGATTTTTTATGATTCATAACACACAATGTGAATAAGGATTTTTCTTGCATGTACCTAAGGGTCCCTAAGATCGGACACTCTAAAAGTCCCCTAATGGCAGACAGTTTTACTATTAGATTTTTATTGTTGTAGTAATTAATTTCGTATTTTGTTTCTTAAATTCAATATGGGTAAACCTAAACCAAGTTCCCTAATGTGAAATATTGAAAAAAGTCATCGATAAGGTAAAAAATTGGTTGTATGGAAACCATCTGAAGTCTACAATGTACCAAAAAGTACCCTGTTCGACTACGTTAAAAGATTAAAACGTGGAGAAGAAATAACAATGCCTTTCAAAAAAGGCCGATTTGGCTTAAGCTTTACCCAGGAGTACGAAGAAGCTTTCATTGGGTACGTGGTAGAGATGTCAAATAGGTGCATGCCTTTGACTAGAAAAACTGAACCATGGATTTAACAGGGCAAAAGAATCTGCTGGTAAGCATTTTTATTATGACTTTATCAAGCGCCATCCTGAACGCAGCTTAAGAAAGGCGGAGTCAACAAGTCTGATGAGAGCAGTTGGATTTATTAGGCTACAAGTTGATCGTTTTTTTAACAATTTGAAAGATATCTGGGAAAAATATTGTTTTGGCCCATCAGACATCTATAACTGTGATGAGACGGGGGTCAGTGCTGCCGGATATTTTATCCCACCATTATTTATTTTTCCGAGGTAGAGAGTTAATGAAAGGTTAATGATTGGTGCGTCATCTGAAAGTGTAGCCATAGCACAGCCAACCGAATGGATGGGCGCTGAAATCTTCTAGAAGTGGGTTCAACACTTTATAGTGTTTTCAAAGCCTACTAAAATCAGATTAAAACCTAGGATCAAAAGAAACCAGTGCTTTTTAGCCTAGATGGACATTGCAGTATAAAGATCTTGCTGTCTGTAATTTACGCGAATGAAAACCACGTGCACATGTTAAACACTCCACCCCACACGACCCACAAACTGCAGCCCTTAGACAGGGTTTTTATGAAACATTCAAATATGCATATTTTGAAGCCTGTGGATTATGGATGAGGGCTAACTCTGGTGCAAGAATAACAGAATATGATATTGCTGCAATGGATACACAAGTCTTCAATTGCGTTGCACGTTTAGATATATCAAAGACTGGATTTCAGTGACTGGAATTCTGCCTTTGAATACAAATATTTACACAGATTCGGACCTTCAACGTTAATGAAAAGGAAACTTTTGAGACACAATCGTCAACAAGCAAAACCATTATTACGGTAATTCATCAGCTGTCACCAGTCCCAAATGCTGCAGCAAAGCGAGCCGTGAGTCGACGACGAAAAGCTCAGAAAAGTGTAAACATTTTAAAAAGTTTAAAAATTCGCTCTCTGAAAATAAACCAGTAAAACCAAAGCCTGTCGTGGTCAAAATACAACATTTTAAAGGTAAGAAAACTAACGACCCGAAAGAAATAAAAAATACAATAAAACTGACTGCAACATTCAAGACAACGGCGATTCCGTCATCGCAATCAATTGCCGAAAATGTAACAACTTATTTAATTTGCCAGGAAAATAAGGATGAAGATTGGATACGCTGCCAAGCTTGTAATCAATGGGCATATGAAGCGCGTGCTGACGTCGAAGAAGGCTCAGACAGCTACATCTGTGATTTTTACCGACTATAGGAATAAAATTTTGAAATTTGTTAGAAAACGTTCCTAGTTCTGACCAAAGTTCATTAAGATTAAGGTTAATTTGTTTTATTAATGGTTTTGTTAAAACACCTTTTAAGTTCAAATAATAAAAGAAAAGTCCACTGTCCGATATTAAGGGACCTTTTTTCAAGTGTTATTTAAACTATATATATTGTAGTAACTACTACATCTAAAGTAATATTTGAGACTGATTACATATCTATGTTGATTAAGTATATAATAGAGAGTTATTTTAAAATTAATAAACAAACTAAACTATCACAAGTTTTTTGTTATTGTTAAGATTTTTTAATTGTCCGGTACTCGGGGACTTCCCCCTATACCTCTTTCGTCACGGTTCTTCTTCCTATTTTCGTCACATAACATCACTCTTATCTGACAGCAACCAAAAACCTAGGACGTAAACAATTACTGGACATATCGTCCTTACAACAATGGACATAGTTTCAAGATCGTAGATAAGCCAGAAAAAGTAGGAAAATGATTGAAAAATCTCATTAAGAAAAGCTTGAAAGAAAGAGAGGAAGATACTCGACAAAATTTTTTTTCAGGAGTCGATAAGAGGATAACATATTTTTTCTAAAGAATTAGGTTTAATTTCCGATCGAGACTTATTAACCGAGGAAAGAAAAAAAGAAAAAAACGCCTGGTGTGTGGTAAAAGGGCAACAGGACTTTCAGACGCTGTTGTTTCGTTTTAGTCAATTTGCCGTTCACCATATAACAGATGGAGCAAGTATCAAGCTATCAATTTAATTATATATACATTTTTAAAGAAACAAGGCAGAATATTTTTTAGGTCATTTATTTGTTTCGTCCTTTAATTTTGTGCTAATTAATTTTTGAAAATTATGTTGTTCAAGTAACACATAAGTCCCCGTTCTGGGAATTAAAAAACTTTTTTTCTAAATTTCGACTTTATTCATCAATATATTCTCACTGAAGAGCAATACAATCATTCCAACGTTTTTCTAACATTTCTACGCCCTTTTTATAGAACGGTTTCTCTTTGCCTTCAAAATATGCTTAGTTTCGACAATTACCTTTTCATTGGAGCGACAGTTCTTTCCAGCGAGCATTTTTTTGAGGTCTGAGATCAAGAAATAGTCGCTGGAGGCCAAATCTGGAGAACACGGTGGATGATGAAGCAATTCGCAGTGCAATTCATTCAATGTAGCCATTGTTGCTAACGATTTGTCACAGAGTGCGTTCTATTGGTGAAACAGCACCTTTTGAAGTGCACCTTCTTCATGTGGAGCCTTTTTTGATCTCGTCCTTCAAAGCCATCAATAACTCTATATAATGTTCGCTATTGATGGTTTTACCTTTCTCGAGATAATTGATGAACGGTAATCTCATGCGCATCCGACAGAGGTCATAACCTTGCTTATCGATGATTGTGTTTTTGGTCGCTTTGGACAACTTTGTCCGGTTGTGGTCCACTTAGCTGACTATCGATTTGACTCCGGTGTAGCGCCCAGAGATGGATGTACGTTTCATCTATTGTCTCATACCGCATGAAAAAAATCCTTATTATTTCGCTTAAACACCTCCAGACATTGGTCAGAATCATCAATACATTGTTGTATTTCCATAGCAATTTTCGCATTCCTAAATATTCATGCAAAATGGTGTAAACACTTCTTTTTTAGCTTTACTTTGCGGTTTTGCGAAATAATTTTGTGAATCTTTCCGATGCTGTCTGGTGTAACCACCTCATTTGTGTTTTGTTTCAACGATATTTTTTTCATTAAAAAGCAAAAATAGCTGCACTTAAAGCACAACAGCTCACAACTAGTCGACAGATTGTCATGAAATCTTGACACATGACATGTGAATTATCTTATTAATACATTTTCCATAACTTTTGTCAACATAGCTGAAGCTAATGCTGCGATTTCGGTACGGAAGTTGTCCTTGATTTGCTGTGCGGTTTGGAGCTTATTTATGTAAACCTTTTCCTTGAAAAATCTCCATAAAAATGATCCGGAACCATCTATGATGGCATTGTAATATTCCAATCGCTTATTATTGTCTGTAGGCAAGAAACCTTGAAAAATTTGAATCTTATAGAGACACATCTTCAAGTCACTTCTCAAAATTCAGCGTAAACTGCGTGGAGAAATTCCCAATTGGGCACCACATCGTCGAATCGAGAGATTCCAACACATTTTGCTTAACACGTGCAATATTTTCGGCGCTTCGCACTGTTCTTGGATCTCTGGTGTGGGGCCTATCCCCAACTGTTCCGAATTATCGAAACTGCTGCAACAAACGATAAATTATCGTTTTATGGAGCCCCTAAATTATCGTTGAGCTGCAATAACTGAATTTTTATAAAAGTAAATTACAATAATTTCACTGCGTTTTGTTTGTTATATTGTTATATTTGATGTGCAGTAGTTCTTCAGCACCTCTTCTTACATTGTCCTGTCATCGCATAGCGCCTTTGGTGAGTTTCTTTTTTCTTACTATTATTCGCCCCTCCAAGTGTCCTCTCATCTGAGTCGCTGAAGCCTCCCAGAACACAAGTCGACATGATTTTTATAACATTGATGAGAATGCGCTTTTTGCCTTTCATTTAGGTAGTTATTAAAACAGAAATGGCCTAGCACGACCCATTTTCAATTACCTGCTTCTCTTTTATATAATGGGGTTATATATATATATATATATATATATATATATATATATATATATATATATATATATATATATATATATTGAAATTATTTGTACCTGACTTTGAAACACAATGGAAAGGAGTATGGCACAAAGTATTGCTGTTTTTTGTACTTATGGGCCAGTAGGGCAACAAAATAACATTAGAGTAAAAAAGAACTATATATTATGAATTCATTCTATAAGAAAAATATCAGCAGAAAATGGACATGGAAAAGTCCATCTGGGCTCACAAGCGAAATTGACTACATCATGACCAACGATAAAACAATATTTACCAATTGTACTGTCCTTAACAATTTTAATGTTGGAAGTGACCACCGAATGGTACGAGCAAGGGTTCGGATTGACTGTCGAAAAGAGCGCGAAAGAATGGTAAGATCAAAGAAGGGCAAGGTGGATTCTGGAAAACTGCTGGAGAGAGGAAGCGATTTTGAGATTGCTTTGTCAAACCGGTTTGCTGCGTTACAAGATCCAGAGGACGTGGAAATATCAGTTCAATATGAAGAAATCGCCAACAATGTACTTCAAACGGCTGCTTCAATAGCACCAGAGGAAAAATGTCTCAAACAAACAAAAATCTCCAGTGAGACCATTGATTTAATGAAGAAACGGCGAGCAATGAGAAATGCAGGCAGTCCTTTTGGCAGGGTCGAGTACACTGAGGTCTGCAAAACTATAAGAAAACGTATCAGAGAGGACACACGCCGATTCAATATGCAGCTAGTGCAAAAAACCCTGGAAGAAAACAAAGGAATTAACAAAGCTAAACAGAAGCTGAGAAACAAAAGAACGCAAATATATGCTTTAAAGCGTGAGGATGGCACAGTGTGCAGGACGCGTACCCAAATGTTAGAGATTGTCAGAAGGTTTTATTCCCAGTTATATGAAGATCAGAGCCAGTCAGGGACAGCAATACCCACGGAAGCACAATATATAATGCCAGATATCCTAGTGGAGGAAGTAACAAATGCTATAGAATTGATGAAGAACGGCAAGGCTCCAGGAAAGGATAGTGTAACTGTCGAAATGCTAAAAGCTGGTGGTCGGACGTTACATAAAACACTGGCAAAATTATACTCAAAATGCCTCAAAGAACAAAAAGTACCGGACTTATGGAAAAATGCGGAAGTGATCCTTTTACATAAAAAAGGAGCACAGGAAGATTTAAAGAACTACCGTCCAATAAGCCTCCTATCAGTGATGTACAAAGTTTTCACTAAGATAATTTCTAAAAGAATATTAAAAAAACTGAATGACGCACAACCAAGAGAACAAGCAGGATTCAGAAGTGGATTCAGTACAATGGATCACATCCAGGTTGTACAGCAGGTCATAGAAAGGCACAACGAATACACCATGCCACTGTGCTTGGCTTTTATCGACTACGAAAAAGCATTTGATTCCATCTCAAAGCATGCGATAATGGATGCACTGCTTAGCCAAGGTGTAGAGAGAGCCTATGTAAACCTATTAGGATCGATATATGATGGAGCTACAGCCACAATTCACCTTGATGATCTTGAAGTGGGAATTAATATAGAACGAGGTGTACGGCAGGGTGACGCAATATCGCCTATTCTTTTCTCGGCTGGCCTTGAAGAAGTATTCCGTAAACTGGATTGGGAACATGATGGTGTAAAGATCAATGGTGCAAACTTAAACCATCTTAGATTTGCAGATGATATTATTCTCATTTCACAAGACCCAGAGGAGCTGCAAAGACGCATACAAGAACTGCAAAGGGCTGGCGAACCATTTGGCTTGAAAATAAACCTGAAAAAGAGTCAGGTTATGTTCAATAACTTCGCTCAGGACAGAAGAATTTCAGTTCTAGGAAGGGATTTAGAGATTGTTGACAGCTTTATATATCTTGGGCAGAGGATTTCCATGGAGGGGAATACCGCCCGGGAGGTGGAACGGCGTGTTAAATGTGGCTGGCAGGCATTTGGTAGGCTCAACATAGTGTTTAAGAGCAGACTCCCACTTTGCCTGAAAAGAAAAGTATTCGATCAGTGCGTTCTACCCGTTATGACATACGGAAGTGAAACCTGGACACTCACATCGCAATCAATTCAAAAACTTCGGGTGGCACAGAGGGGAATGGAAAGATGTATGCTTGGCATTACCAGACAAGACGAAGTCCTGCCCATGGATCAGGGAACAAACAAAGGTCTGTGACATCATTGGAAGAGTAAAACAGTTGAAATGGAGATGGGCAGGCCATATAGCGAGGCGATGGGACGACAGATGGACCAAGGCAATCCTGGAGTGGATACCGCTTGATCGCAAACGTCCGCGAAGAAGACCGAAAGCACGATGGATTGATGACATCGTTAAGCACAACGAAGTGGCAGAGGAAAGCCCAGGACCGTGAAGGTTGGAAGCATGCTGAAGAGGCCTTCATCCTGCAGTGGATCGATGCGGGCTGATGATGATGATTGTTTTTGTACTTATGGGCCAGTAGGGCAACAAAATAACATTAGAGTAAAAAAGATTGGCCTAATAGAACTTCTTTTGAATCTGGTGCTTCAAACACAAAATATACCCCCATTGTTAAGCCCAAAAAGGTTCTTCTTCCGTCTCTCATATTAAGCTTGGATTAATGAGAAACTCTGTCTAAGTCATGGACAAAGAAGATATGGTTTTATTCACATTTTTAAGAACAATTAAATGAAATGGAATTGACAGCTTGCAAGCCAGCTTGACAGCTTGACAGCTTGTTTTGTAAGTGTAGTGAAAGGATTTCTGAGTACCAAGAAAGATGAAAACTGTAAAAACCTCATAGATGTACTCTTAAAAGCCTACGAAATACTAGGGTGTTGCTTGCCCTTAAAAATGCACTTTTGACATTTCGATTAGTAGTTTTTTCCGAAAAATTTGGGCACAGTAAACTACGGACAAGAAGAGAGGTTTCACTATGACAACAGGATGATGGAAGCAAGATACCATGGACGCTGGAACCCACGTATGTTGTGCAATTAATCCTGGTTTTTAAAAATAGATGATGCTACAAAACACAGGACGAAAAAGTGAAAGTATTTGTCGCTGTATGATATCTTATGTAATTTATTTTTTATTCCCATAATCAACATAATCGTCAGTAATGTCTGTGTATAGATTTAACGCGTTTTACATATTTATATTAAATACAAGTTGCTCTGTATGAGTAGAGCCACATAATTCACCATTTACAGTTCGTAAATGTTGGAATGATGCTGGGCCCCGAACATTGACTGACAGTAATCGCAAATAGAAACACTCATTATTGCTTGGATGGACTGAATAAATTCGACCAATGACATCAGTGGAATATACATTGCGGTAGCCTGGAACTGGATTTCTTGATTCCTTGTTTCCGTCGTTGAAATTTTTTTGAGGATTGATTCCGAGTATAATATTTTGGCATTTCTGAGTATAGCAGTGTTCGGGCAAAATCATCATTCTGACACATATAAAAAAAACTGCTCAAGGTTGTAGATGGTAGTTGAATAACTCGTTGTAGTACATTCTGTGTATATACTCTTTGGCCATTTTCTAAGTGGACTGCTAAGTGAAGTACAGTGGGGTATCTTTCATGAATGGGAAAAGAAAAAATGCGCCAAATTACTTCGTTACTGCTAACATAACGGCCCATTTGGTATTGGTTAACTTCATCAATGGAATTCTCAGCACTAACTCCAATCACAGCTATATCACTTCCTTTTGTTACATATTTGCAAATGTATTTTATAGATTTGACGGAATGGCAAAATTTAACATTGATGTGCGCCTTGAAAGTCTTTGATAGAATTGGTGAATAAGGAACAATCCAACGATTATCAATTTTTATTTATCAACGATTTATTTTTACAACTGTTGATCTTCCATTATCTGTAGTCGATCGGCAACGATATAGCGGATAGCCATCGTTCCCGGTAATTGTTTCTGCTACTAATTCCCGTGGATACCGTTTCGAACATTTACCATCTACCATACATGGTGAATTTGGATTAAGATTTCCACACGGCCCATGAATCATGTTTTTAATAACAACTTCATGCGAGCTTGGATCTACTTGTACATCAGGAATTTCAGCAGATATGATTTGATCAACTTCATTTGGTCTTATTTTTTCAATTAACCAAATCAAGATATGAGCATGAGGCAACCCACGTTTCTGCCACTACTCAGAATACATCCAGCAGCGCGTCTCACCAAACACACTGTGTTTCACAATTAAATCCATTAAATATTTCAACTTTACTCGGAAGACTCGTGCAGCAATATCATGGCGATCAATCGGTGATTCACCAGGCAATAACTCCTTTTTGATTTCTATCCACTTAGGATTGCATGTGAATGTGATAAATAAATCTGCGGTGCCGTAATGACGACCATATGTCATGACATCTTTAGCTTATTCATGCATATGTCGAGGACTTCCAATATATGTTGCTGGAGGAATTGTCATCCGGCCGACATTGTTTGGATTTCCATCGGTAGTAATTGCATCTCGAAGGTGAATATACTCTTCAGAACGGAGTTTGGTCTGGTTCAATCTGATGAATGTTAATCTCTCTGTTTCTATTTTGACATACATATCAACAGCATATTGATGAAAAAATCGCCGACATTTCAATCTGTGATTGTCTTTATTTTCACGAACCATCAGGCGATAGGAGTAAAAATTCATTGAACTAACTTTTTTATTAGTTTCAGCTCCTATAAATAAATTAATGTTTTGATGACAGTCATTCAACAATAACATAATTGTAAACAAAAACTATCCAATGACACAAATTTATAATTACCTGTATTGGGATTTATCATCTTGATTGAGAAATGATAACCATCTTCACCTTTCCAAAATAATATTGGATATTGCAACGCGTCATATGAGCGATGTGTTTCATATACACACTGTAACTGATCATTTCGGCGATGTAAAATAATATCACGGGCTTACAGATTTTTTCCAACCATTACAATGGCAACTTCATCAATTGTTGGTGCATTGAAACGTCTTGCATGTTGTCCTATAGGAGTTTTATCAGCTCGGATTAAAATTTTATGATTATCAGATGACATGTGATCTAATGCAGTTTTAAACAATATAATGAATTGATTATGTTGATGAAACATATTTTGTAATTCTTCTACAATAGACCTCCTCACTGATCTGTTATTTGCACAACGCTGATCAATTTCCCATGAAATAAATTTGCAAGAATTTGTAGTCGCCATCTGACACCGGCAACAGCGATCCTGCTTTGTGATATATTTGTCCTTGTATCTTTAAATTAAACGAAAAAGTTATAGCTTGTAATCAAAAACATAAATTAAACCGAAAGTTATACTTTGTAGACAAAAACCAAAAAAAAAGGTCGTGATACCTTAAAAGTTGGCATGAAATTGTTACAAATTATATTTGTTGCCCCAAAGGAAGTCATTTGAAAGCAGTTGTTATATTTTTGTATGTTTGTAAGGAAATGTATGGAATCAGTTCCAGTTCCTGAAATCAATGAGTACAATGGCTCTGGTGGTGGAACCAATGGCACTAATTTCACTTTTCCATTTGCACAACACAATCCATTTGCTTCATGTTTGTATTTCAATGCCTTACAATAGGGCAAACTAAGTTCATAGGTCCAATAGCAATGCATTCGTAGGAACTGTAGTCAATTGAAACATCGTAACTGAAAGCTGCTCGTAAAACATTGAAAGCAGTTCGAAGACGACGCGTTGCACGTAACCTAATCCTTTCAATTTCATTTCGCTCTTCACGTTGTTCTGTAGTCCGATTAGATTGACAGTTTGCTTGGTTTGTAGCATTTCGAGTTCTTCGACTCAAATTACTGCGCCCACGTTTTGGCGGCATGGGTCTAAACGTAATTACACAATTGGTTTTCAAGAAAAGTGAAAATATAAAAAAAACCAAGAACCGCCACGCACAGAAGAATTAATTTTAAATTACACTATCACTATAATATTATTATAATATACTATATTACAGCATTACTATAATATTGTCTTTGATTATTTTTCTTACATGCATAAATCGATATTCATACAGTCTAATCAACTTGAATGTATACCATAAATAATTCAAACGCCCATTTGTTTGTTTAGATTGACGTTGACAATTTACGTCAACTGTTTGACAGCTAGTTTTTATGTGAAAAGAAAAGTGTTGTTTTTACTATTGTCCACGCAATTTTTTCCGTAATTAAAATTTTCCGTGTGCCTTAAGGAACGTACGAAAAAAAAATTAGCCGAATTGGTCGAGCCGTTCTCGAGTTTTGCGCTTAGCAACATTCATTTTTATTTATATTGAAGATTAAATTTAAAAAATATATCGTCTCCTTTTTTTTCCCAGCACCGAACCCCTGTAACCGGAAAAACTGTACGTGTCACAGTAATTAGCTTATCATTTTCGGATTTAGGACTACAAAATACTTTTTATACACCGATTTTCATCAATGTTACCTCCAAAAAGTTTAAATTTGTTGACCTGTGTAATCTACAATATTCGTTCTTATAGCGTATATTTATTCATAACAAAAGTTGCATATCTGCTATACACAATAGTTACACCCAAACGGTTATAAATATAAAGAAAAAAATGGCCGAAATAAATTGCCAGCGTGATCCTTACCCCACCTCAAATTTCCTCAAGTTCTAATAGTAAACCCCTGCTAACAGAATGCCTCGATTTTTCTTCCTAAAACGCCTAATTTGCCATTTAAAACACTTTCGAGTGACATTTGTCTCTGTCATCTGTCAGTTGTCAAAATACAAAGCGACATTGTCATTGCAGTTTAAAGTGAACTTATCTTCTTAACAAATACAAATCACGACATTTGTTGTCCAAAACGAAATTATATTCCGAACGATTCAGACGATGATAATAATAATAATTACAAAATGAAAATATAACAAAAAACAAAAATAAAAGGTATTCGGTCTTAGAGCAAAATTTACTCACGGGCACATTCCCATTGTGATTTTCCAAAATGTACTAAATATACTGTAATAAAACAGGGCGTCTTGAGTGAGAGGTTGGAAAAAATTTTGAACTATACAGGGCCAGTTGTATGGTACTTATTATGAAGAATGTGAATGTGTTGTTTCACCTATTGGCTCCTAATTCATTCCTAGTAACACTTTGATCAATTTTCCTATCGGCACCCTCAGTGCGAAACACTAAACTCGAACAGATTTACCACCAAACACAAAATCACTTTTTTTAATACTTCTCGAAGTGTGTGTCGCTAATCGGGTTAGCATCTTGGTTAGCGAAACGCGCGTCCAGAAGATAAATAAAGCGATTTGGTAATTAGTTGTCAATCTCTCATTCTATCATCTCAGTTCAGATTCATGATGAGTGAAATGCTCGTCCTGACGTTAAATAACGCGTTTTGATATTTAGTGGTAAATCTATTCGAGTTTAGTAACACTTTAACCCTCAAGAGAAGCACTGGATAAGGGATACCCAGGGGTGAATTAAAAATTTTTTGCCCTTATATGGTCACGTTGAGGGGATGACTATGAGTGGGGGAAAATTTTTATTGTCCCTACTACAGATATACAAAATATAAGCGATCATAGTCAGACTGTGGGTACACGCCACCCAGTGCTGTTGTTGTGTAAGCGTTTTGTAAATAAATAATATCGAAACACGCGTTTTCGTACTCGCTGTGCGTCTGACGTAGAAGCGTTATATGAGGCAGCTGATATTTTCGCCGATAAAGAGAGTGAAAGCGAGACCGAATTGGTTTTTGAAGAGCATCATATCAATGAAGTTTACCTAACTAAGTAAATATATTTTTTAAAATAAAGCTACATTTTGTAATAAGTATATGAAAGTACATTAAGTCCCCTTTTAAATGCCGTTGGAAGAAAGTTTTTGTTTATTAATTTCGCCCAGATATGTTAGTTTGAATAGAACACCTCATTTTAACATTTTTTTAAATTTGTGGTGATTTTTTTTGATGGTATTAGGAATACTATAATTTCTATACTAACATTCTATAGATATAGTCTTTTTCGATACTGGTTGAGGTTTAAATAAAAAAATATATATATATATATATATATATATATATATATATATATATATATATATATATATATATATATATATATATATATATATATATATAAATGTTTTGATGAATTTTTTCACGGGTGTGAAATGTAATGATTCAAAGCGTTTACTTGACGGTGTTTCGACGACAAATGCTGCTGGTCGGTCTGTCGCGTCGGGTTTTGTGTGCTGGCGGCGCGACGTCATTGGTCGGTTGATTCCGCCCAATGAGAGCCCGTGTTTGCGGACCCGTTGTCAGTAGCACCGCTTGCATGAGAACTATCTCGCTGTCTCGGGCTCTCTGCTGATCCCACTCGGAAGTACGATAAAATGTGTAGGTAATGTAATGTAGGTAATAGGTAATGGTAATGGTGCACGGTAATGTGGAAATCTTTGGGAATCATCTCGGCTGTTTAGGTTGTTGGGCCTTTTTTCTATTTCTATCGCCTCATTAATAATCCTAGCGGAGAAATTTTCATTTCTCGCTAAGGTTTTTGTTTTCCCAAAATTAATTTTGTGTCCGGTGTTGAGCACATGCTGGGCTAGAGAGGAAGTGGTGCTTTTCTGCTTGACGGCGTTAATATGCTCGTCCCTTCTGGCGCTTATTTTTCTATTTGTCTGGCCTATGTACGACAGGTTACAGTCCTGACACGGAATTTCATACACGCCTTGGTCTTCTAAGGGAATTTTGTCTTTGGCGGTTGGAAGAATGTCTTTGATTTTCCTGTCGGTGGTGAAAATAGTTTCAATGTCATGTCTCCTTAGAAGTTTTCCAATTTTGTCCGTGGTGCCTTTGATATATGGTAGAAAGGCTTTGTTTTGTGTATGTCTTTTTCTCTGTTTCTTGTTGTTTGTTTGTCGGATTGAGCGCCCGTCGGATAGTTTTTTGTTGATATCCGTTAGTTGCCAGGACATTTTGCGGAAGATTTATTTCTTGTTGATAGTGTTCCTTATCCGTTAGAGTTTGCGATCGATAGGGCAAAGATTTTGCAACGGCGAATAACTGAGCCGGATGGTGGTGTGAACTAGCATTAAGGTATCTGTTGGAGTGTGTCGGATTTCGAAAAATTGTGTGTGATAAACCACCATCTCGTTTCCTTTTTATTAAGACATCTAGGAATGGAAGTTCTTTTTCTGTTTCTTTTTCCATCGTGAATATATATATATATATATATATATATATATATATATATATATATATATATATATATATATATATATATATATATATAAATTGGATTATTTAATCAAAAGATATTAATAATCAGAGACATATGGGCAGACCCATGTGCTTCTGAATCGGGTAGCACAGAAGTACTTCTCTCGAGGATTAAGAAAGTTGGCATATCAACTTGCTTTTGAAAATAATATAAAATATCCTTCGCTCATCATGGAATAATAATAAACAGGCTGGTAGTGATGGGTGTAATTGCACGTGCAATTAATTTCAATAAATTTAACTGAAAAATCAAAAAAAAGTAGAGTAGTGAAAAAACGAAGAAATAAATAATATATTAATTTATATTCCTTACAACTGTGTAATAATAGTATTAAGATATTAGTAATAATACATTATTTATTAAAAGTGTTGTTTTTGTTTCTAATACTTTTGGTTCAATTGACCCCAACTAGTGGTTCATGTGTGGTACATGGGTATGTACTCCAACAGAAGTGCTTCTCTTGAGGGTTAATAGAGTGAAAATATGAAAATTTTGATATTTTCAAGAAAAATAAAAAATCGCAAATAACTGGGAAACCGTAAGACTTTGTACTAAGGCATATTTGGCTTAATGTATTTCAAATGATCTCTCTCATTACCCCCCTCATGGCTTTACATCGACCTTCATAACACCCTATACCAGGTGTCCCATTAAGGATGGATCGCGGCCGTATCTTGAAAACTATTTATCCCACAGCTTTGGGGAAAAAAAAATTGTACTAAAAATGATCATGAGAAATTCACCAAAAATATTTTTAAGCTTCTAAAACGACCGCAAGAGGGCGTGACGAGCTAAACATTTTTAAAAATCTTTTTTTGTGTATTTTCAAGTGTTAATCGAGAAAGAAAAATTCTCAGTTATAATTAGCAAACTGTCTCCTACAACTTTGTTTTATGACATTTTGTCGTAACTTCGCGAATAAAGAGTGTCCGTCCAATGTCCGTTTGCCTAAACCGATTTTCCTCAATTTGGATTCATTTAAAAGACAATTGCTGGGACAATCAGATAATCTGGGAGATAAATTATTTAGTTTATAAATTAATAGTTTAGAATAGTTTTTTTCAATAATAGTTTTTTTGAAGTTTTGTTCAGTTTTTTCAAATGGAATGGTACAGCTTTTATTACATGGCTAGGAAGGTAATTTAAAGAGAAATCATCCAGTGAAAACCCGAAATCGATATCTCTGACATGTCAAGAGATATTTCGATTTTTCTGAAAAAATCAGTTATTATTTCACTACTACCTGCATCAAGTTAAAAAAATATTAACCTAATGTTTGCCTTCCTTCACACTTTACCCAGGCTTAAGACTGGTCCAAATTCTTCGTGCCATATTAATTAGGAGCGTGTTTACAGGCCAACGGGTCAACAACGAAGATAATAATAATAACAACAGTAAAATAAAATTAACAGCACAACAGTCTAATAATTAACAGAATCTGAACTTTAACGCCTTTCTAAATGTTCAAAATGCCTTCCATCCTTAGAAATGCAAAGATTTATTTTTCGACGAGTACTAAAAACGGCAGCTTCAATTTTCGCTCTTGAAATGCTGGTTAGTGAATTTTGAATTCTTTCAATCATGTTTTCTCGTATGGTAGGACGAGTTTGAAAAACAAGGTGTTTTAGTCCTCCCCACAAGTAAAAATCGAGGACTGTCAAATCCGGTGAGCGCGCCGGCCACGAAAATAAACTACCCCGTCCTATCCAACGATTTGGAAACGAAGCATCCAAGAAGTTTCGAACCACCTGCGAGAAGTGGGCAGGGCATCCATCATGCTGGTACCACATTTGTCTTCTTGTTTCCAACGAAACATCTTCCATTAGTTCTGGCAGTCCATTTTGTAAAAAATTTGAATATGTTTCACTATTCAAATATCCATTAGAAATAAAAAGGACCAATAATTTTGTCTCCCAAAACACCACACCATACGTTCACACTCCATCTATTTTGGTGGTTGATTTCTAACATCCAGTGTGGATTAGCAACTGCCCAGTAGTGCATATTATGTAAGTTAACGCCTCCATCACTGCTAAAAGTCGCTTCATCAGTCCATAGTATGCGTTTTAAGAATTGTTTATTTCCCCTACACATATTTTTTAACCAGTGACAATAGTCTAACCGTCTGTCGAAATCGTTATCCAAAAGGGCTTGGTGTAAGACAACATGATAGGGGTGCAGCTTGTTATCTCTTAAGATTCGATGAACGGATGTCTTGCTAACACCTAATTCTTCAGATATTTGTCTGATACTTAAATGGGGGTTGGTTTCAACATAAGCCAGAACATTTACGACATTATTTCCATTACGAATCGAACGTAACCTGGTGCGGACTGGATCTGGATGCACAATTCCTGTTTCTCGTAAGCGTCTTGCTAGACGTGTAAACACCTTCTTCGAATAATGCCTCCTTTCGGGATATTGACTTGCATATTGCAGGCTCTACAATACATGCATTTTCAAAACTTTGGAAATACACCGCCAACATGTCATAGGCCTCGTTATTCGTAAAAGGCATTGTTAGATATTATTATAATAATTATTAATAATCAATAAATGCAATGTTGAAAATGTAATGCATTTCAAAACTGACAAGTTAATTTGACTGTTTTAGTTTGTTTCCATGGTTCCCTTCTTACAATTTTTGTGTAATGTACCTAAGGATTGCATGCGTTTATTTGGAAACCCGAAAACGCATAATTTCATTCATACATTCATTTAGTTTAAAAGAAAGAGTAGGTATATTTATTAATGACTGATTTCAATATTCTGTCAAGTAGTATTTAAGCATCACAAAAGAGAAAATGCAACAATTGGGGAAAGGCATTTTTTTCGCTTATGTAATTAAATTTGAAAATGTTCACAAGGTCAGGATTAGAACATTTATGATGATTGATACTGAATAGATAATTTTATTTTTTAAAACTAACTGATTTTTTTCAGAAAAATGGAAAAATCTCTTGACATGTCAGAGATATCGATTTCGGGTTTTCACTGGATGATTCCTCTTTAAATTACCTTTCTTACCATGTAGTAAAAGCTGTACCGTTCCATTTGAAAAAACCGAACAAAACTTCAAAAAAACTATTGTTGAATGTAACGCCACCTCGCGGTTTCATTTATAAATTAAATAATTTATCTCCCAGATTATCTGATTGTACCAGCAATTGCCTTTTAAATGAATCCAAATTGAGGAAAATCGGTTTAGGCAAACGGACATTAGACGACTTTTTATCTAAATAGGTAAAACTCCCCCCCACTTCTTTATTCGCGAAGTTACGACAAAATGTCATAAAACAAAGTTGTAGAAGACAGTTTGCTAATTATAACTGAGAATTTTTCTTACTCGGTTAACACTTGAAAATACACAAAAAAAATGATTTTTAAAAATGTTTAGCTCGTCACGCCCTCTTGCGGTCGTTTTAGAAGCTTAAAAATATTTTCGGTGAATTTCTCATGATCATTTTTAGTACAATTTTTTTCCCCAAAGCTGTGAGATAAATAGTTTTCAAGATACGGCCGCGATCCATCCTTAATGGGACACCTGGTACATATCATACTGGACGCTTGCTAAAGTTGGCTGGTTTGTGCAAAAAAGGACATACCTACATAGTAAAATTGGTGTGACGTCACCTATTCATGCATAAAGACATGCATATTCTAAACTAGTTTTATCCTTGATATATATATATTTTTAATAATGATTTATAACTAAATGAAACAATATTTTATCAAAAAAAGAATGAATTTTATAATTTTTACAATTTTGCTATTGCAATCAACACTGGTTTGTTTTATAACCATGCCTTCAGTAGTTGAAACAAAACAGTGGTACTTTTTTGTCCCCGGAATAGTTACTGATGATTGTGAAAGTGGTTGGAAATTCTTTAGCGTTCAATATCATTTTTGGAGCAGTAGTAAATGGCTGTCTGAGTTAAATTTGACTTCGCCCATTCATACAATCGCATTGGCGTAATAATTGATCTACTTGGAGGTAACTGCAAGCTTGTACGTGTCGCTAAAAGTTTCAGGTTTCCTCGAAGTCCATCATACCGTGAGAGGTTGCGTGAAAATGAAACTCTGCATCTGTCTTAAAATCTTGTTTATAATAAAATAGATTTGTAAAATTGAATCTGTTTTTAAAATGTTGTGAGGCACCATCTATGATATAGATCATTTTCGATACAACTATTGCTTTTGATCTTGGTCAGTTTGGGTCGAACTATGTTTATACTTATCTTCGGGAACGTACGGTATATCTTGGGAGTTTTGTGGAGTTTCAACTGATGATGACTACTCTGCACGAGATTTTCTACCACTGTCGGAGTTATTTCAATCGCCATTCGTTTCCTGCAGAATGCACACACATACACATTTGAAGAATAATTCCATTTTCCAGCTAAACTTTTAGGAATTTTTTTTATATCTTTAAACTTTCGGTGAGCTGGTAAATTAAACGGATTGAAGCACCGATCACCGTAGGGAGCCATAATAAATCAATAAAAATGATAAAACTTATTAACGAACCTAACTCAACAAGAGGTTAGAACAACAACTAAAAAAATAACGGAAAACAATTCATTTAATTTTAAATTTAGGTATTAAATAACCTTATAATGAGGCAATAATTTATAATCAATATTATTGAAATATAACCAACGTTCTAAATCAACGTTTTCATGTGTTTTTACCACACCAACCGGTTTTAACAAGCGACAGGTATCACGCTCAGAGCGACATGTACGTACGTTAATTGATTTATCTCCTAAACTAATTTAGATCCCATTTTGCAATTTTTACGGTAAAATTTATCAATATTAAGCTTTATTCAGCAATAAAAATAATTAAAATTAAAATGGTCGAAGTTATTAAAAAATATTTGAAATATTTTCTTCCGGTTTAACACTAGAAAAAAATCAAATTTGGAATCTGATTTGAAAATCAAAAAGAATAGTAAATGTTCTATATAAAACACTAAATTTATTATTTAATTTTAATTTACTTCGATATGCAAATAAAATTTCAAAGAAACCCTTCCGTCAATCAGGTGAATTCTATAGAATCCCATATTTTAACAATTAAACCTCAAGTAAAAAAAAATATTATGCGTACACGTTTATATTCCCTAGAAGTACAAATATGCCCAATTTGAACAAATTTCAGAACCTCACTTTTTTTCGTTGTTCGCTTCACGTGAAACCCCACTTGTAAAAATGAAGTCGTACACAATACAACATCGCGTTAAAATTGTTGAATTATTTTATGACAATAGGAGTTCAGTGAAAATGCTTTTATAAAATTACGTGATATTTACTGTTTGCACAATCGTTCACCTGAAAGCACTATTAATTTTTCAAGAAACTGGTGTAAATCAAAAATTTCAAGAAACTGGATTGGTAGAAGATAAATCGCAAAACGGGGTAACAGAAGGTGTAGAAGGCCGAAACTCCAGTTGTGGGGCGAGGAAAATCCACCATTGATTCATGAGTAACCTTTAGATCCTAAAACAGCCACTGCTTGGCGTGCATTATGGTCAGGACGTGATTTGATCACCAAGATCATGTGATATGACACCGTTGGACTATTTTCTTTGGGGTTACGGGAAATATCAGGTCTATAAGAACAATCCACAATTTGAAAGATCTATAGGTAAATATTATGTCTTAGGCCTTCAAGACCTGTAGAGCTTTAGATAATAGATAATGCCATCATTTTCGAGATAAAATAAAAATTACCCTAGAAGTACAAATATGCCCAATTTGAACAAATTTCAGAACCTCACTTTTTTTCGTTGTCCGCTTCACGTGAAACCAAACTTGTAAAAATGAAGTCGTACACAATACAACATCGCGTTACAATTGTTGAATTTTATGACAATAGGCGTTCAGTGAAAATGTTTTTATAAAATTACGTGATATTTACTGTTTGCACAATCGTTCATCTGAAAGCACTATTAATTTTTCAAGAAACTGGTGTAAATCAAAAATTTCAAGAAACTGGAGTGGTAGAAGACAAATCGCAGAACGGGGTAACAGAAGGTGTAGAAGGCCGAAACTCCAGTTGTGGGGCGAGGAAAATCCACGATTGATTCATGAGTAACCTTTAGATCCTAAAACAGCCACTGCTTGGCGTGCATTATGGTCAGGACGTGATTTGATCACCAAGATCATGTGATATGACACCGTTGGACTATTTTCTTTGGGGTTACGGGAAATATCAGGTCTATAAGAACAATCCACAATTTGAAAGATCTATAGGTAAATATTATGTCTTAGGCCTTCAAGACCTGTAGAGCTTTAGATAATAGATAATGCCCTCATTTTCGAGATAAAATAAAAATTACCCTAGAAGTACAAATATGCCCAATTTGAACAAATTTCAGAACCTCACTTTTTTTCGTTGTCCGCTTCACGTGAAACCAAACTTGTAAAAATGAAGTCGTACACAATACAACATCGCGTTACAATTGTTGAATTTTATGACAATAGGTGTTCAGTGAAAATGCTTTTATAAAATTACGTGATATTTACTGTTTGCACAATCGTTCATCTGAAAGCACTATTAATTTTTCAAGAAACTGGTGTAAATCAAAAATTTCAAGAAACTGGATTGGTAGAAGATAAATCGCAAAACGGGGTAACAGAAGGTGTAGAAGGCCGAAACTCCAGTTGTGGGGCGAGGAAAATCCACGATTGATTCATGAGTAACCTTTAGATCCTAAAACAGCCACTGCTTGGCGTGCATTATGGTCAGGACGTGATTTGATCACCAAGATCATGTGATATGACACCGTTGGACTATTTTCTTTGGGGTTACGGGAAATATCAGGTCTATAAGAACAATCCACAATTTGAAAGATCTATAGGTAAATATTATGTCTTAGGCCTTCAAGACCTGTAGAGCTTTAGATAATAGATAATGCCCTCATTTTCGAGATAAAATAAAAATTACCCTAGAAGTACAAATATGCCCAATTTGAACAAATTTCAGAACCTCACTTTTTTTCGTTGTCCGTTTCACGTGAAACCCCACTTGTAAAAATGAAGTCGTACACAATACAACATCGCGTTAAAATTGTTGAATTATTTTATGACAATAGGAGTTCAGTGAAAATGCTTTTATAACATTACGTGATATTTACTGTTTGCACAATCGTTCACCTGAAAGCACTATTAATTTTTCAAGAAACTGGTGTAAATCAAAAATTTCAAGAAACTGGATTGGTAGAAGATAAATCGCAAAACGGGGTAACAGAAGGTGTAGAAGGCCGAAACTCCAGTTGTGGGGCGAGGAAAATCCACGATTGATTCATGAGTAACCTTTAGATCCTAAAACAGCCACTGCTTGGCGTGCATTATGGTCAGGACGTGATTTGATCACCAAGATCATGTGATATGACACCGTTGGACTATTTTCTTTGGGGTTACGGGAAATATCAGGTCTATAAGAACAATCCACAATTTGAAAGATCTATAGGTAAATATTATGTCTTAGGCCTTCAAGACCTGTAGAGCTTTAGATAATAGATAATGCCCTCATTTTCGAGATAAAATAAAAATTACCCTAGAAGTACAAATATGCCCAATTTGAACAAATTTCAGAACCTCACTTTTTTTCGTTGTCCGTTTCACGTGAAACCCCACTTGTAAAAATGAAGTCGTACACAATACAACATCGCGTTAAAATTGTTGAATTATTTTATGACAATAGGAGTTCAGTGAAAATGCTTTTATAACATTACGTGATATTTACTGTTTGCACAATCGTTCACCTGAAAGCACTATTAATTTTTCAAGAAACTGGTGTAAATCAAAAATTTCAAGAAACTGGATTGGTAGAAGATAAATCGCAAAACGGGGTAACAGAAGGTGTAGAAGGCCGAAACTCCAGTTGTGGGGCGAGGAAAATCCACGATTGATTCATGAGTAACCTTTAGATCCTAAAACAGCCACTGCTTGCCGTGCATTATGGTCAGGACGTGATTTGATCACCAAGATCATGTGATATGACACCGTTGGACTATTTTCTTTGGGGTTACGGGAAATATCAGGTCTATAAGAACAATCCACAATTTGAAAGATCTATAGGTAAATATTATGTCTTAGGCCTTCAAGACCTGTAGAGCTTTAGATAATAGATAATGCCCTCATTTTCGAGATAAAATAAAAATTACCCTAGAAGTACAAATATGCCCAATTTGAACAAATTTCAGAACCTCACTTTTTTTCGTTGTCCGCTTCACGTGAAACCCCACTTGTAAAAATGAAGTCGTACACAATACAACATCGCGTTAAAATTGTTGAATTATTTTATGACAATAGGCTTTCAGTGAAAATGATTTTATAAAATTACGTGATATTTACTGTTTGCACAATCGTTCACCTGAAAGCACTATTAATTTTTCAAGAAACTGGTGTAAATCAAAAATTTCACGAAACTAGATTGGTAGAAGATAAATCGCAGAACGGGGTAACAGAAGGTGTAGAAGGCCGAAACTCCAGTTGTGGGGCGAGGAAAATCCACCATTGATTCATGAGTAACCTTTAGATCCTAAAACAGCCACTGCTTGGCGTGCATTATGGTCAGGACGTGATTTGATCACCAAGATCATGTGATATGACACCGTTGGACTATTTTCTTTGGGGTTACGGGAAATATCAGGTCTATAAGAACAATCCACAATTTGAAAGATCCTTTATGTAAAATATGAAAAGTGTAAATATTATGTCTTAGGCCTTCAAGACCTGTAGAGCTTTAGATAATAGATAATGCCATCATTTTCGAGATAAAATAAAAATTACCAATTAATTAAATATACCAATAAAAATTACCAATTATTATTTGATACTCTTATTGGACAATCTTTAATAATATTTTTTAAATAAAGAAACTAAGATGTATTCTAAATTTCCACTGTACTTAAAACTTGTATTATGATTGTTTCGGCACACAGTAAGTTATAAATCTTAGTTCCTTTATTTAAAATGATTTTCCGTCAAACATCGACTACCTTAAATGATATTTTTGTAATAGCTTCCCATATAACAATATTACAATTTGAATGTCCCTTACTAGGAGATTTCTAGTAGTGTGTTAATCTAGTATCATTATAGTAGACACATAGTGTGGTCTGGAGATAACTAATGAAACGTGGCAAATTTAAAATGAAAATTTTCTTGTGAGAGTATAAAACTTTGGTTTGAAATAAAATAAGCACTACTTGTTGAGAAATTTTATGATTTTTGGAACGTTAGGGCCAATAGGTGAGAAAGCTTTTGGTTTTTCTTTTGACGAGGTGTTAGTGAAAAATAATGAAACGAACACTGGTATTGTAACATTTTTAAAAATCTATCCGTGATTTCTAGTGAAAAAAACCTTACCTAGTATTGTTATAAGTTGTTTATACATGTTGTACACGAAATATAATCATATTACACTGATATTAACTGTAAGACTTATTTCACTTTGGTCAATTTCATCGTATTTTATCAGATAACGTTACCAGACACCTAGCCATTTTCGGTTCTGACGAAAAGGTCTGTGCGGTATTGATTTTTCCAACCTTATGACAGGAAGACTGCAGTGGTGGTTAGAGAGGTGTAGCTGCAGTAATTCTGCCGTTAATATTTCCGTTATTGCGAACGTTTGTTAAAGTATACTAAGTGATATAGAAAAAGGAACACCCAGTAAAAGTTTTTGTATTTTAAATGTATTTTGTATACTTGTTTCTAGTCACCTTAGAAATAAATGATCAAAATTTCAGCCATAGCAACGAAATACTTGTTCGTGTAAATATATATATATATATATATATATATATATATATATATATATATATATATATATATATATATATATATATATATATATATATATATATATATATATACATATCATCAACCCGTATCAATCTACTGCAGGATGAAGGCCTCTTCAGCATGCTTCCAACTCTCGCGGTCCTGAGCCTTCTGGTCACCGCCCTGGTCCATCTTTCATCCCACCGCCTCGTTACATGGCCTGCTCACTTCCATTTCAATTGCTCTATTCTTCCAATGATGTCAATCACTTTCATTTATCCTCTGATCTGCGTGCAGGTCTTTCTATCGCGTTTAGTAATGCCAAACATACATCTTTCTATTCCCCTCTGTGCTACTTGAAGTTTTCAAACTGACTGTGATGTTATTGTCCAGGTCTCCCTTCTGTATATCATAACGGGCAGGACACACTGATCAAAGACTTTTCTTTTCAGGCAAAATGGTAGTTTGCTCTTAAACACTATGTTGAGTCTGCCAAATGCCTGTCAGCCACATTTAACGCGTCGTTCCACCTCCCGGACAGTATCCTCTTCCATTAAAACCCTCGGCCCAATATATATATAGTGATCCACAACTTCCAAATCCGTTCCTAAAATAGAAATCCTTTTGTCCTCAGCAAATTTATTGAACATGACCTGACTCTTCTTCTGGTTTATTTTAAAGCCAAATGGTTCCCCAGTCTTTTGCAGCTCTTGTAAGTGTCTTTGCAGCTTCTCAGGGTGTTGTGAAAGAAGAACGATATCATCTGCAAATCTAAGATGATTTAAGTATGTAGCATTAATCCTTATTCCATCCTGTTCCGAATCCAGATTACGGAACACTTCTTCCAGGCAGGCTGAGAAAAGAAGAGGCGATATTGCGTCACCCTGCCATACATGGCTACACTTATTCCAACCTCAAGATCGTCAAGGTAGAGTGTCGCTATAGCTTCATCATCTATCGATCCTAGTAGATTTACATAGGCTTTCTCTACACCTTGATTAAGCAATGCATCCATTATGGCCCTCTTTGAGATTGAATCAAATGCTTTTTCATAATCGATAAAAGCCAAGCACATTCGTTGTATCCTTTTATGACCTGCTTTAGAACCTGGATGTGATGCATTGTACTGAATCCACTCCTGAATCCTGCTTGCTCCCTTGTGCGTCAGTTTTAAGTTAAGTTTTCTTAGTATTCTTTTGGATATTATCTTGGTGAAAACTTTGTACACCACTGATAGGAGGCTTATTGGACGGTAGTTCTTTAAATCTCCCCGTGCTCCCTTCTTATATAAAAGAATCACTTCTGCATTTTTCCATAAGCTGGGTACTTCTTGTTGTTTAAGACATCTTGAGTATAATTTTGCTAGTGTTTTATGTAAAGTCCGACCACCAGCTTTTAACATCTCCACAGTTATACTATCCTTTCCTGGAGCCTTGTCATTTTGTCATCGAGTCTATAGTCTTTGTCACTTCCTCCATCAAGATATCCGGCACTTGTTCTTCAGTGGGCATTGCTGTTCTTGCCTGATTCTGGCCCTCATATAACTTTGAATAATATCTTCGATCAGCCTCTAACATTTCCGTCCGTTTTCTGCACATTGTAGCATCCCCACGCATTAAGGAAAATATTTGTGTCCTTTTATTTCTTAGCTTATGTTTATCTTTGTTAATTCCCCTGTTTTCTTCCAGAATTGTTTGCACTAGCTGCAGGTTGAATCGGCGCGTTTCCGCTCGAATACGTTTTCTTATAGTTTTGCAAAGATCAACGTACTCGGCCCTGCGAAAAGGACTGTCTGCATTCTTCATTGTCCGGCGTTTTTTTCATTAAATTAACGGTCTCGTTTTTTTAACTTTTTGAAACATTTAGCTTCTGGTGCTATTGAATCCGCCGTTTTAAGCACATTGTTCGCGATTTCTTCATATTGATCTCTAATTTCCATCTCCTCCTCCGACAAAGCAATTTAAAAATTTCTGTCCCTTTCCAGCAGCTTCCCAGAATCCACTTTACCCTGTTTTGGACTTATCATTCTTTTAGGCAGTTTATCCTAATCTTTGCTCGTACTATTCGGTGCTCACTTCCAACATTAAAATGGTTAAGGACAGTACAATTACAAAATATTGCTTTATCGTTTGACATGATGTAATCAATTACACTTGTGAGTTCAGATGGTCTTTTCCATGTCCACTGTCTGTTGATCTTTTTCTTATAAAACGAATTTATAATATAGAGTTCGTGTCCTTCCGCAAAGTCGCTGGTTGTCACCTCTATTGTCCCGCTCACCATTTCCATATGGGCCAGTTGCATTTTCACCAGTTCTTGCTTTTCCGATTCTAGCATTAAAGTCGTCCATCAGGATTTTATACTTACCCTTCTCTTTGTCTAAAAGTTGGGCCACATCATCATATAATTCCTCAATTTCCTCATCTTTATGGCTTATAGTTGGTGCATAAGCTTGGGCGATTTGAAGCTTAAACTTTTTATTCAGCTGAATGACGCATTGGGCTAATCTGTGAGATATACTTTCAAATTTGACTATACTGTCTTTCAGTTTTCGATTGGTGAGGAATCCAATTCCACCACATCGTCCATTCTTCGTACCTCCGGTGTAGAGTGTACATCCAGTTGGTTCTAGTTTGTTTAACTCTTCGCCCCTTCTTCGTGTTTCAAAGAGCCCAATAATATCCCAATGTATGTTGTCAAGTTCAATTAACACTTCTTGCAGTCGGGTCAAGAAGGTCGACAACAACGAGCTGGAGGCACAGGACGCTGACCACGATCGCACTCCAGGAGTGCTGTTTCCAGCTTTTGAAGAGTGCTGTCTCCAGTTTTTCGACTTCAAGGTCAATTGCTAACCAGTGGTACAAAGAGCATGAAAGGATGATTGGAATGCGAGCAATCTACCGTAGAATCAGATCTTTTGGGCTCGTTTCTTACAGACCATAAATGGCTTTATATATGTCGAAGAAATTGTAGATCCCCCATTTGTTACCCTACGTTCGAACACTTCCAGGTCAACTTTTTCAGCAGGATAATACACGTACACATATAATTCAGCAGGATAATGCACGCCCACGCACCTGTTAGTTTACGTTATTTTGAAGGAGTCTAAATCAATTTACTCTCTTGGTCACCGAGGTTTCCGGACCTTTCCACAATAGAGCATGTGTGGGATATCATAGGTCGGGATATCATTTAATTCTTGAATAAAACACAGATGGCGTTGTGAATTTGCCTAGGTTTTATCTCATTTCAGAAGTATAATGTACGACATTTATAAAAACGGAGTCGTAAACATTACAACACGTTAAGATTATTGAATAATTTCATGAAAATGGACGTTCAGTGAAAAATGTTTTTAGAAAATTACGTGATATTTATGTGTGTCGCAATCATCCATCTGAAATCATTTTGATCAATCGAATTGTTCATGACATTTATAAAAATGGAGCCGTACACGTGTTTTTAAAATATTACGGTTTGCACAATCGTCCTTCTGAACGCACTATCAATCGAATTGTTCAAAAATTTAAGAAACTGGTTCGGTGAAAGCTAAAAGAAGAACAATATACACTCGTAGTGGTCGTTCACAAGAGCATTTTGATTTGGTACGTGAAGGTGTTGCTAAAGACCAGGAAATTTCCATTAGTCGACGTTCACAACAATTTGGACTCAGTGAATCCACAACATGGCGTATTTTACGAAATAATTTAACTCTGAAGTCATATAAGGTTCAAATAGAACAGGAACTAAATCCACTGGATTATTCAAAATGTCGTGGATCAAAGAACAAACATGATTTTTCCCAAAAAAATCATCTCTTCAGATGAAGCACATTTTCACATTGGCTATATTTAGATCTATTTTATATCCTAAACAAGTCATTGTTTGGTGTGTATTATGACTTGGAGGAGTAATTGGGTCATATTTCTTTCAGAATGCTGCTGGTGAAGCTGTTACTTTGAGTCATCCTCACTCTGCTAATGAAACAATTGATTTAATCAGAGAAAACATTCCTGGACAAGTTAGTACAAGACACGGTGATGTTAAATGGCCACCAAGATCACGTGATTTGACACCGTTGGACTATTTTCTTTGGGGTTACGTGAAAAGCCAGGTCTATAAGAACAATCCACAATCGATTCCTGAAGTAAAGAATGGAATTATTCGAGTCATGTGTGAGATAGAGCCACGGTTAGGCGAAAATGCTATCCAAAATTTTGACAAAAAACAGGGCAACGCTGATCCGGTCTGCGTAAAATGCGCGTGCTCGCACCCGTCCATGGAGTGTAAAAAATGATCGCGAGAGTATGGCAACTTGCTGCAACTGCAAAGAATCGTATACGGCCAATTTCGTGGGTTGTTCTGCAAGACTGGCCAAGGGAGTTTTCATAACGGCTGCATTGTCTTCATACAAAAAACCACAGAGAGCTTTTTCAGTGCCCCAAAAATCAACGATACTTAAACTAAAGTGCGTGTGCGTGTGCGTCTCCCGCAGCACAAGCTAATCCTTTCTCCGAGCTTGTGGAGCAAATATCAGCTTAAATATTGGGCCTGATCCAGGCTCAGTTGAGCACAGCAATCCAAACTTCCTCTGGGCCACTAATTTTCCAATTTCCCGAATTTCTTCGGTTGCTTTCGCGGGTTGATCGACGGCCTGGCATTGAGCGTGGCCAGTTTTCTATTTCCGATGGAGACACGATCGTTCTCTTTCGATTTATCCTTCTCTGAACTTTGCTGCTAACCCAATCTCAGGCATAGCCGGAAAAAAGAAATAATCAGCACTGTTCCGGGCAGTTAATCTTAGATAGGAGAAGAGCGCAAGAGCGCAAATTTAACCTAACACTGGGGTGAAAAAGCAGAAGCTCGAGAGCCACAGTTGATAGCCAGGTAGCACGTATAAAATTGGTAACAGGAAGGAAAAGAGAAACACTTTGGTTTCATTTATTTTATTTTCCAAGACGTAGAATTTTTATAACAACAAAGACAATAAATAAACAAGACATCCGTCCTAAATATAAACAGTAACAGAGTGTTTATTCAATATTTATTGTTTCTAAAAACTATTTGTTGAAATCGCACCAAGCAAAACAAAGTTTGATTCTTTCTATATAATTTTTTCTCCGATTTCAGTTCGCAGGAAATAAAATCCTTTTCAATATCACATTGAATACTTTTCTTTGAAAAGAAGAAATTAACAATAAATAAAAAGAAAATACAGTTAATAACAGTGTTATATTTTAGATATATTTTCTTCCGTTTCAGCTAATAAATAAATAAAGTACGTGTTTGTAAAAGAGATAAAATTCTTTTTCTTCTTACATTCAGTTTTTTTTTGGACGAAACATGTAAAGCTTTGATAGCCTTTCAGTGTCGTGTCGGGTGACCTTCAAACTTGACCTTGGACGTGGGAGTGAGGCTGGAGTGTTGGGGAATGATCCAAAGCGCTTTAATTTCTACTCGAAGCGGATTTGAAGCGATCGAAGGCCACCGGTACGACCGTGTATAATTATATATACAAGGCAGACAAAAATATCTTATATTTAGACGTTCTACGAGAGGATTTGGGGGGTTATCTTACAGTTAAAGCTTCAACAGCAAATAGAATAGTCCACACTATCATTTTTTTTTCCTAAGAGTGGCAGTTCTAATTTGATATAAAATTTATAACATACAATGTATTTACTTCAATATTTCATAGTTAATTACACAGTCACATTCATAATTCGCAATGGAAAAATATAAGATTAGTATAGAAAAAAGAAATGTTCTTTTTTTTATATACAGAGGCAATCCAAAAAGTAGGGCGTTATCACAATTCAATAATACTTTGATAATTTTGTTTTTGGAGGAGTTGTGGTTGTACTGTTTTTGATGTAAAGTTGACCTTCCCTGTTAGATCACTCTGTATATCGTGGACATAATTTCTTTTTTTTTGATTATCTGAGAGAATTTGTGAGTTAGATAAATTAGGTATATGGGGTTAAGTAAAATTAAAAAAAAAATATACATTATCACAAGTAGCTTTTTGCTGATTTTGATATTGATACAATGAAAAGAATATAACTCGGCGAGAACAGCATTGACGTTGTGAAGGAATTTACTTATTTGGGAAGTAAACCACAAAAAAAGTTATATATGAAGAGTTATATATCATCGCGCCCACTGATTTCGACCATTAAAAAGATCAACTCAGAAAAACTCACATTTCCTTGTTAGAGGAATCAAATATGAATGCAACTGAGACTAGAGTTTTCTAAGGAAGAATTTTAATTTTTAAAATATTTTTTTGTAATACATTTATTTCCCCCCCTTAGTGAAGGGATTCACTGAACTTGTTGGTCCATAGGAAAACAGCTACCCACTACTGACTGGTGTTCTAGGCATAAGAAACTTTTATGAAAGTGAAATACCTAAATAGCAGAGTTTTCTGCGCCCTTATTTTCAGTTCAGTTCAGTTCAGCACCCCGAAAAAGACAGAAATATGTAATTTTTTTTGTTCAAAGCTATTTATGAAATGTGTATTCTTTTGAAGTGAGTAATAATAAATATCACATAATCATAGAAAAATAAATTTACAGTAATAATTTTGTTCTTTTTTACATAAATATATAAGCAAACAACTATATCAGCTCGCGTATCGTTCAAACATATTCATTAACAATAAAAACGACATTGTCTTTCTTCCAAATATCAATTTACAACAATCTTAAGATTTAAACTTCACAGTTACTTTAAAAAAATTAAACAAAAATACACTTATCAATAGATTAAACATAGTTTATACAGAAAATGCGTTTGAAAACTAGATGACAATTAATGAACTGTATGTACTTATATTTGATATACTTCTAAGTATGTACTTCTGAGGGTGTTAAAAAAAGATGGGATGGTTATAAAGGGTTGTTCAGTAAGATTGTCAGAACTTTAAAATTAGACACAATGATAACACTAGTTTACAAATTTTAACTTTTTATATACCTTGAAGAAATGTATATAAATATGTTAACTTTCATTCCTTAAACTTAAAAGTGATAGCAGAACACTTATAACTTCAGTTAAATATTTATTTATTTGATTCAAACAACATTATCTTGTTTCAAATTGAATTAAAATGTCGAATAGAAAGTTCTGATTGTTTTTGCTACGATTGTGGACAGTTTATATTTTCAAAAAAAGAAGATCCATTGTAGATTCGTTAAAAATTGCATAACTTCATTATTTTGGATTTCCTGTTGCGAACGAAGATAAAAAGTAGGTGCCTCATGTGTTTTGTGAAAGCTGTAAAATCGTTTTACTCCAGTGGTCATCAGGAGATCACACCTTCCATTTGGTTTACCGAGGTTATGAAGAAAACTTTTGTGTTACGTAGACAGTGGAATATAATACAACAAATAAGACGAGTATTGTATGTGCCGAAATTTCGTCTGTTATTAAACCAGTTTTACATTCGAAGGAGATTCCATATCCAATTTGTCTCGGTAATGCGATTCAAAATATATTAGAAGATGACAATGAAAGTGATGACAATGAAAGTTAAATTGATTTCTAGTAATTCTGGCGATTTATCTCTTCAAGGAAATACTCCACATTTAATAAACCAAGTCGAATTAAATGGTCTTATAAGAGATTTACAACCATCAAGATCTACAGCGGAGTTTCTTAGTTCTCGCCTACAACAATGGAATTTATTAACATCAGACAAGAAAGTTACGTTGTCCAGAAACAGGAGCAAAGTTTACTTAGAATTTAGTTTATTTATTATTTTTATTTAGAGAAAAGAGAAGGAGAATATTGTTATTGTACTGATATCCCGGGACTTTTTGAAACAATGAATCGAAACTATAATAAAACAGAGTGGTGTTTCTTCGTAGACTCTTCAAAATATATCCTGAAACGTGTTTTATTACACAACGGGAATAAGAAACCGTCTATACCAATAGGACCCGCAGTAAATTGTAAAGAGAGCTCAGGTTCATATTGTGCCATTGATAATTTCAACAGGCATAATGCCAAAGAACCTGAAAAATACCATCAAATTTCTGGGATTAGAAGAAAATCTGTTTAAAATAATGCAGAGGACGATAATTCTTAATACCACTCGCATAGCCCGAACATTTTTGGAAGAATGAAGTTGTTTTGGCTACGTGCTCAGTTCATTTAAAATCCAATTTAACTGGGAAAAAAGATAAAAAGGTAAATAAAAATAATAATAACACAAACAGAAAGAAAGAAATAACAAGAGGAAAAAACAGCATTTCTAATCGATATAGCCGTTCCAAACACCCACAACATTCAAAAGGCGACTGAAGAAAAAGTACAAAAATCTAGAGACTTCAATTTCAATCACTGGCATTATACCAAAAAACCTGAAAAATATCATCAAAATTCTGGAAGAAAATCTGTTTAGAATAATGCAGAGGGCGGCAGTGGCGGGTCGTGAAGGAGGGCGTTGGGGCGCCGCCCCTCCGGTAACAAAACACCATATTTTATTTCCGTTCAGTTTCTTTACTTTAACTCATTTTACTGGTTCACTACCAATAGGGTTTCAGTAGCACGAAAAGTAAAAAGGAGGAAGGGGAAAGCAAAAAAAAATCTTCTTCAGCACTATTATCTTCTATGCCCTCCTACTTTAAAAACCCACGAGCCGCCACTGGAGGGCGGTTATCCTTAATACAACCGTATATGCACTTCATTTAAAATCCAGCTTATCTGGGAAACAAGATTAAAAGGAAAATAATAATAAAGTTATGTTGGTTTACAAACCCATTAAGCCAGAAGTTTCGTTGGAAAAGATTTTTCCTCCAAAATTGTCCCCACCAGACTAAGTCGAGGGGGACATTTGAACGACATTATTTCGAAAACATAATGCCAATGTCATCATTGTGCCTCATTTTTTACAAGTTCTGTCACTATTATTGGACAAGCTTTTATTATTCGGTGGAGACAGTCCCAATATGGGACAAGCCTTTAATCAGAAGCCAAAAAAAAAGTTTTTTTTTTCTTCTGTCAACGATTGTAAAGAAATGCTTTGACAGGTGAGATGGTCCCAAAAGTATACCTAGACATTTTCACTTGGAGCAGTGGGAGAGCACAGAAATCAGTTTGGGAATTGGATTGGCATAGCAGTTTTGAACAATCAAGACTAAATTTGGTGATTATTTCGTAAAGAAGATAGTTTTTTCTGAACAAACAGGCAATTCAATGACAATAATTAAAAAAAACTATAACCTATTTATATTTAAACCGAAACGTTAATAAAATAGTAAAAAAATAATAATTTATTAATATAATTGACCGAAAATCTCAAAAAGGGGTGTCATATACAGGGTGTCCGGAAATAACGTCTAAATATTTGGGAGGTGGCTCTATGGATTAAAACATAAAAATAAAGTTGCTATTAACATAGCCCAAAAATTGCTTCTTAAAGGGGCTAGAGCCCCTTAACGGGGGAGGTCTGAAGATGTTTATTTCGCAATATTTTCTAAACGGTTTAGAAAACTATTTTCTAAACTCTAGCCAATTTAAGAAACAATTTTTAGGGTATGTTTATAAGAACTTTTCTTTATGTTTTAAACCCTAGAGTCGCTACCCAAAATATTTCGACGTATTTTCGGACACCCTGACTGACGAAGTGGACAACCATCAATTCATCAGTCGAAGATAACAACACTTGAAAATGTCAAATGCGATTTTGGCGAAACGTCGTGACTCTTCACAGAATCAACGGATCGACACCCGGAATGATTTAGAAACATTATCTACCATCCGTGAATATATATATATATATATATATATATATATATATATATATATATATATATATATATATATATATATATATATATATATATATATATATATATATATATATATATATATATGTAGTGTTAGATTTTCTTGGACTGCATCCACATATATACGCCATCCGACGGGAGGTCGGCGAAAAACATGGGTTGTTGCCTGTGGATAGGGTCTCCCTATTTTTGATGGTATGGTATATGTCGGCGCCCTAAAGAGTCTGAACCTCGAGAGACGAAACATATGTCATCCAGTTGAAGGGATAGGTGGGACTCATTCCCGGTCAATCAACCAACAAAATATATATATATATATATATATACACAGTGACTCACAAAAGTGTTCATACAATCCACATTTTGTAGTTAATTGGCAATTCTCTATCTTTCTTTCAAAATAATAACTATTGAAAACACGGCTCACAAGAGTCTTCATACAGTTTCACACAGTTTCTGGTGGTATTAATCACAGTAGTTGTTGATATCTCTTGTTCCAGTGAAACAAGAAACAAGTGTTCTGTTTTAAATTTCTGTTGATTACGAATAATAAAAGTAGAGAAATAGGTGTTGAAATACGAAATTGAATTATTAAACTCCGGGAAGATGGAAAGTTTTACGGTGAAATCGCTAAAACTGTAAGAAAAAACAGAGTTACAGTACAGTCAATTATGAAAAAGTATAGAGAAACCGGTAATATTAGTAACAAACCCAGATCCGGAAGATCACGAGCTTTAAGTAACCCTGATACCCGTTTGTTAATAAAAAAAAGTAAAGGAAAAACTCAAAAAAGCGCTCCGACCTTCCCGTCCAAGATAGCAACAGCTACTAATAAAATAGTACATACTGAAAATGTGCGCAGAATATTAAGAAGTAATGGTTATAATGGAAGAACCCTTAGAAGAAAGCCTTTAATTTAAAAGTGAATCAACAAAAACTTTTAACTTATGCTTTGAAGTATCGAAGCGAAACTGCTGATTTCTGGACACAGGTGTTGTTTACTGATGAAAGTAAGTTCAATATTTAACGGGTGTGATGGACGAGGTAAAGACACCAACAGTGAAGCATGGAGACGGCAGTGTTATGGTTTGGGGTTCGATGGCGGCAGCTGGAATTTACACTTTGTTGAGGGTATACTGAATCAGATGAAATATATTGAAATATTGCGTGCTAACTTATTACCTAGTGTTGATAGCTTTATATAAATATATAAAGTATTCCATTAAGAGGTTTCGAATGTTGGAAACGAATAAAAGAAACGTTTCATAACATACCTGAAAGTTATTTATGGTAGTGCGAAGCTGGACAGTGTACAATTATACGTGGAATACAACATCTGTCAATGTCAATGTCAGGTTTCGAATGTTTTGTTTTGCTAGTCTTCTTATCTCAAACTTTGTTTATGTTATTCGGTTTCATTGTGGAATTCAGTACAATTTCAGCAATGGAGCGCTACACAGTAGAACAACGTGTTTACATTGTTAAAACGTATTTTCAAAATGGGTGTTCTGTGAGAGCCACATTTCGGCGAATTCGTGAATACTTTGGTGTATGCAATCGTCCGTCAGAAGTAACCATTCGTAAAATAGTGCGTAGATTTGAAACTACCGGATCTGTGAAAGATATCGAAACAAAAGTCCGGGAACGTCCTGCTCGTTCGGTTGAAAATATTCAGGCGGTTCGTGAAAGTGTTACTGAAAATCCACAAATGTCTATTAACAGGCGCGCGCAACATTTGGGTATCAGCAGAACTTCAACGTGAAAAAAAACTTAAGTCTACATCCTTACAAAATTCAGCTAACACAGGAGCTAAAGCCAGCCGACCATGGGCAACGCCGTGCATTTGCCAATTGGATCCTACAGATGAAGGCAAATGACAATAATTTTTGCGATAAAATCATTTTCAGTGACGAGGCTCATTTCCACTTAAACGGTTACGTAAATAAACAAAATTGTCCCATCTGGGACAATGAAAATCCTAGAGAAATCCACGAAATCCCGATGCATGCTCAACGTGTCACAGTTTGGTGCGGTTTTTGGGCTGAGGGTATCATTGGACCGTATTTTTTTGAAGATGAAGATGAACGAGCTGTTACAGTAAACGGAGAACGATACCGAACGATGATTGATGTTTTTTATGGGATCAAATAATGGACATGGATTTAGAGAATACATATGTCATACAGCACGTGAAACAGTGACTTTATTGCTTACACAGTTTGAAGGGAGGCTGATCTCCCGGAATGGGGACGTAAATTGGCCACCAAGGTCATACGACTTGACGCCGCTAGACTATTTTTTGTGGGGCTATGTGAAGAGCAAAGCTTACGAAAATAATCCGCAAACCGTTCAACAGTTGAAAGAAGAAATTAGGCGAATAATTCGTGACATAACTCCGCAAATGTGTTCAGCAGTAATCGAGAATTTCAACAAAAGAATTGTGAGCTGCCAGAGAAGTCGTGGCGGTCATTTGACAGATGTTGTATTTCACGTATAATTGTACACTATCTAGCTTCGCACTGCCATAAATAACTTTCAGGTACGTTATGAAACGTTTCTTTTATTCGTTACCAACATTCGAAACCTCTTAATGGAATACCCTTTATATATATATATATATATATATATATATATATATATATATATATATATATATATATATATATATATATATATATATATATATATATATAACGTTACTCAGAAGAAAATGTGGTGACCTAATCCCTTTAGATTACTTTTTGTGGGATTCCTGTGAGGTGGGGGATTTTGATTGATTCTACATCAAACGATTTTTGTAGTTTTGATGCATATATCTTTAGTCTTGTGAACATCATCATAAAACAAGTGTTAGCACCAAGCGTTTCACCAAAAGCAAATTCTTATCTCTGGAATTTGATGAGGTATGGATATTTTCGATTTAAGTCTTCAATAGGAGAAGTCACGTGTCTTGCTGAAGATTATCATACTGGATTTTCTTCAAATTATCCTTTATGTACATAATTGCTGCTATTTGATTATAGAACCATAATGTGTGTTGTATATTATATTAAAAGTATTAATATATCAAACAATATATTAAACGCAGCGAGATATGACCAGTAACGCCATCTGTTGGTAACGCGATTAACTTAAAGCACAAAATGGATTTTTTCACCAAATTCGTCCTGATTATTATCCGTGGCGCAAAGAACAAGAATAAATGAATAATACTGTAGTATACTTTGCACTAGATCAGTTCAAACTACGATCCAAAACGAAGAAAAATATAAACCAAGAGAAATTTAACACGATAAATTGCAGGTACTCAGAGCAAAACATATAGACTAAATTATCTTCGATCTACCGACGGAAGAACCGGAAGAATCCTTTCTTTTTCTCCGGCGATGGAGCCATCAACATAGGCACCTGGTTCTTGTGGGTGATACGAATCTGAAACAGAGAAGCAGGAGGTGTTTTGAGCTGTGATCCAGGGGTGGAAATGTGGTGTGTTTGTTACCGTGGTGGGTGGCTGCATCCAAGGTTCTCCATCGATTTGCATCGGGAAGGTCTTTTTGGTTTTGATTGTTACCGAGGAACATTGAGCTAGTCTTCGTCCGCTGGCTGTGATTCCTATTCTCACCTGTCCCATGTGGAGGCAGTTGTCCAGTCCTATAACCTCGATCAGACCGTCTCCAATATCTGAATATCAGTAATATTAAGTAGATACTTCCAATTTAAATATTGTTTATTAAAATACCTTGAACTGCAACACTAAGATCCACCGAATTAAAACTGCTAGTGCTAATATCTTTATCTTTGGGTCTTCTTCGGCACCGTCTCGACCCAGACAAGTGTTCACCCCACAAATTCGATCCTCCATGGGTGTAGGGTATGTTCAGAAACGTGATTCCTTGAAGAGGAAGCCCATTGGCCAAATCCAGACCCACACCGTCGCACTCTATCTCGATGGCTTCGTGGAGATTCTTGCAGGAGGCAAACAAGGTCTCTGTCGTAGCGAATTCCACGTACCACAGTTTGTTCTTCATCCTGCTGTTGAATCTATCCGGGTTTTTTAATCGTTCGATATGAAATTTGTTACAGATGGCAGCGTCCTGTAATGAGATCTGAATCAGTGCTGAATCAATCAGTTCGATCTGAAGAAGACGATCAAAAACTGGGAAATTGTTATGTGTCTTCTAGGTTCATCGAAGAATCTCTTGTTGACAAGTCACAAAATTTTATACAATTTTTTTGCTGAAAAATTATGGTGGTGCTTGACTATCCCCTATATTCTATAGATTGGGGTCCGCGTGAGTTTGGACTAATTAAAACTGAAATTTGCGTTAAAATAAAAGGTTGTAGATACTATTTCGGATATCTAGCAGACTTAGACTTAGATTTTGATGGTCAATCTCATTAGTTTATTCAGACACCTTGTAAACCATAAAAGATATCTAACAATCTTTCCAGCATTTAAGAAAGAAAATATAACACAATCCAATAAAAACAATCTGTATACTTGCCACACCAATGGAGAAATAATTATTAATAACATTGTAGGGTATCCTGGTATCTGCAATCTTCACAGTGGGATCAGGCTGTGCTGAATCAGAGAGCTCGATGGACCACCTTGTGTTAAATGCAAGAAGAAACCAATCAGTAAAGGAATGGTTTTGCAAAAAATATATTGCTATTAGTACCTGTCCATCATTACGTGAGAAGCTCGGGCGATTTTGTGCAGGATTTTGTGGATAGATTCACCCTCGTAGCCTCCACCCCACCTGAGACAGCGGGCAAGGTCATTTCCCGTACCCAGAGGGATAACAGCAACTCCTGGTTGGCATTCCAGCTCAACTTTATCTGAAACAAGAACTTTATTAGGTAGGTTATAAACAAAATAATAGAACGCGATGTCTGACCGTCAATAATAAGAAGTTTCTGCCTTGTGTTCTGTGCGTCTATCATCTATTTTTGTCAAATTTCATGTTTCGAAGTTATAGGTTAGCATCAGGACTATCAATTTTTTGTATATTCAATTGGTAAAAAGCAGAAACAATTTACTAGTGTATTGTTAAGCTCAAAGAGATTTACTACAAAACAACGAATTACATCACTAGATGATTAAAACTAGATTAATTATTACTTCGATTGAATCATCTCCTGATGACGTTAACACGGTTAGCGAGACGCGCGTCGAGAAAAAATAATCGCTGTCAAACTGTGAATTGAGGTCAGATGCTTTGGTATTACCTCAAATGATAGAGCAGTGATTTGGCTGATCAGTATATACTTTCACTGTATACTACATTATACACTACACTATACACAACACTATACACTACACTATACTCCACATTATACACTACACTATACACTACACTATACACTAAACCATACCCAACACTATACACTACACTATACACTAAATCATACATTACACTATACACTACACTGTACACAACACTATACACTAGTCTATACATTACACTATACACGATACTATATGTCAGATGATGTTTAAAGAAATTGCCGGGACCCTCACATCCGGGTTTGATGTTAGCGCAGGAAACCAGCTGAATGAAGACGATCAGAGTCAGGTCATGTCAGCTGACCATATTGCTGACGGGTTGCAATATCATACAACTCACGCCATCTTACGGTGAATGGATTATAGGTACCATGTATCCTCAAAAGATGGCATAGAGGGTTTGGGGAGAAAGACATTAATAAAACAGATCTTTCATCTGTGCTTCACGTGATCTGAGATCTTGCTCACATTATTGAAATTTATACCCGCAGGAAATAGCTAATGAATAGAAAAAGTGAAAGTCGAATGATGCAAAGTCTGGTCTGTATACTGGACGTCGACGAAATTTAATTATCTTGAGTATTTAGTTTATTTCTTCATTGGTCTTTATTTTCTCTGATATTAAGTAGGCCTAGGGTACAAAAAGGCGTCTTCTGTTGACGAAACAGTGTATTTTAAGTGTTTGTATCAATGGCTTGATTGTGTGGGACTTTTGTTAAGTGTTACACGTCTTTATAGTTCCATAAGCAGTTCAGTTCTAAAAGCATAGTGTGGTAGAGTTTTATTGGAAAACTCGTTTCCTTTGGGCCTCGTTTCTGCTACTGGTATATGGCCTAGCCAAAAAATACACTCATTGTTCATCGAAACTCACAGTTTGCCGAATAAAACATGCGTTCTTCAAGCTATAAGGAGACCATATAATTTTTTTTTCCTTTATTTGGGGTTTTCGCCACTATCTAAAACTCAAAAAATATGAAAAATACTTGTTCTTATGTAAAGAAAGAATCATTGGGTAAAAACAAAAAACCAAACGGAGATAAATTTCTATAAATTATGATTATCAGTTATTAATTAACAATAATTAATTACTGTCAATTACATTGACAATATGTATATATATATATATATATATATATATATATATATATATATATATATATATATATATATATATATCATATCATCATCATCATCATCATCATCATCATTATCATCATCAGCCCGCATCGATCCACTGCAGGATGAAGGCCTCTTCAGCATGCTTCCAACCTTCACGGTCCAGGGCTTTCCTCTGCCACTCGGGTCCAATATACTTAACGATGTCATCAATCCATCGTGCTTTCGGGTCTTCTTCGCGGACGTTTGCGATCAAGCGGTATCCACTCCAGGATTGCCTTGGTCCATCTGTCGTCCCATTGCCTCGCTATATGGCCTGCCCATCTCCATTTCAACTGTTTTACTCTTCCAATGATGTCACAGACTTTTGTTTGTTCCCTGATCCATGTGCAGGACTTTCTGTCTCGTCTTGTAATGCCAAGCATACATCTTTCCATTACCCTTTGTGCCACCCGAAGTTTTTGAATTGATTGCGATGTGAGTGTCCAGGTTTCACTTCCGTATGTCATAACGGGTAGAACGCACTGATCGAATACTTTTCTTTTCAGGCCAAGTGGGAGTCTGCTCTTAAACACTATGTTGAGCCTACCAAATGCCTGCCAGCCACATTTAACACGCCGTTCCACCTCCCGGGCGGTATTCCCCTCCATGGAAATCCTCTGCCCAAGATATATAAAGCCATCCACAATCTCTAAATCCCTTCCTAGAACTGAAATTCTTCTGCCCTGAGCGAAGTTATTGAACATAACCTGACTCTTTTTCAGGTTTATTTTCAAGCCAAATGGTTCGTCAGCCCTTTGCAGTTCTTGTATGCGTCTTTGCAGCTCCTCTGGGTCTTGTGAAATGAGAATAATATCATCTGCAAATCTAAGATGGTTTAAGTTTGCACCATTGATCTTTAAACCATCCTGTTCCCAATCCAGTTTACGGAATACTTCTTCAAGGCCAGCCGAGAAAAGAATAGGCGATATTGCGTCACCCTGCCGTACACCTCGTTCTATATTAATTCCCACTTCAAGATCATCAAGGTGAATTGTGGCTGTAGCTCCATCATATATCGATTCTAATAGGTTTACATAGGCTCTCTCTACACCTTGGCTAAGCAGTGCATCCATTATCGCATGCTTTGAGATGGAATGAAATGCTTTTTCGTAGTCGATAAAAGCCAAGCACAGTGGCATGGTGTATTCGTTGTGCCTTTCTATGACCTGCTGTACAACCTGGATGTGATCCATTGTACTGAATCCACTTCTGAATCCTGCTTGTTCTCTTGGTTGTGCGCCATTCAGTTTTTTTAATATTCTTTTAGAAATTATCTTAGTGAAAACTTTGTACATCACTGATAGGAGGCTTATTGGACGGTAGTTCTTTAAATCTTCCTGTGCTCCTTTTTTATGTAAAAGGATCACTTCTGCATTTTTCCATAAGTCAGGTACTTTTTGTTCTTTGAGGCATTTTGAGTATAATTTTGCCAGTGTTTTATGTAACGTCCGACCACCAGCTTTTAGCATTTCGACAGTTACACTATCCTTTCCTGGAGCCTTGCCGTTCTTCATCAATTCTATAGCATTTGTTACTTCCTCCACTAGGATATCTGGCATTATATATTGTTCTTCCGTAGGTATTGCTGTCCCTGACTGGCTCTGATCTTCATATAACTGGGAATAAAACCTTCTGACAATCTCTAACATTTGGGTACGCGTCCTGCACACTGTGCCATCCTCACGCTTTAAAGCATATATTTGCGTTCTTTTGTTTCTCAGCTTTTGTTTAGCTTTGTTAATTCCTTTGTTTTCTTCCAGGGTTTTTTGCACTAGCTGCATATTGAATCGGCACGTGTCCTCTCTGATACGTTTTCTTATAGTTTTGCAGAGCTCAGTGTACTCGACCCTGCCAAAAAGACTACCTGCATTTCTCATTTCTCGCCGTTTCTTCATTAAATCAATAGTCTCACTGGAGATTTTTGTTTGTTTGAGACATTTTTCCTCTGGTGCTATTGAAGCAGCCGTTTGAAGTACATTGTTGGCGATTTCTTCATATTGAACTGATATTTCCACCTCCTCTGGATCTTGTAACGCAGCAAACTGGTTTGACAAAGCAATCTCAAAATCGCTTCCTCTCTCCAGCAGTTTTCCAGAATCCACCTTGCCCTTCTTTGATCTTACCATTCTTTCGCGCTCTTTTCGACAGTCAATCCGAACCCTTGCTCGTACCATTCGGTGGTCACTTCCAACATTAAAATTGTTAAGGACAGTACAATTGGTAAATATTGTTTTATCGTTGGTCATGATGTAGTCAATTTCGCTTGTGAGCCCAGATGGACTTTTCCATGTCCATTTTCTGCTGATATTTTTCTTATAGAATGAATTCATAATATATAGTTCTTGTCCTTCAGCAAAATCAACTAATCTGTCACCTCTATTGTCTCGCTCACCAGTTCCATATGGGCCAGTTGCATTTTCGTCTGTTCTTGTTGTTCCAATTCTGGCATTAAAATCACCCATCAGGATTTTGTACCTACATTTCTCCTTGTATAAAAGCTGGGCCACATCATCATAAAATTCCTCAATTTCCTCATCTTTATGGCTTATAGTTGGTGCATAAGCTTGGACGATTTGAAGCCTAAACTTTTTATTCAGCTGAATGACGCATTGGGCTAATCGGTCGGATGTACTTTCAAATTTTACCACACTGTCCTTCAGCTTTCGATTGACGAGGAATCCAATTCCGCCACATCGGCAATTTTCTGTACCTCGAGCGTAGAGTACGTGTCCAGTTGGTTCCAGTTTGATTAACTCTTCACCCTTCCTTCGTGTTTCACAGAGCCCAATAATATCCCAATGTATGTTGTCAAGTTCGATTAACAGTTTTTGCAATCGGGCCTCTGTTTTCATAGTCCGTATATTTAACGTTGCAATGTCAAAAGTCCAATGGCAGCCTGATCTAACCCGGTGATTCTTAACACCCTCTGCCTTGGGGCAGGTCTTCCCGCTGACGTAGGTAGTTGCCCCTTGGCCTCCGGGGAATGAAGGCCGTGTTTGAGGTTGTACTGTCATATTTCAACATATTGAAATACCATGTTGAAGGTATGGACCGTAATCTGCCAAGCTGGTCCAATGCGGGTTGGCAGATTTTGGATCATGTTAGTCTGAGGCCTCCGCTGTGACCTGTCCGCCAGGGGTGACCCTCCCAGGAGCATAGACTCCAGACGGCATAGCTCAATGCTTCATTGCCCTACTCAAACCCCTTGACCACGTCAAGGTCTGATCCACAAAGGGGGATATATATATATATATATATATATATATATATATATATATATATATATATATATATATATATGTATATATATATATATATATATATATATATATATATATATATATATATATATATATATTTATATATATATATATATATATATATTATATATATATATATATATATATATATATATATATATATATATATATATATATATATATATATATATATATATATATATATATATATAGTTATAGTTTAATTCCAAAACGGTATTAAAAGAATCGGTAACAAAATACAGAAAATTAAAAGAAACCGCTATAATTAATTTAAATAAAAATAACTGTATTGCTATGCCTTCGGTAGATTTATATTCAATATGGTTCCCGATTCTAAAGAATACAATTAAACACATTTAAATATTTGAATACACAATCAGTACAATAAACAATCACACAGTAAGCATTACCTATATATATATTTTGGTAGTTTGTCACTCTCATGAAAATCTATTGTTGTCATTGTAAGTATCACTGACATACACAAAAAAAATATATTTACTTTCACTCGTTTACTTTATATATTACATATTAATATAATTTATCTTTTAGTTTAGTTTTGAAAACAGGGGGAGAGGACCCTCCGAAACGTCAACGTTAAAAGTTTGTAAAATTTTTTATAACATTTTTATATCTTTAAAATTTTGTTTGTTAGGCAAATTTATTACAAAAAAGGATCACTAAGAAATTTGTCTCTGTTTGGTTTTTTATTTTTACCCAGTGATTCTTTCTTTATATAAGAACAGGTATTTTTGATATTTTTTGAGTTTTAGATAGTGGCGAAAAACCCAAATAATGAAAAAAAAATATGAACACGCCACTATCATTCAGTCATATAAAAATTCACTAACGTATAAACAATCGTAATAATTTAGATAAAAGTGTGGAATCCTACATTCAAAAAAAAATTATAAGAGTGGATTAAAACTTACCCATGGATTCTAAAACCCATCCGACTGTTCCATCACCTCCACAGCACACAACCTTAAAATTTGGTACATCTTTAAACATGTTGAGTCCGTGCATGGGACCACCTCCACTTGAACCTACAACAAACCTCTCCCATTGAAAATCAAAGACAATTCTTTGACTGTAACACAGGGTGGCGCAAAAGTAGGTATCCCATTTCAAATTTAAAAAAATGTAAGAAAATTAAAGTAAATATGTATTATCGAGCTTGTAAACTAAAGCACATTTTCTGGAGTTTTGATTAATTAACTTGGGAAAATAGTGTCTGTTAAATGGTGAAAATTTCTTCGTTCTCAAATTGAAGCTCTTTTTCATCTTCATTACCTTAGTTAGTCTTTCTCGATATACTCCCACTATTTTTGGCAGAATATTGTTTTTCAAGTGATTTCAGGTTATTAGTGTAAAGTATGCCTTTAAGCAACCCCAAGGAAAAAAGTTAGGGGCGGTGAGATCTGAAAATCATGGAGCCCATGTCAGATCTTCATTTTTGGAGATTAATCGAGTATGGAAATGTCTCTTCAAAATGGTATTCTAGCTGTTGGAGTATGGGTTGTAGCACCATCTTGGTGAAACCAATATACCTAAGTGTTTTATAATTGAGGGAAGTAGAAGTTTTAAAATTAAAAATTAGTCAAAATTGACGGAGAGTTGAAAAATGCTTCTTCCCTTTTCAAAGTAAATTGTGTAACTTGTGTTGACCGCTCTGTTGTGAATACCGCTCTATATTCAAAACTCCTGAACTCCTGAAACTAAAAAACGAAAAGAAAAGATAATCCAAAAATAAGATATTTATATTTAAAATGGGGAACCTTCTTTTCGGCCACTCTGTATGACTATTCTAACTCGATTCTTACCCAGTATATGTACTTGACGAGGGTTTAAAATGTACTGGAATTTCCTGAGCACCTTGTAACCCTGTCTACCACCCGACTTGGGGTTGATGAACACCAAAAGGGGCACCGTATTGGCAGCAGGGGTGATTTGGAATGACATGGCGGGTTGTTTGGTTTGATTGGAAGTGAGCGAGCTCTGATAAAAGAAGAATATCTTGTATAAAAAAGTTTTGTAAAAAGGTGAGGTGACCTTTTATAGTTTATGTACTAGGGCATTCCGGATATTATAAAAGGTTTAACAGTAACTCTTCATATGCCAAATATCTTGAATTTTCTCAGCTAGTTCTTGGTATTTTTGCACTTTTTGTTTATAAGCCTTATTCGGATGGAGGACAGATAAATCAATTATATGACAAATCTTGTTTTCCTTATCCACAATTACCATGTCTGGCCTGTTGGGTACCACACTACGATCGGTTATTAGGGATGTATCCCATAAGATTTTTATTGTAGTGTTTTCAATAATGGGTTGGAGTTGATATTTATAAGGAGGCAAATCTTTCTATCTGAGCTATATTTATGTTGTCATGTCTGCTTAAGTAAGCAGTTGGAGCTAAATAGATACAAGCCGAAATGAGATGTTGAACAGTTTCTTCTTCTTTGTTGCATAGCCGGCATTTTGTTGTACATAGGAGCACATATTGTGTTTGGTATTATTATTATGTTCCTTTATATCTTTTCTTCCCAGCTAAGCTGGATTTTAAATAAAGTGCCTTAAATTTTAAATAAAATTACTTTTTAATTTTACTTTTTCCTCAGTCGTCTTTTGAATGTTGTGTGTGTTTGGATTCGATTAGGAATGCTGTTTTCTTCTTTTTGTCCAGCAATATAATATTTGGCCTGTTACAGTGAACGGTTTTGTCGGTTATTATTGTTCGGTCGTAATATAACTTGAAATCGGCTAGATCTAGTACCGCCTCCGGGTTGTATTTATAATAAGGAACTCGCTCTGTCATAAGGTTATTACGTCTTGCAAGCTCCTGGTGGACTATACTGGCCGCCTGATTATGACGATGAAGATAGTCCGTCTGGGAGAGTCTACCACATGGTCCTACAATATGTTGGATAGTCTCAGGCTTTTCGTGGCATTTCCTAAACGTGTTATTCGATACACGTGCATCCTTAATAATATATTTTTGGTAGTTCTTAGTGTGCACGACCTGATTCTGAATTGCACACATAAAGCCTTCAGTCTCCGGAAAAATACCTCACAATGTCAACCAGGCGTTCAACGCACTCTTGTCGACTTCATGACGGTCAAGATCAAGGGGGTGTCTACCATGTAGAGACATATTTTTTCACTCTTGTATAATTGTTCCAGTTGTCTGTTATTATTATTATTATTATTATTCTGCTCATCCTTACTGTAGAATCTCAGCTCATGCTGGCCGATATTCCAATGCCAAGATGAAAAAGCAATTCAGCTCCTCTCACCCTAGCATAATATTTTACGAACAATGTGACACGTCTGCAAGAGCACGGCACGCTGTTCCACTACGGCAATCGATCTCGAGATACCGAGGCCCTCGAGGTTCTATGAAAATCTCTTACTTATCAGGCCTTCGGTTTATTATTATTCTCATCAATTTAGTATCACTCTCTCAGTTCAAAAAGCTGGAAACCATAAACCGATTCCTCCCTTGCGATGTTGGAGTTCGGCTCGGAGCCTGGGGATAAATTTCATTATAACCCAGTATTCCGTTGGCATTAAGACAAACATAAACTATGTGGCAGGTTTGCAACAATATAGCCCGTTGTCCCACTTTTATGATATTTCTATTTAGTCCGAAATTTGTTAAACTTTTGGAGAACCTGTGGCTCACCTGTGGCTCACCAATCCCTCTGCGGAAATTACAAAAGGTTCGATGTTCACTTTTTCAAGTTGCCAGATGTTCTTCAATTCATAAGAAAGATTCTCATACTTAGAAACCTTTTCCACCTCCATTTTATGTATATTATGAGACAGTGGTATGGCAATATCAATAATTGTTCCCCACTTTTCTTTTTTATTTATTAATACCATGTCTGGTCTATTGTAGTCGACAACTCTGTCAGTTATTATCGGCCTATCCCTGTAGAGCAGCACATCGTCAGAGTCCAGAACAGCTTGAGGACTGTATTTATAATACGGCGGAGTAGATGTTGGTAAAAGACCATAATTAAGTGCCAGTTTTTGGTGGATTATTTTAGCAAGCTGATTATGCCTTCCTAAATATGCGTTTTCTGCTAAAGTAGGACATCCACCAATTATGTGCTCAACAGTCTCCTCTATTTTACCACACTTTCGACATACGTGTTTTCTTTAAGGATATATTTCTTGTAATTATTAGTTTTGATGACTATCCTGGATATCAATAACAAACCCTTAGTTTCCGGATATAGTTGATTCTCGTCTAACCAGAGCAGAGAAGCTTTCTTATCAATAGTATTGCCATTTAATAGCTCTACATATCTCCCATGGATTGCTTTATGTTTCCAGAGATTTATGTTGTTTTGTATTGTCCCTGTTTCGATAATGTATTTTGCATGGCTCAGTTTTAGTGGTGTATAATTGTGATCAAATTGAGTTGCGAGTCTCGTAAGTTGATCTTTCGAACTTTTCGCTTCTTTTCCTAAGACATAATTCTTTGATATTAATAAGTCCTCTACCTCCATATTTTCGAGAAATGTATAATCTCAACACAGACGAATTGGTATGCAAACAACGGAATTTTGTTAAAAGTCGTCTAGTCATGCGGTCTAGTTCTTCCAGTTCTGTGTTTGACCACTTGACTACTCCAAATGAATATGTTAACACCAGTACTGCCCATGTGTTGATTGCCTTACATATATTCCCCCCTGAGAGTTTTGTATTAAGAAGTTTCGTTATTCTTTTCTTATATTTATCTTGGAACTCATGTTTGAGTGTGGTATGATTTAGCATTTGATTTTGTGCTATTCCCAGATACCGATAGGTTTCATCCGGTTTCAATGAGTGAATCTGACAGAATGATTCCTGATTTTGTTTAACTTGTCCTTTTTGTATATTGACGATAGAACATTTATCTAGACCAAAGGATATATTAATATCATCGCTGAATATTTTTACGGTTTTAATAAGCGATTGGAGTTTGCTCTGGGACTCTGCATACAGTTTTAGGTCATCCATATATAACAGATGTGATAATCTTCTGCTGTTTGTTAACTGGAACCTAAGCCCGCTTGCAGACTGATTGAGAATCGTGGACATAGGCTTAAGAGCCAGACAAAACCAAATTGGCGACAAAGAGTCTCCCTGGAAAATTCCCTTCTCAACATTGACTCTTCCAGCATTTTCTCCCGATATCCATATGTTTGTGTTCCAACTTCATTAAGTGAGTAAGCATTCTCTGATTTTAGTGCAGATTTTGTAAATTTCCAAAATTTTAACTAGCCAGTCATGAGGAACAGGGTCGAAGGCCTTACTGTAGTCAATGTAACATAAATTAAGGTTACGCTTTTTTCTCTGGACGTGTTTCAGGGCAATTGCATCTATAGTAAGTTGGTGTTTACATCCCACAGATTGTCTTACACATCCTTTTTGTTCTTTTTCTGGGATATTATTATCTAAACAGTGATGATATATTTTTTCGTTTACTAATGATGTAAGTAACTTATAAAGTGCTGAAAGACAAGTTATAGGTCGATAGTTATTTGGCTGCATCTTGTCATTTTTCTTATATAGTAAATATGTATTACCCTCAGATAAAAATTGCGGAATAGATTCGGGGTTAGTTAGTGATTTACTCAAGCAACGTGATAAATTGTCATGTATGGCATCTAAATATTTGATCCAGAAATTCTGGATTCTATCTGGCCCTGCTGCTTTCCAGTTTTGGGTTTTTTTTATGGCGTTATGGACCTCTTCTGTTGTAAATTCAGCCACATTCATTTCCCGTAAGCCTTCTTGCAGGCTTTCGATATATGAGATCCAGGCTGCTGATGTGTTGTACCCCTCCGATACTTTCCAAGTTGTTTTCCAAAATTCGTAACATGTTGTTGGGTCTATTTTTTGGGTATTAGATTTACTAGGTTCATTCGTTTCAAGATCTCGAAAAAACTGTTTCTGATTTTTATAAAAGTGTGCGTTTTGCTCCTTCCTTTTTTATTCTCATTATATCTACGCAACCCTGCTCGTTTGGCTTTTGCTTTTTGTCTATATTGGTCTATATATGAAATTACTTGTTCCTTAATACGTATATCTATTATTGTCTTTTTGGCTTTTCCGGTCACTTTTCTAGATGGCTGGCCTTTCAAGTATTCTTTCATTATATCTGCATTGCCACGTAAATCTTCTATGTTTTTTTCCAATCTTCTCTTAAGATGATCTTGTCTTACAGTGCCAGGATAATATGTATGTTGTCCGTTAAGTTCTATTATAGTAACAGCTGAACGATATAATGTTAACACTGCGTGTCATATATATCAGAATTTGTTTTAAGAAACTCCCTCATTACAAGATTCATTCCCAATACAATTTCTTTGGCTTTATGAATATTTTTCAAGACCGGAATAACAGGTCTATTAAGGGGACTAGTTCCTTCGTAAAATGCCATATTACTGAAGAATTTTTCTCTGATATCTTTTAATGTATCCGAATTGTGGTTTTGGCTTTTATCTTGCTGTATTGTTGGTGAAGTGTTTCTGAATGTTTCTGGTATTGTTGTTGTGCTTCTGATGTTTTCTGGAATAATTTCAAGAACCTCAACCGCTTCTGTGCCTAATGGCATTATTTGATGTATGGCTTTAGCCACTTCTCTCTTTATCTCATCGCGTTCCGTGGTGGTTAGATAACCTTTCTTGAATATAACGTTTTTTCTGTCTGCAATGTTTTGTTCAGTGATATCTAGTTCTGGGTGTCTTCGTATAAATTCCTTATAAAGAGGTGATCTCCACCCTGGAAGTGGATCATCGCTGCAGCGATTAACGTAATAAAATGCAGAGATTACGTCCGTATTTAATTCTTTTGACCATTTTATACGTCGGCCTCGAGTTCTCCTAGGAGCAGTCCGCTGGACAACGGGCGAGCCCGAAGGGAGAGTGAGGTCTTGTTCTTCGACCTCTCTTAGTATATCCAGTAATAGTTTAGTTATTATTATTATTATTTATTTTTTATATTATTATTATTTTTTGTCCTTTCTTTATTTATTTTTTTCACTAACCAAAATTGCGAGGGTAGACTGAAAAGTTTCCAGCTTCAAAATGAAGTTTGCGTTACTCGTCAAATATATCAGTAATTCAGTTAAAATTATCAGTTGTAGTTATCATTGTGCCTCACTTTAAAGTTCTAACACTCTTAGTAGACAACTTTTTATGTAGCTCTTTTACTTTTGTTGATGTATAAATATAAATATGGGACATTTTCGACGACATATTCTTTTAAATCATATGTTATACATACCACGCTGACGTTATCCCCTCCATAACGTGACCCCCGCTTCTGCAACGACCTCTGTCGATCCAGGACAATGGGACAGATGGCTGTTGGTGGTAAAATATGGACGGCATGCTCTCCAAGTCCACATTCTGCTTTTACCTGAGATACGCACTTGTTGTGCAGCTAAAATCATAAAAAAACATACAATAAAATTGTGGAGAATATGGATTATTGGGAACCGTCGAGTTTTCTAATATGAAATGTCATTTTTTTTATCAGTTGACTTTTTGTCAATGCTCTTGTCTAAAACGAAGCTTTTGGAGGATGCAATGTTTTTAAGAACTGTCCAAGAAATAACGTGAAATTTCCATATTTTTTTTCTTTTTTGGGTTTTTCGCCGTGATCTAAAAACCCAAAAAATATCAAAAATATCTGTTCTTATGTAAATAAAGAATTACTGGGTAAAAAACAAAAAACCAAACGGAGACAAATTTCTCAGTGATTCTTTTCTGTAATAAATTTGCCTAACAAACAAAATTTCAAAAAAATATAAAAATGTTCTAAAATAAATAAAAACTTTTGAACGTTAATGTTTCGGGAAGTATTCTCCTCCCGTTTTCTAATCGAATCTACAAAATAAAATATATTAATTTCTATATATAATGCAAATAGGAAGTAAATATTTTTTTGTGTATGTCAATGATCATCATTGACAATTAGTTTTTAATGACGGTGACATACTACCAAAAATATATACGTGAGGTTTACTGTGTAGTTGTTTACTGCACTGATTGTGTATTGAAATACTTAAATATTTTTAATTGTATTCTTTAGAATCGGGAACCGTAGGCTAGCAATAAGGCATAGCAATACAGTTATTTTTATTTAAATTAATTATAGCGGTTTCATTTAATCTTCTGTATTTTGTTACCGATTCTTTTAATACCGTTTTGGATTTATTCCAAATGATTTTATGACCCGATTCCCATGTCCCAAATCGTTTATATATATATATATATATATATATATATATATATATATATATATATATATATATATATATATATATATATATATATATATATATATATATATATATATATATATATATATATATATATATATATATATATATATATATATATATAATATATATATATATATATATATATATATAATATATATATATATATAATATATATATATATATATATATATATATATATATATATATATATATATATATATATATATATATATATATATATATATATATATATATATATATATATATATATATATATATATATATATATATATATATATATATATATATATATATATATATATATATATATATATATATATATATATATATATATATATATATATAGAAGATATATATATATATATAGAAGAAAGTTTTTATCTTCTTTTATTCTAACATGTAACGGTCTAGATGTCTCACGGTCTAAAACTTGCCACATTCACAGGGAATTTTATAAACCACATTTTTGTTATTCTGTATTTTTTAGTTTTTGTTAATATAGATCTAAGAGTATTTTTTGTTTTAAATGTCGTTCTTATATTGTATTTATTTCCTACTCTTTTAATTGTGTCAGAAATACAGCGGATGTAAGGAATGGTGAGGTTAATTGTTTGAGAATTATTATTATTGTCATTAATAACTTGTCTGTTTTGTTTGGTATCAAAAGTTTTAAACGATTTATCTATGAAATTTTTGGGTAATTATTTTTTATTAAAATGTCTTTGATGTGATTTGTTTCTTTTTGTAGTATATCGCTGTCGGTACAAACAAGTTTTGCTCTGTCATATAAACTTTTAATTAGACCTATTTTGATTGATTTTGAATGTTTGGAAAATAAATTAAGATACCTACCTGTGTTTTTTTGTCGATTTTCTGTAAACTGTAGTTTTTAATGTGTTGTTTTGTTTTAATATTAAAGTGTCGAGGAATGGCAATTTATTCTCCTTCTCTATCTCTAAAGTAAACTTAATTGTAGGCTCTCCAGAATGTATATCTTGTAAAAAAATTTGCCATATAGCAAATAGGCTAGCAAAATAGGCTATGTTGCCATATAGCAAAAATATCATCAACATATCTAAGCCATATTAGTGGCTTTTTAAGAGATTTACTTAATATGTCACTCGCGAGTTCCTACATAAAGATATTACTCATCAAAGGAGAAAAAGAAGAACCTATTGTCATTCCGAAATTTTGTTGATAATAATCATTTTCTAATAAAAAATATGTGGTCTTTAAGCACATAGTTAGTAATTCCAAAATTATATTTATGTTTAGTTTAGTACGGTCTTTTAATGCTATGTCATGTTCTAATCTCTTTCTAATTATCGAAAGTGATTTATCAACTGGTACATTAGTAAATAAACTTACCACGTCAAAACTAACCATTAAATTTTGGTTTGTAATTTTCATGTTCGAAATTTTATCTACAAAATCTGAAATATTTTTAATATATGAATTTGTTCTACCCGAAAGTGAATTTAAAATGTTTAGTAAAAATTTTGCTAGTTTATAACATGGGGAATCTATACTACTAACTATAGGGCGGGGTAGGTATTTACACAGTAAACCTCACCTATATATATTTTTTGGTAGTATGTCACTGTCATTAAAAACTCATTCTGAATGTAAGTATCATTGTCATACACAAAAAATATATTTACTGCCTATCTGCATTATATATAGAAATTAATATAATTTATTTTTTAGATTTGTTTTGAAAACGGGAGGAATACTTCCCGAAACGTTACGGTTCAAAAGTTTGTATTTATTTTAGAACGTTTTTATATTTTTTAAAATTTTGTTCGTTAGATAAATTTATTACAGATCAGAATCACTAAGAAAATTGTCTCCATTTGATATTTTGTTTTTTACCCAGTGATTGTTTGTTTACATAAGAACAGATATATTTGTGGTATTTTTTGAGTTTTAGATCTTGGCGAAAAACCCAAAAAAAGAAAAAAAATATATGAACACGCCACAATCATTCAGATATTAATAACATTTTCAGTTCGGAATCCCTGGATGTACAAATACTGGATGAGACAGCATTATTTCCCAATGTTGCAAAAATCATGTTCTTCAAATAACTTCACAACAACTTTTCGAAGAACACTCTCCTAATAAAAATCTAAAAAAAGTGGTTTGGTCGGTTCAGAAGACCGGCATCCCTCTGACCGTCCTTAAAGTACTGATGCCGAATAAACAAAGGCCAGAAAAGCCGAAGATCCGCTCATCAAGGTCAGTGAGATAGCAGATTTTGATCACTTGAAAAAAATGGGTACGTTTCCCGATACGATGTGTGGGCTTTTACGCACTTAATGCGCGAAATCTGCTCGATCGAATCTCTAAAAATTATGCTGAGGCATTATTTATGGTGTGATGTGGTGTTGAAACGGGCATTATGTACAACAACGTCCAAGGAAAAAACATCATGAGCTTTATCAGGATCAACATCGACCTCTAGTGTTCACAATTGAGGTTTTGAACAATTTTTTTTTGTCATAAATGGAAAGATCATATATAAAACAAAACTATTTTTATTTTAATTTTTTTCCTTATAATTTAAAGGTTACATCGAATTGAAAGTACATTTTTAAATCTAATACCGATGACGCGCCGACTCACAATGGTAAGAAAGGTCAGCTCGGAACAATTCGGAAGTTATATCGAAATTTTCTTTCGCGCCCTTTCCGAAGAGAGAGAGAGAGAGAGAATTTGGGGGAAAGCCGCACAGACTACTGAGGTCATTTCGCGGCATAAATCAAAATGCATTTTAAAACTCTGCACTACTCATATATACGTACTCGTACATACATACATACATATTCCAACATACACACACGTATAGGTAAAGAACTAAATACATAGGAAAAGATAAATGAGAGGATTATCGGGCGGATTATTAAAACGTACACATTGGTATATTGAAAATGATGCACAAACATAAACATGAAGTACACGAATAGACATGAAATTAGGTAACAGAATCAACGAATAAAGATTGACTCTATGATACAGATTACAAGACAACAAGTAAACATGACCGACAATCAAACCAGAAAGAACTGACCAGAACTTGACCAGATTCCATGATACAGGTTTGTCAATCCGAGGAAATCCAAAACATCCTCGATACTTGCCTCCGACGAAAAGACGTTCGGAAAGAATCGGTGTCCCGGGCAAATAAAATAATATATCGATCTTAGTCATCGTTGACTGCATTTATTGGTTTGCTAGTGATTTGAAAATATACTTGTTTTTAATTGTTATCAATTAAATAAATTATAAATTAAATAAATAATAAATTAAAAAAAGTTCTTAAACCATATAATGCAAATATAGCAGAAATACCCAGTAATAACACTAAAGAAATATTTACAAAATTAAAACCACAAATACCCAAAATAGAACAAACAAATTTAATTTACAAAATTGACTGCTTAAACTGCCCAAGCTCATATATTGGGCAAACTAAACAATACTTAAAAAACAGAATAAATGAACATAAAAAAAGCATTAGAAACTTTGAACCAAACGTAACTGCCATTTCAAGGCATGCTATAGTTAATGAACACAACTTTAATTTTAACGACATAAAAATCCTAGATTTTGAAAAACAATATAAAAAAAGAAATATAAAAGAAATGATTTATATAAAAAAACACATAATACCATTAATTTCAGAAATGATACAGATAATTTAAGTTGTATATATAATAACATTATTAAATAATAATTTTTTATTTTTGCATCTAATATTCCACATAACAAATTCAAAACAATTAGGTTATAATAAAAAACAAAAATTTAAAGGTGAAAGAATTGTTAATTATGTCAAAGCCAAACATGTTATTTAAATTTTTTTTTTTTTAATTATCACATATTATTTAAAAAAAAATTAAAATTAATTGTTTATTTAAATACTGTTATGTTTTTAAATGTAAGTTTGTGTTTTTTATAAAAGTTATATGTATTGTAGAATTATTCTGAGGATGGTTCTTTGTTGGAACCGAAACGTTAATAAAAAAAATAAAAATTAATTACTGACCGAAAAACCCAGTAAATAAAAAAATAATATATATATATATATATATATATATATATATATATATATATATATATATATATATATATATATATATATATATATATATATATATATATATCATCATCATCATCATCAGCCCGTATCGATCCACTGCAGGATGAAGGCCTCCTCAGCATGCTTCCAACCTTCACGGTCCTGGGCTTTCCTCTGCCACTCGGGTCCAACATACTTAACGATGTCATCAGTCCATCGAGCTTTCGGTCTTCTTCGCGGACGTTTGCGATCAAGCGGTATCCACTCCAGGATTGCCTTGGTCCATCTGTCGTCCCATCGCCTCGCTATATGGCCTGCCCATCCCCATTTCAACTGTTTTACTCTTCCAATGATGTCACAGACTTTTGTTTGTTCCCTGATCCATGCGCAGGACTTTCTGTCTCGTCTTGTAATGCCAAGCATACATCTTTCCATTCCCCTCTGTGCCACCCGAAGTTTTTGAATTGATTGCGATGTGAGTGTCCAGGTTTCACTTCCGTATGTCATAACGGGTAGAACGCACTGATCGAATACTTTTCTTTTCAGGCAAAGTGGGAGTCTGCTCTTAAACACTATGTTGAGCCTACCAAATGCCTGCCAGCCACATTTAACACGCCGTTCCACCTCCCGGGCGGTATTCCCCTCCATGGAAATCCTCTGCCCAAGATATACAAAGCTGTCCACAATCTCTAAATTCCTTCCTAAAACTGAAATTCTTCTGTCCTGAGCGAAGTTATTGAACATAACCTGACTCTTTTTCAGGTTTATTTTCAAGCCAAATGGTTCGCCAGCCCTTTGCAGTTCTTGTATGCGTCTTTGCAGCTCCTCTGGGTCTTGTGAAATGAGAATAATATCATCTGCAAATCTAAGATGGTTTAAGTTTGCACCATTGATCTTTACCCCATCCTGTTCCCAATCCAGTTTACGGAATACTTCTTCAAGGCCAGCCGAGAAAAGAATAGGCGATATTGCGTCACCCTGCCGTACACCTCGTTCTATATTAATTCCCACTTCAAGATCATCAAGGTGAATTGTCTATGTGTGGTGAATATATATATATATATATATATATATATATATATATATATATATATATATATATATATATATATATATATATATATATATATATATATATATATATATATATATATATATATATTTGCTGATTTATTAATAATAAAGAATCATTTTATGTCGTGCAGCTTTCCTGAAGTATGTATTGCATTAATGTTGTTTGTTACAATTCATGTGACTAAAAACCTATCTAAGAAACTCTATGGGACAAGACAGGCTACGTACCTTGGCTATTCTGTCTATTGAAAATTCTATGGCCTGATCTTTAAACTTTGATGATATTGATACTTTTGCGGAACAGAAAGCTCGGAGAAAAGAATTTTATTAATAAATATCTTGTTAATATTAAATTGTTATTTCATTAAAATTATATACCTATGCTTTTGAAAATAACATTTATTAGATATTTAATTAAAATGCACACAATATTAGTAATACTGTTAACTACTATTAGTAATACTTGTTAATATAAGTAATACTGGGTAACTACTTAAGAGATTTATTAAAATTAAATTACAACGTGACGACTTTTACTGGGAGGGCTCCATCCAATGCATTTTCCCCCGGGCCTCATATGTGCCACGCCACATGTGTTATGTGTTACGCCACTGAAGAAAACCCTACAGGATCGTCTATTTTATAGGATATGAATAATAATATTTAAGAAAGCGCGAATAGACAAGAACAATATTCGACTACTAATTTGGAAGTTAATCGTAAGTGAAAAGTTTTATACTTATGAAAGTTTTACAGGATAATCTCATTTATAGGTGGTCGAAGAGTACAGAAATTTGTGTGATTAAAAGCTTTCCACTCAAAAAAAATGGATTAGGTGCCTCCTTTTATTTGAGAAATCTCTGTCTGGTCATGCATTATAGATAGTTAGCAGCTGGATTTATTTATATTTGCACATTTTATTAAATTAAGTCTAATGTGGTGCTAAACTTAAAGAGATTTACCACTAAAAACCAAAACGCTTTTTTGAACTGCTCGACGCACGTTTCGCTAACCATGTTAGCATCATCAGGAGATAATTTAATCTAATTCTAAAACTAAACTATGTTATATTTATATGAAAACCATACCTAACGAAGCGTGTAAAAATCATGAACCGTGGAGTGTACTAAGCCTTACATGAATAATTGAAAAAGTTGACTGAAAGAAATCGGTCCTTTATCTCGGTTCATGATTTTCTTACATTTTGTTATTTGAATGCTTTCATATGCATCCAAAGCCCTATTATTATTAACACTTTTAATTAGTCTTAAATTACTTAGTACACTTCACGGTTCATAATATTTACACGCTTCGTTAGGTATGGTTTTCATATGAATATAACATAGTTTAGTTTTCGAATTAGATTAAATCATCTCCTGATGATGCTAACATGGCTAGCAAAACGTGCGTCGAGCAGTTCAAAAAAGTGTTTTGGTGTTTAGTGGTAAATCTCTTCAAGTTTAGTGTTTCACACCAAAGGCTCCAATAGAATTGATCTAATGTGGTGGTTTGTAAAATATATAAGGCAAAAAATGGCCATCGTTTTAAAAATACTGAAAATCTTAATTAAAACAATAATGTAGTGTGGGTGGGGTGTGTCAAGTTATTATAACAACAATATAATTTAATATTATAAATCTGTGACCATAAAAATATCCACAGCAGGTATATTAAACCTTTATGAACCTTTTGTCGCACACTACTGAACTAAATTAGTAATCAACAATATTTTATTTTGCCCCTAACTAACAATAATTTTGACAATATATACAGGTAGAAACCGTTGACAACACCGACGTGAAAACACTTTACCATAATGACGTCACAAATATGGCAGTCAGTCGCGGCGCGTTCGTAGGCACGTGATTTTTTTGTTTATTTTAAAAATTTTAACTCATAATTAATTGAAAGTATCACGCATCGATTATCAATATTATTTATGATAACGCTTTAAAATAAAGGAAAAAAATCGATATTTATTTTTTATTCAAAAACCCAATTGAAGAAAACCGGCTCGAATTAGCAAACAGAAAAGGTTTCGAGTTTGATAATGCAGGACTACAAGTTTCAATCAGGATACATTACAGGAACATTGTTGAACCTCAATTGGGATGTATTACCTCATCCACCTTATTCATCGGTCATCGCACTCTGGGACTACCAAGTATTGCGTTCCCGCCAAAATGTTTTCTTTCACTCAAAAAATCCCTACACACTTTCCGGACAAAACAAAATACCCAGTACAAGAATTTTTATATTACATGCACTCTAAAGTGGACATTTTCTCCCTGGAACAGTCTCTATTTATATCCCATTTATATAAGAAAGTCTTACCGTAATTTGGCACCACCTGCAGTGTAAACCTGTAACACCGGCTTTAACAGGTTTCCTACATCTTCCACATTTTCCATGGCAATTTCCTTCGACCCAGTGATGCAGTAATGTTTGAGATGACTTTTTACTTTTCACGTAGGTGGCTATACAACTAGCTGGAGCTCGTCCAACGCAGCGTTCGTGAACCGTATACTTACAAACTGTAAAATCATACAAAAAATGAATTTGATACGTTTACAGGGTGGCGCAAAGAAAGTTCCCCATTTAAAATTTAAATATGTTTAAAATGTCTCTGTTTTTGGTGCGGAATAGGCTAAAATATAATATAGGAATAGGCTAAAAACCTGAGGAGTTTTGAATATGGAGTGGAATGGTTTTTGAATTAAATTAGCTTCGAAAATGCAGAAGCATTATTTCAACTGCAAGCCACTTTTCAGAGTCAGCCTTCGGAATTGCCTTATAGAGAGGATTTATATTAATAGGTCTCAAATATTAGATCAGTCTAAAGATAATATTGGTGATGGGAGATCACCCCCAGGGCGTCATGTTGTAAACGCGAAAATCTTTACATGGGTTTTTTATATCATTTTCAATTTCAAATACTTGCTTTTGCCCCACCCTGTAATAATGGATGATTAAGGACTTACAGACACAGCAAAGACCTTTTTTCCCCAAACCCACCAACATGTTAAGGCAGAGGTTGCAGTAGGCTGGTCTGCTGAAGTGTTTCAATCTCCACAGATGTTTCCCGTCTTCTTTGACGTTGGAGTCTAGTCCAAGAAGAACCAGAAGGGGAATCGTGGTGAGGCCACCTCGTTTCCATTCTTCCAGTGAAACTAGTCCGTCTTTGTTGAAGTCTATTTCCACCATCATGTCTTGGAGAATCTGGAGTAAAAGTGATTTAGGAAATATTCTGGCAGGGGCGGGGTATTGAGGTACTTACTGGTTTTAGTTCGGAGACGTCCCAGCCAAGATATTCGGCCACGGACATCATTTGATTTACTATGCAGTCTACTTCGTTCTTGTCCAGGTAACCATTACCATCGCTGTCGTAAAGCCTGAACATAACTAAACATAGAAATATTTTAGGTTATTGCATTACACTAAAATACGCTTCAAATTATATTAAATGTTGGCCTATTGCAAAAGTTCATCTCGTTTATGACGCTAGATGGTATTTCTATTCTAAAGATGGGTATAATCCCAACACACCAAATTTGGAAACACGCGAACTTGATATTTTAAAAGTAGAAATAAGAAACGCTATATGCAGTTTAAAAAACGATAAAGCTCCAGGTTTGGTTGGAATCACCGCAGAAGTAGTTAAAGCAATGGGTGAAGTAGGGGTAGACCCTACAACATCTGCTCGAAACAACATTTCACAACATCTGCCCGAAAGTATGGGACACTGAACTGTGGCCAGAAGATTGGTCAATATCAGTATTTAGACCTCTTACACAAACAAGGCTTTGGAGCCACATTAGCTGTGGTGTCTAAGGCGTCAGCCTTGCGTTAAGGCAGTTAATGTGGACCGGGTTCGAATCCCGTACTAGGCAAAAAAAGTTTTTCTAAAATTCTTGGGAATCTTTCTAGGTAAGAGTGAAAAATCTGACAAGGAATCACCCCTCAGTCACGCCAGTTCGAGGCTGGGTAAGGCCGGATGCCCTCTGAAAGGTTTTCTACGTTGGTCACTCGCCAGTCGGTAGGCTTCTCGAGATAATTTCGGTTAAGCACAAAACCAAGGGTTGATAGCCCGAGAGGGGTACTGACCGGGGTTTTCGGTAGCTGGTCCAGTCGCTAAATAGCTTTCTCAGTTGCTGATGCGCCTCTAACCCCAAAACTTTACTTTACAAACAAGGGTTTAGAGAGAAATGCAACAATTACCGCCTTATCGCTGTTATTCCACATGCAAGTAAAATTCTTCTACACAATATTATCGAACTAATAATGGCAGATTCCCCCCGAGCAGGCTGGATAAACAGGCACGTAAACAGATATTCAACATTCGACAAATAACAAAGGTCAACAAAGTTAAACTTTTTTTGAGGTAATATTGATGCAAATAGGTGTATATAAAGTATTTTGTAGTTCTAAATTCAAAAATGACAAGATAATTACTGTAACACGTATAGTTTTTTTGTTACAGAGTGGAAAAAAAGGTGGAAAAAAAGGTTACGACATATATTAAGGATTATGTTAATAAAAAATAAGTCCCCGAGTACCAGACACTTAAGGAATCTTAACAATAACAAAAAACGTGTGATAGTTGCATTTCTTTATTTATGTTAAAAAAACTCTCTATTATATACTTAACCAACATAGATATATTACTTTAGATGTAGTAGTTACTAAGTAACAACTTATATAGTTAAGATAACACTTGAAAAAAGGTCCCTTAATATCGGACAGTCGACTTTTCCTTTAGAATTTGAATTTAAAAAATGTGTTAACAAGAAATTCATAAAAATGTTATTCCAACAGAGCTAATCAAGCTATCATTAATAAAGCAAATTAAAATTAGTCTTAATAAACATTGGTCAGAACTAGGAACGTTTTCTAAGAAATTTCAAAATTGTTTAATTTGTTTATTAATTTTAAAATAACTCTCTATTATTTACTTAATCAACATAGATATATATGCAGTCTCGAATATTACTTTAGATGTAGTAGTTACTAAGTAACAACTTATATAGTTAAGATAACACTTGAAAAAAGGTCCCTTAATATCGGACAGTCGACTTTTCCTTTAGAATTTGAATTAAAAAAATGTGTTAACAAGAACTTCATAAAAATGTTATTCCAACAGAGCTAATCAAGCTATCATTAATAAAGCAAATTAAAATTAGTCTTAATAAACATTGGTCAGAACTAGGAACGTTTTCTAAGAAATTTCAAAATTGTTTAATTTGTTTATTAATTTTAAAATAACTCTCTATTATTTACTTAATCAACATAGATATATATGCAGTCTCGAATATTACTTTAGATGTAGTAGTTACTAAGTAACAACTTATATAGTTAAGATAACACTTGAAAAAAGGTCCCTTAATATCGGACAGTCGACTTTTCCTTTAGAATTTGAATTAAAAAAATGTGTTAACAAGAACTTCATAAAAATGTTATTCCAACAGAGCTAATCAAGCTATCATTAATAAAGCAAATTAAAATTAGTCTTAATAAACATTGGTCAGAACTAGGAACGCTTTCTAAGAAATTTCAAAATTGTTTAATTTGTTTATTAATTTTAAAATAACTCTCTATTATTTACTTAATCAACATAGATATATATGCAGTCTCGAATATTACTTTAGATGTAGTAGTTACTAAGTAACAACTTATATAGTTAAGATAACACTTGAAAAAAGGTCCCTTAATATCGGACAGTCGACTTTTCCTTTAGAATTTGAATTTAAAAAATGTGTTAACAAGAACTTCATAAAAATGTTATTCCAACAGAGCTAATCAAGCTATCATTAATAAAGCAAATTAAAATTAGTCTTAATAAACATTGGTCAGAACTAGGAACGTTTTCTAAGAAATTTCAAAATTGTTTAATTTGTTTATTAATTTTAAAATAACTCTCTATTATTTACTTAATCAACATAGATCTATATGCAGTCTCGAATATTACTTTAGATGTAGTAGTTACTAAGTAACGACTTATATAGTTAAGATAACACTTGAAAAAAGGTCCCTTAATATCGGACAGTCGACTTTTCCTTTAGAATTTGAATTTAAAAAATGTGTTAACAAGAACTTCATAAAAATGTTATTCCAACAGAGCTAATCAAGCTATCATTAATAAAGCAAATTAAAATTAGTCTTAATAAACATTGGTCAGAACTAGGAACGTTTTCTAAGAAATTTCAAAATTGTTTAATTTGTTTATTAATTTTAAAATAACTCTCTATTATTTACTTAATCAACATAGATCTATATGCAGTCTCGAATATTACTTTAGATGTAGTAGTTACTAAGTAACGACTTATATAGTTAAGATAACACTTGAAAAAAGGTCCCTTAATATCGGACAGTCGACTTTTCCTTTAGAATTTGAATTTAAAAAATGTGTTAACAAGAACTTCATAAAAATGTTATTCCAACAGAGCTAATCAAGCTATCATTAATAAAGCAAATTAAAATTAGTCTTAATAAACATTGGTCAGAACTAGGAACGTTTTCTAAGAAATTTCAAAATTGTTTAATTTGTTTATTAATTTTAAAATAACTCTCTATTATTTACTTAATCAACATAGATCTATATGCAGTCTCGAATATTACTTTAGATGTAGTAGTTACTAAGTAACGACTTATATAGTTAAGATAACACTTGAAAAAAGGTCCCTTAATATCGGACAGTCGACTTTTCCTTTAGAATTTGAATTTAAAAAATGTGTTAACAAGAACTTCATAAAAATGTTATTCCAACAGAGCTAATCAAGCTATCATTAATAAAGCAAATTAAAATTAGTCTTAATAAACATTGGTCAGAACTAGGAACGTTTTCTAAGAAATTTCAAAATTGTTTAATTTGTTTATTAATTTTAAAATAACTCTCTATTATTTACTTAATCAACATAGATCTATATGCAGTCTCGAATATTACTTTAGATGTAGTAGTTACTAAGTAACGACTTATATAGTTAAGATAACACTTGAAAAAAGGTCCCTTAATATCGGACAGTCGACTTTTCCTTTAGAATTTGAATTTAAAAAATGTGTTAACAAGAAATTCATAAAAATGTTATTCCAACAGAGCTAATCAAGCTATCATTAATAAAGCAAATTAAAATTAGTCTTAATAAACATTGGTCAGAACTAGGAACGTTTTCTAAGAAATTTCAAAATTGTTTAATTTGTTTATTAATTTTAAAATAACTCTCTATTATTTATTTAATCAACCTAGACATATATGCAGTCTCGAATATTACTTTAGATGTAGTAGTTACTAAGTAACAACTTATATAGTTAAAATAACACTTGAAAAAAGGTCCCCTAATATCGGACAGTGGACTTTTCCTTTATTATTTGAACTTTGAAAATTTTTTAACAAAAAATGTTATTTCAATAAAACTAATCAACCATTAATAAAACAAGTTAACCTTAATCTTAATGAACTTTGGTCAGAACAGGAACGTTTTCTAAGAAATTTCAACATTTTATTGAAAAATTGGCAAAAATTACAGATGTAGCTATCTGAGCCTTCTTCAACGTCAGCACGCGCTTCATATGCCCATTAATTACAAGCTTGGTAGCTTATCCAAACTTCATCGTTATTTTCATGGCAAATTAGACAATTGTCATTGATTTTGAGGACGCAATAGCTGTTGTCTTGAATGTTGCAGTCGGCTTTTTGTCTTATTTATTTTTTTCGGGTCATTAGTTTTCTTGCTTTTAAAATGTTGTATTTGACCACGCTAGGCTTTGTCCTATTTTTTCCTAATTTTTAGAGAGGGCATGCTTATAGGGGGAGGAAGTCAAAACCTCAGTTTTCTAAGCTTTTCGTCGTCACTCACGGCTCGCTTTGCTGCAGCATTTGAGACTGGTGACAGCTGATGAATTACCGTAATAATGGTTTTGCTTGTTGACGGTTGTATCTTAAAATTTTTATTAATGAATTTTTTGATGCAAATCTCGAGGTATGTCCGGATTGGTGTTATTGCAAACATTTACATCAACATCTGACTGCATGGGTACGTCGGTTACTGTTGATGGCAGAAAATCCAAATCTGTGTAAATATTTGAATTCAAAGGTAGAATTCCAGTGCATTGAAATCCATACTTTGCTATATCCAAACGTGCAGCGCGATTGAAAGCTTTTGTCACCATTGTAGCAATGTCATATTCTGTTATTCTTGCACCGGAGTTAGATCTCATCCATAATCCACAAGCATCAAAATATGCATCATTGAATGGTTTCATAAACACCCTGGCTGCAGTTTGTGGGTCGTGTGGGGTGGAGTACTTCACATGTGCACGTGCTTTGCTTTCGCGTAACTTATGACAGCAAGATCTTTATGACTGCAATGGCTATCTGGGACTAAAAACACTGGTTTCTCTTTAGTAGGATTTGAAAACACTACAAAGTGTTGAAGCCACTTCAAGAAGATTTCATCACCCATCATTAACCTTTCATTAACTCTCTGTCTCAGAAAAATAAATAATGGTGGGATAAAATATCTGGCCGCACTCATACAGAACATAACTGTAACATTCTCACCTCTCTCTGCAGAGGTCAACTTGTCAACTTGTCAACGGGGCGATTACTTTAGAATGTCATTACTAAAGACCGGATTATATGCAACGAAAAACCTTAAGAATATGCGCATATATATGCACATATTTTTTTTTATTTATGCAGGATATATGCAAAAAATCCGTAAATATGCAGTGAATATGCAACTAAATTTTGATTTCCTAAATTACATTTTCATTTAATTAGGCGATTGAGTATTGAATGAAGATAAATTCAAGTTATAATATAATATACTTTATTAATTCAGTTAACACCTAATACAATGTTTTATATGAAACTTATACTAAATATTAATATTAACTCGAAAAATTATAAAACGCGCTAGTTATAAAGTGTGCTTCAAGGTTCTGAACTAGAACATTGTGGCGTCTATCACTAAGGAAATGTTTATACAAAGAAAACGATCTTTCTACATCTACTGATGTTATAGGGCAAAATTTTAATTTCGGAACTAAGGCAGGCTCAATAGCTAAATTATTTACAGTTTTCCCTGACATTATGTCTACGACCTGCCTTAAAAACTTGAAACCTGTGTTTTTTTCTATCAAATTTTCTAATTTTGCCACTACTGTTTTCCCTACCTCACCTCGTATATTTTTGCAATTTTGTACACATGTCTCTATTATATCCATCGACTCTGGTAAACTTGTACACGATTCCTCTAGTTGCAAAATACTGTCTGCTATAAATACATAGTTACACTTATTATGCATTAACTGTTGTTCCACTACAGTACTTTGAAATATTTCTTTCGATTTTTGGATGCACTGTGAATCATCACCAGGCATTTGTGAGATTAAGTCCTTCAATTTTTGAAAATTAACTGCATAAAATAATACCGCACGAATCCAGGTGCCCCATCCGGTCACAACAGGCTCAGGTGGTAATGGTACTCCGGGCAAATTCTCTTTGTAAAACTGCACTCTCAATGGGGCCTTTATGAATATCTTTTTGACATTTGCTATTAGGTCATTGACCAACGGAAAAGAAACTCTAATAATTTCCGTAACCCTATTTAATTCGTGAGCTAGACAAGTTATATGAATCAAATTTTCATAAAATATTTTTAAATTCTTTCCTGCCTTTATCATATACGGCGCAGCATCGGACAACAGGACAAGAATTTTATCTGTAGGAACTGAGTTCGGCAAAAAGAAATGTGTTAAGGTTTCCTGAATAAAACGTGTAACTGTAAGATTGTTTGTTTTTTCCACTTCTTTTGCGGCTATAAGGTAAGCTTTTCCAGGTTCTTCTTCTGTGAGTTTTCCGATCATTAAATTAACTAAGTAACGACCACACGAATCAGTTGTTTCGTCGACAACAATATACATATAGTTACCTCCAATTTCTTTTTTATTTCATCTATCACGGTACCAAATACCTTTCCAACGACGTTTTTTCTTAATGTTGATTCATCTGGAGCATTAAATTTTGTATATTTTTGCAGAAAGGCCTTAACTTGCGGGTTTAAAGGAATATTAGCAGGAATATTATATATTTTGAAGGGAAACTTGTTTAAAGGAATATTAGCAGCCAAGAACGTTTTGCATAGATCTACGTTAAATTCGGACTGGTCATGGTTTCCGCTTTTAAAAATCTCAAATAACTGCTTCAGCGTTGACTGTATGGGCCCAGACTTCTTGATGTTTCTAACCTTAGCTACGTGAGACGGCGTCTTAATATGTTGGTCTATTTGAAATTTCTTTGAGCAGGAAACAATTTTTGAGCAAGATTTCCAAAAAACCTGGTCGCCGTCCAAAGCAAGTTCTGGGTAAGGCTTAATCCAAGAAGTACATAGTATTTTCGACATAATCACTGCTTTCACTTTCACTTTGTTTGCACTTACTAACTGCACAATAATAACTGCGACTACAACAAACGACAACCCGAATAATACTGACAAACAGCAAAGTTTACAGAATAAATGTAAGTTAAGTCACTAGGCGTCGGTACTTGGAGCAACGAATTTAGACTGGCACCAGTCTGTAAACTTTGCAAACAGTAACAAATATGAGAAAATAAATAAAAATAGAAGTTTTTGTACTTAGTTTATTTTATTGCCCCATTAGGGAAAACCCAATCTGCAGACCGGGACTGCCCAGACACGGCGCCGTGCGACCATAAAACGTAAGAAAAGAATACAGAAATCCCAAAACATGCTTAGATATGCAATAGTTCCTAAAATATGCATTTTTCCTTTAAAATCACAAAATATGCAGAATTTGCACATATATGTAAAATGCATAAAATCCGGTCTTTAGTCATTACTTTAGCCTGCTACTGGACAGTGCTGACCTCCGTCTTGACGATATTTTTCCCAAATATCTTTTAAATTGTTAAAGAAACGGTCAACTTGTGGCCTATTAAAACCAACTGCTCTCATCAGACTCGTTGACTCCGACTTTCTTAAGCTGAGTTCAGAATGGCGTTTGATAAAGTCATAATAAAAATGCTTATCAGCAGATTCTTTTGCCATGTTAAATCGATGGTTCACTTTTAATTTCTCAGAGAGATTGAATGCCAATTTTAAAAATTCTTTTCTAGTCAAAGGCTTGCACATTTTTCACATATCCACCACATGCGCAATTAAAGCTTCTTCATACTCCTGGGTAAAGGTTAAGTCAAATCGGCCTTTATTGGATGGCGTTGTTATTTCTTCTCTTCGTTTTAATTTTTTAATGTAGTCGAAAAGGGTACTTTTTGGTACATTGTAGATTTCAGATGATTTTCTTATAGACAATTTTTTTGACATTAACTTATCGATTGCTCTTTTAAATATTTCGTATTTGGGGGTATTCTTGCAGCTTGTTTTAGGTTTACCCATATTGAATCTAAGAAACAAAATATAAAATTAATTACTATAACAATAAAAATATAATTGTAAAACTGTCCGCCCTTAGGGGGCTTATAGAGTGTCCGATCTTAGGGAGCCTTAGGTACATGCAAGAAAAATCCTTATTCACATTGTGTGTGTTATGGATCATAAAAAATCTTGTGAATTATGACAAATTAATAATATAGCAATAATTATCAACAATAATCAATATCATCCCCTCTTTTAATTACTGTTCACAGACTCCAAAAAATTATTTCGAATAAAATTTTTACTAACCTCAAAATTTGCACTAATCTCCACGACGAACAAAGTGGCATTCGCAGGCGTCACCCCCCGCATTTAACTTTGGAGGAAGTTGCTAACCGCGAAACAAGTAACAAATTGGCGCGCTTTCTAGCACCGATTGTCGATGTCACACAGCGACAAAAACCTTGACTTTTTCGTCTTGTGTTCTGTAGCATCGTCTCTTTTTAAAAACCAACACTAGTTGCCCAACATAGATCTGTTCCAGCGTCCTTGGTATCTTGTTTCTATCGTCCTGATGTACTCTCTGTGTTCGTCGCTTACTGCACACAAATTTTCCGGAAAAAAATGGATACGACAAAAGACATGCGACACCCTAATATTTCATGGGTTTTCAAAAGTTCATCTCTGAGGTTTTTGTAGTTTACATCTTTTTTGTTGCCCAGAAATCCTTTCATTACACTTCCATAGCACTTTCCAGCTACCAATTCCTTTTCATTTAATTTTCCTTAGAAACAAAATCACCTGGATGCTCTCTTATTTGAGACGCATATTTATTGGACCTCAATTAACCCTCTATTGCATAATGCTCCCAATTGGGCACATAAACTTTAAATTCTAAATGCGGCCCACTGCGTAAAACTTTGTAACCGTTATGTATGCTGTTCCCCTTTGCCAATGTCAAATTGCGACATTGGCAAAGGCCATACATTCTGATAGCGAGGACAGTGAACTCTCAGACGATGAATCTCCTAATGAAGAGGTACTAGTGGACAGAGATCAACTTCCTGACGTTGAAATTGCTGCCAGTGAGATTGATGAAGAAGACAATATTCCTCTTAGACAAGTTGTGCCGCAAACAAATGTGCAAAATATGACAGACAGAAAAAAAAACAATTCAAAAATGGAAGAAATCTGTAACGGAAAAGAATGAATTTTTTTTACTGAAGATTTTGTTACACGAATTGTAAAACAAACTTGTATTTATAGCGTCCAAAAAAAACCAAGCAAACCACTTACTACAAGTGTACAAGAAATTTAACGTTTTTTTGGTGTTATACTCTGGATGCCACTTATCAAGCAGCCTTCAACTCGACGTTATTGGTCTCCTAAAACAAGAATTCCACAAGTTGCAGATGTCATGACAGTGAACCGTTTTGAACTGCTCAAAAGTTTGTTGCACTTCAATGACAACACTGAACCCACAAATAGTTTAGATAAAATAATGCCTGTCATAGAACAAATTCGAAAAACCTGTATATATATTCCTTTGGAAGAAAATCTCTCGTGTGATGAGCAGATAATCCCCTTCAAAGGTAGAATAAACATAAAAACGTATAATCCTAAGAAACCCCACAAATGGGGATATAAAATGTGTCCCTGGAGTGTGTCCCTGTTTTCCTATAATTTTGAGCTCTTCACTGGAAAACGAGGTTTTACAGTGGATGATAATGATCAAGACTTTGGATCAGCCAGTAATGTTGTATTTCGTTTGTGTAAATCCATACCATCAGGCATCCATCATCATATATTTTATGATAATTATTTTTCTTCGTTGCCTTTGGTATCGTACTTATCGAAACGCAAAATTCATTCGGTGGCAACAATACGTACAAATCGACTGTCAAACTATAAAGGTGTGTCAGAAAAGGAGATGAAAAAGTTGGGAAGAGGTTCGATGCGGGTGAGTTGCAAGAAGTGCGGCATCTACTTGTGCTGTACTTCATCCAAAAACTGTTTCGTGCAGTTTCATACACAAGAAATACTGAATAAGTAAATATTGTTAACGTTTTTTTATAGTTTTTTATTTTTTTATAGTGTGCCCTTTTGGGAACACAAAATAAAATGTCAAAAATCTGTCAATTTGTTAAGTTTTTTTTCTAGGGTATCCTATAATATGTGATTCTTAGGTCGAAATTATAGCCTTTTAATTTTTTTTAGCACTTTTAAAAACTATTAATAATTTATGCAATAGAGGGTTAAGAAAGCTTCTAGTTGATTTTCGTTTTCAAGAAAAAAATAAATAAAAAGGAATTGGCAGCTTGGAAGTGTTTTGTAAGTGTAATGAAAGGATTTTCGAGTAACAACAAATCTGAAAACTATAAAAACCATATACCGATAAATGAACTCTTGAAAGCCTAGGAAATACTAGGGACTCGCATGTCCTTAAAAATACATTTTTTTACATTCCCATTTGGATTTTTCCGGATAATTTGGGTGCAGTAAGCGGCGAACAAGGAGATAGATTCCAGGGACGCTGGAACTCATCTATGTTGGTCGACTACTGCTGGTTTTAAAAAGAGATGATACTATAGAAAACAAGAAGATAAAGTGAAAGTTTTTGTGGCTGTATGACATCTCATGTAATATATTATTTATTCACATAATCGTTAGTAATGTCTTTGTATAGATTTAACACGTTATACATGTTTATATTAAATATTAAATATTAAAAATCTGCTTTGGAAAAAAAAACAAAAACTTTGCTTGATGAAAGAAACATTCTATAAACAATCAAAATCCTCAATTATTTCTACATTTGCCAAAAGAGAATATCAATTCTTCTATTGGAACCTTTGGTGTGATGCACTAAACTTGAAGAGATTTACCACTAAACACCAAAATACTTTTTTGAACTGCTCGACGCACGTTTCGCTAACCATGTTAGCATCATCAGGAGATGATTTAATCTGATCTAGATCTAGATCTATCTAGATCTGATTTAATCTAGATCTATCTATGTTAACATCATCAGGAGATGATTTAATCTGATCTAGATCTAGATCTATCTAGATCTGATTTAATCTAGATCTATCTAGATCTAGATCTAGATCAGATTAAATCATCTCCTGATGATGCTAACATGGTTAGCGAAACGTGCGTCGAGCAGTTCAAAAAAGTGTTTTGGTGTTTAGTGGTAAATCTCTTCAAGTTTAGTTAAAAGAGAATATGTTTCTTAAGTAGAGTTTATTCCAGCTTACACTCTAATTTGTCTTCAGGCCTCCCAGCTTCCAGGAGGGAAAGATAACATACGATATCTTTTAGAGACACTTTGAGACAGTTGACATCTATTGAGTTTTCCACTATGTGTCGCACTTCTGAAACAAATCAAATGATAGATACAAAGCGTATAAGAAGCAACACATAAATAATGTACCGATGGCGCAAACAAAAATTAAAATATTTTATTTTTCATTTCATATTTTTTTAAAGATCTGTTGTGAAAACATTCACATGTGAACAACTTTCCTCGTGTATATGATCAATACAACTTTAGCTTCACACTGTACATGGGAAAGCCGCTGCTGTGTCGAAACCGCACTGAAGCGGTAGTTGGTTCGATTCCAGCGCTGGGATGGTTGTTTTTCTTTCTTTCTTCTGTCTGTTTTCTTCCTAAATGTTTGTGATTGTTTCTAGGCAAGAGTGTAAAATCCGACTACGAATTACCCCTCAGTCGCGCCAGTTAAAGGCCGGGTAAGGCCGGATGCCTTCTGAGAAGTGTTCTATGTTGGTCACTCGCCAGTCGGTAGGTTTCCTGATAGACTTATGGGTAGGCACATAACCAAGGGTTTATAGCCCGAGGCGGTCCAGTCGCCAAATAGCCTAGTTGCTGATGCGCCTCTAACCCTAACACTTTACTTTACTTTGTACATAAAAAGCATACTCGAAGCATAAAAAAGGAGCCTTTCCAATAAAATTTCATAGTACTCTCAAACGCATGTTGTAGGGTAGAGCGGGGCTAGTTGATCATAGGGGCAATTTGTGCAATCGAAATATCTCGAAAACTAAGCAACCTACAACAAAAGTGTAAGGGGTTATGAGAGGGGAATACATAGCGGGACTGTCAATTGCTGCCCGTGCCCCGTTAAAACAAGAGGCGTAAAAAATATTACAGGTCAATTTTTCTATTATACTCTTATAAAAACACTTAATAAGGACCACGTAAGTTTTTATTGTTCTTTCGATTATAGATGGTTATTTATTAATTATTATGATTTTTTTACAACCTAATTTTAATTTTGTTGCCTCAACTGGGGCTAGTTGAGCGGATAAATGAGTAAAGTGAGACACTTGGGAGAATCCTAAAAAAAGACAAAATAACAGGACAGAGAGTTTTTATAATTTTTCATGTGGTCAGTTAGGGTAGAAATTAGAATAGACAGTCAGAGTTGAGAGAGCGAGGTTCGAAGTGAGATATCGTATAATCGCTACACGCAGAACTTTGCACGTTCTACAGCACGTAGAAGTTTTTGGAGATAGTTCGATGAGAGATTACACGGTAACAGTACGTAGAACAGAACTCACGTAGGAGTTTTTGGGGAAGAAGTGAGTAAAGCTGTACGCTAGAGTCAATTACTTGTACCAGTGAATTTTGAGTAAGTATTTTGTGAATTGCTAGTACGAAGAGTAGAGTTAAATATCGCAAATTCTAAGATAAGCAGTGAAAAATTGCGCGTAAAAGTGTAATGAACGGAAATATAATATTTTCTACGAGGTCAGCAGTATTTGTAAATATTCACGTCAATAGATGTACATTAGGGTCTGCTGAAAATCCGTTTTTTTCGAATTTCTTTTAATAATACCAAACATTTTTTTTCATTATGCCAAAAAAAAATTTGTGCCAAGGGAAAAAAATTTAAGTCCATATCTTAGGCTCCTCCTACAATAAAGGTCTTTACACCAAATTAAGCATAAATAAAGAGAAAATTGTTGAAAAACTTTGAACTTTGACTAACTTTGAGGAGCCTAAAATATCGACTTAAATTTTTTCCCTTGGCACAATTTTTTTTTTTTTTGGTATAATGAAAAATATTTTCTGTATTATTAAAAGAAATTCGAAAAAAAGGTCCTGGGCTTTCCTCTGCCACTCTGGTCCAATATACTTAACGATGTCATCAATTTCGATCTTCTTCGCGGACGTTTGCGATCAAGCGGTATCCACTCCAGGATTGCCTTGGTCCATCTGTCATCCCATCGCCTCGCTATATGGCCCGCCCATCCCCATTTCAATCGCTTTACTCTTCCAGTGATGTCACAGACTTTCGTTTGTTTCCTAATCCATACGCAGGACTTTCTGTCTCGTCTTGTAATACCAAGCATATAGCTTTCCATTTCCCTCTATGCTACCCGGAGTTTTTGAATTGATTGGGATGTGAGTGTTCAGGTTTCACTTCCGTATGTCATAACGGGTAGAACGCACTGATCGAAGGCTTTCATTTTCAGGCAAAGTGGGAGTCTGATCTTAAATACAATGTTGAGCCTGCCAAATGCCTATCAGCCACATTTAACACGCCGTTCCACTTTCCGGGCGGTATTCCCTTCCATTGAAATCCCCTGCCCAAGATATATAAGGCTATCCACAATCTCTAAATCCCTTCCTAAAACTGAAATTCTTCTGTCCTGAGCGAAGTTATTGAACATAACCTGACTCTTGTTCATGTTTATTTTTAAGTCAAGTGGTTCGCCAGCCCTTTGCAGTTCTTGTATGCGTCTTTTCAGCTCCTCTGGGTCTTGTGAAAGGAGAATGATATCATCTGCAAATCTAAGATGGTTAAAGTTTGCACCATTGATCTTTACACCATCCTGTTCCCAATCCAGCTTACGGAACACTTCTTCCAGACCAGCCGAGAAAAGAATAGGCGATATTGCGTTACCCTGCCGTACACCTCGTTCTACATTAATTCCCACTTCGAGATCATCAAGGTGAATTATGGCTGTAGCTCCATCATATATCGATCCTAATAGGTTTACAAATGCTTTATCTACCCCTTAGCTAAGCAGTGCATCCATTACTGCATGCTTGGAGATGGAGTCAAATGCTTTTTCGTAGTCGATAAAAGCCAAGCACAGTGGCATAGTGTATTCGTCGTGCCTTTCTATGGCCTGCTGTACAACCTGGATGTGATCCATCGTGCTGAATCCACTTCTGAATCCTGCTTGTTCTCTTGGTTGTGCGTCATTCAGTTGTTTTAATATTCTTTTAGAAATTATCTTAGTGAAAACTTTGTACAGGAGGCTTATTGAACGGTAGCTTTAAATCTTCCTGTTCTCCCTTTTTATGTAAAATATATTTTATATGTATGTATATATATATATATATATATATATATATATATATATATATATATATATATATATATATATTCCAGTATACCTCGCCTAAGGTACTGGACGGGTCACGGGTGGTGGATAGTGAAAGTTCCATTAGATATTAATGGACAGCTGCGAATATCTCAAAATAAGCAGCCCCGAACCAAGGCAAAAAAACTAAATCCACTTAGCGTCTGACTTGTATCAAGCGGTTGAGTGGTCAGCGTCTGTTCACCAGTGGTGCGGCTGATATTTAAATTCTGGAACTAACCCCTCCAGTCTTAACCTCTGAACCGTCATGGTTCAGACCTTTAATTCAAAGTACAAGATGAAGCGTTCTAGTAATTACAAAATTACCCCAGGAGGTAGACAATCCTCTGCCAGCTTTGCTGGTGCAACCGGACTTTTGAATTCTGGGGCGTCCGGGCTTAAACGTAAAATCTTTCAGAGGGAGTCGGAGACCTCTGGCCAATGTCTGAAACCGAAAACAAAAACTTTCTTTGGAACGGTAAATATCAATTCTCTCCTGCGTCCAGGAAAACTACACGAATTGGGGCACAAACAACATTAAATCAGCAAAAAATCCAAATTGTAGCTTTGCAAGAAACCAGATTGACAGATGATAACACCTTGGAATTCGGCAACTACAGACTTTTTAAAAGTAAAACGGACAAAAGAATACTCAAAAATACACCACATCTCGGTGTTGCTTTCGCTGTCTCAAGAAACATTCTTGGTTCTATAACAAATGTCCAGCCAGTAAATAATCGACTTATGACACTATCCCTCAAGTGTGCTAACAAAAACTATACATTAATCAATGCACACCTCCCAGTTAACGAAGAAAATAAATCTAATCCTGAAAAAGTAAATAAGTCCTGGGAAATTCTAGAAAAGACTATCTCTAAAATTCCCTCTAAGCATGTAAAAATCCTATTGGGTGATTTCAACGCCCAGCTAGGGAAAGAAAAAAAGTACAGGAAAACAGTCGGCAGTTTTCCCGCTCATAAATGGACTAACCATAATGGTAGAAGATTGGTTGAACTATGTTCGCAGTTTAATCTAAAAATAATGTCAACCCATTTTAAGAAGAAAATATCAAAACAAAAGACCTGGAGGTGCCCAAACATGTACATGAGTGAATTTCAAATTAACCATGTTGCCATTTCGTACCCCAATTATAAAGAGATTTTGAATGTTCAAGTCAGGAAAGGAGCAAATATAGACACGGATCACTACTTGACTAGAATCAAACTTAGCTTAAAACCTCGAAAACTTATTCAAAAGAGACTGCTAATACCAAAGTTTGACCCAACGAAAATAAAACCAGCCCTAACAGAAGAGCTTGATAAACATCCAGCACAGAACTGGCAAGAATTGAAACAAAAAATTATTAAAACAGCCTTAAAGTTGGTACCATTACAAAAACGTAGAAAACATCCGTGGTGGGATAAAGTTTGCGAGCAAGCCGAGCAAGGCGAGTAAGCCGAAGTAAAGCATTCAAAGATTGGAACAGTCAAAAAACATCAATAAACTATAACATCTTTTTGGAAGTAAGAAAAGAAACATCGAAGCTAATTAGACAAACTAAAAGAAAATATGAAAACAATCAACTTAATGAAATAGAAAAAGATTTCCAAAAAAATAACACCCGAAACTTTTACAAAACATTTAAAACTAAATTAGCAGGCTATCAACCGCAAAGTCTTTGCTTCCAAAAGGAAAACGGACAATTGGCTCTAAATAACCAGGACAATTGCAAACAACTTGCGGAATATTTTGAACAAATACTAAATTGTCCTGAGCCCTTATACAAATTAGCAACACTAAAACCTAAACAAACAAACCCAGATTCATTACCACCGAATGAAGATGAAATAATTAGGCAAATCAAGCGGCTTAAAAATGACAAGGCTTCTGGTGAAGATGGAATTACTGCTGAACTTTTGAAATCCGTTGGTCCAGGTACAATCAAAGAAATAACCAAAATTCTACAAGAAGTTTGGCGAACCGAACGGATTCCGGAAGATTGGAAAGATGCTCTAATCCATCCACTACACAAGAAAGAAGATAGAACGGATGTAAACAACTATAGAGGGATATCTCTTCTCCCAGTTTGTTACAAGATTCTATCTCAATGTCTACTAGACAGAGCACAGGGACAGTTAGAACCTAACATTGGTGAATATCAAGCAGGTTTTCGACCGGGCAGGTCCTGCCCTGAACAGATCCTGAATCTGAAGTTGATTCTAAGACATCAAAAACTGTACAATAAAAATCTCGTCTGTGCATTTGTGGATTTCAAAAAAGCATATGATTCTATTGACCGCGAATCTTTATTCCGAATCTTGAAAGAACAAGGACTAGATCTGAAAACGCTGGCAATTATTAAAGCAACGTTAACTAACACAAGGTCAAAAGTTAAATTCATGGGTGAGATCTCAGAGCCCTTCGAAATTAAAACTGGAGTGAGACAAGGGGATGGACTCTCGCCACTCTTATTTAACTGTGTTCTGGAAAAAGTAATACAGGAGTGGCGTGAAAACAAGTCGGCCCTGAATATTGACCAGCCCATTAAACTGGGGAGAACCAACATCAAAATTGATTGTCTGGCATTTGCTGATGATCTAGCAATTTTAGCTCAAGATGTATTAACGGCACAGAAACAGATTGAAATCCTAAAAGAAACAGCAGAAAATGTAGGACTCCAAATTTCCTTTGAAAGGACACAATACATGACCTGCAACAGACTAAGAACGCCATTTCTAAAAGCAAAATATGGTAACATCAGACGAGTCTCTCAATTCAAATATTTGGGTGAAATAATCATGGAAAATGGGTTGGAAAAAGCGGCCAATAAGGGTAGATGTCAAAACATGGAAACGACATTGAGACTTACACAAAATATTTACAACAAAAAATGCCTATCTAAAAACACAAAACTGAGACATTACATTACAACAAAGTTATTAAGCCAAAATGTCTATATGCTGCAGAAACGCTCATTCTGAATAGAAAGAGGGACATCGAGGACATTGAAAAGAAGGAAAGAAAAATCGTAAGAAAAATCCTAGGCACCAAACAAATAAATAGCGCAACATACCGACTTCGAGAAAACCAAGAAATCAAACAATACACAGATATACATAGCGATATGAGACAAAGAAGACTTAAGTTTTACGGACACATAAAACGGATGAATCCGAGTAGGTTAACTAGACAAATAGTCGAATTTTATGAAAATAGGAGTAAAGCTAAAGTAGAAATAATTAAATGGATTGGTGCAATTAAAGAGGACCTAAGATCAGCAAATATTACACAAAGTGAAATTCAGGATAGAGGCTGTTTCAGACACAAGGTTAACGTTTGGAAGGTTGGCCAGAGAGAAAAATGTAGGAAGACTGGAACAACTTGGTCTGACGAAAGGAAAAAAGCTCATAGCGAAAGAATGAAATTAGTATGGGCACAAAGGAAGGCTAACAACAACAAACGCCTCTAATTGTACTTCGCGTGGTCCACCAGGGCCCATACGTGAATAATAATAAATATATATGTATCGCGAAGTTTTTGACTGCCGCGATCATTCACCGTAGGATGGCGCGAGTTGCATTGAGATTGCGACCCGCCATCGATATGACCAGTTGACTTGGTCTTCCTCTGTTCGTTTCGATTCAGCTGTTTCCCTGCGTTGGGCTCGAGCCCAGCTGACGACCGCTATGAGGCCAGAAACCGGTCCTGGGAGGTACTTGTCTCGACGTGGTGGCGGCGACTAATTTGAGACGAGCAGTGGTACGTGGAAGTACGGATGAAAAATTTCTGTTTTTCAAATATATATATATATATATATATATATATATATATATATATATATATATATATATATATATATATATATATATATATATATATATATATATATAGAATTATGTTTATGTGTGTATGTTCTTACCTTCTAATTTTCCATTGTTTATTAAAAGAGAGTTATTTGACTTTTTTGACGAGTTTCTAGATATTTGACTGTGTGAAGGACTGGAGTCTGTGCTTTTTTTCCCAACTACTTCGTGGCAGGAATATGAGGTATGTGTTATGGTCAACATTGGATGGACTGTTCCTGTAACATAACCATAAATATATTTTCCGTAAGCCACATGTAAATATTGAAAGTTTAATATATTTGCACTTCCACAAAAATTTTCTTACACGTGTACCCATAAGTATAACGAATTTTCGGTCCTTTGAGCCTCGTGAGAATATATATAAATATATATATATATATATATATATATATATATATATATATATATATATATATATATATATATATACAGTGTATATATATATATATATATATATATATATATATATATATATATATATATATATATATATATATATATATATATATATATATACAGTGTATTTTTGTTTAAACCTGACATAGGCTAACTTTTTTATTTGATACTAGTACTTCCAAATGGAAAGTTGAAGGAACTAACTTGACTAAGAAAAATTTACAAACATTAAATTTTTAATATAATTTGGCAAATCTTGAAGTTCCAAATAAAATATGTTAGGTCACATTTCTTTATTGCCGTAGCCGTTTTAAAACAATTAGCTATTGAAGACATCAACAAAAGTCACCAAACTTTTTGATCATTGTAGTTACATTGGGATTTTTTAATCTATTTCTCTTCGAGAAAAACCACAATCTATACATGATTGTTTGAAATCCTTTATCGCCGGATGTCACAGTATAAACAGAAATTTCCGACGACCACAAACAGCTTCGAATTGTCGGAAAACGCCCGACCCGGAGTTGGGAATTGAAAAACAAAAACACTTTGATGAGGGCAGAGAAGGGGGGGGGGGGGGAGGTGAAAAATTGCGGTCATATGTAATGCGATTTTCCATCGATTGATAGTGGGTGAGAAAAGGGAAACCCGAATTTTCCTAACTTAATCGAAACACGTCAGCATTTTATTTGTTTTCAACCGTTTACAATGGAAAAATATGATAAATAGTTTTAGGTTTTCTGTCCATATATTTATATACAGGGCGTTAATGAAATACTCTGCCAGATTTTTTTTTGGCGAATTCTACGTCGCAATATAAAACAAAAATGTCATACGAATATGGGTCCGGAAATCCTTCGTGTTCGAGATACAGGGGGTTGAAGATTTTATTATTTTTTTTAATTTATATCTTCCGCATAAAGGAAGGTATTGTAACCAAATTTCATACACATCATGAGCCTTTCGGTTGCCATAATCTGAGAGAATATCAAATCCTACAAGCAGCCAGTAGCGGAGTTATTTGATAAAAAATGCTTAGTACGGCCTTGTTCAAAATTAAACTTAATTTTTCTCTTACTTTTCATCACAGAATATTATTCTCTACAAAAAGTGTATCAACATATTTTTTCGTATCTGCCGCGGTTCCATAGCAAACTATTCATTTAACATACAGATTTCTATCAGCATAAAAGATTCTTCGGTAAGGATTTGAAAAATGAGAGGACACTCTGAAGGCCTGCTTTTATCAAATTTCATATACAGAAGCTTATATAAAGGACAATAAATTAAATTATAATATCATACTCACCAGGTCGACATTAGACTTAGACATAGACATAGTAGTCTTGTGATCGGGCTGGTCCAGGCATAGGACTTCTTCTTTCAATCAACCGATTAGGAAATGTTTCATCTAATATGTCGGGCTTGTCGACCAAAATGTGCCGGGGCACCGTCTTGCATGCCTGCCATCTCGAATACCTGCCATGTTAGTGTAGTGCAGCCCAAACCTTGACGGCAAACTGGTATTGGTGTCGAGTTTGAATAATTTCAAGAGGATTCTCTTCTGCCCAAAAATGATTGTTATGAAAATTCATTATTCTCTCTCTTGTGAATTGAGCCTCATCAGTAAATAGTACAGAAATATGAAAGTTGGGATCAACTGTATGTTGAAGAAACCAATGACAAAAAGTCAAGCGGGGCAAAAAAATCTCTTGGAAGCAATGCATGTATACTGAATACGATAAGGGTAAGGTATGAACTATGGTAAGATATATAGATATATGTATATATGTATATATATATATATATATATATATATATATATATATATATATATATATATATATATATATATATATATATATATATAGAATATGGTATGAAAAGTGGTGTTCCTTTAAAACATTCCACACAGTGACTCTAGGAATGTCCATGTTCACTGGAATGATCCTTGTACTTGTATTTGGATTTTCGGTTATTGCTTTTAAGACCTGTTCTTTCGTATCTGGCGTTCTAATATCTCTGTTTCTATCTTGTGCTTGCGTTGAAATTACCTTGTTCCCTTAAAAGCCGATGAATATCAGGAAAAATACTTCTACTAGGACATACGCATAGTGGAAATGCTGCCTGGTACAAAAGTTTTGCTCTTCTGGCATTAAAATTGCTCATGCCGTAATAGAGGTGAATATCAGTTAATTCTGCATTAGTATACTTATACATATTTCTGCGTTACCCCTAATATATTGTAAATTGACAATAACGTCAAACTATTTCGGTTGCTAATGACTAACACGTCGAAAACCAAGTGCCACTAAAGTTTTAAAAGTTTGCCAAGAAACCGAGGCAGATACGAAAAAACGTTAAGATACACTTTTTGTAGAGAATAATATTCTGTGTTGAAAAATTTTAATTTTAATTTTAAAATTTTTCATTTTAAACAGGACCGTATTAATTCATTTTTAAATTAATTAGTAGCAAAATAACTAACTCCGCTACTGGCTGCTTGTAGAACTTGATATTTTCTCAGATTATGGCAACCGGAAGGTTGATGATTTGTATTAAATTTGTTTACAATATCTTTCTTTATGCAGAAGAGCCGGTCGCGTTGGTGCGGCGGTAAGAGTAGCGGCCCGCCGCTGCTATGCCGAAACCGCGCTGGAGCGATAGCTGGTTCGATTCCAGCGCTGGGATGGTTATTTTTCTTTCTTCTGTCCGTTTATCTTTCCTAAATGTTTGTCATTGTTTCTAGGCAAGAGTGTAAAATCCGACTACGAATTACCCCTCAGTCACGCCAGTTAAAAGCTGGGTAAGGCCGGATGTCTTCTGAGAAGTGTTCAACGTTGGTCACTCGCCAGTCGCTAGGTTTCCTGATAGACTCATGGGTAGGCACATAACCAAGGGTTTACAGCCCGAGGGGAGTGCTGGCCTGGGTTTGTCGGAAGCTGATGACCGTGGTTCGGAACCCACGTTAAGCTGTAGATCCAGTCGCTAAATAGCCTAGTTGCTGATGCGCCTCTAACCCTAACACTTTACCTTTTTTATGCAGAAGATAAGAATAAAAAAATTGAAACCTTCAACCCCCGGTATCTCGAACACGAAGGATTTCCGGCCCCTGTTCATATGACATTTTTGTGTTATTTTGTGACGTAAAATTTGCCAAAAAAGTCTGGCAGAGTATTTCATAAACATCCTGTATATAGGATGGAGACCAATAGTGTCGTTAGGATAACAAGAGGCCATCCTGCAATGAAGAGTCGATCAGTGGGGACATTATAAAAATAACACTAGGGAACAGCAATTTTGTTGACTTGGATCTGTGACTTGTTTTTGACTAATTTTTCATCTCTGAATTCAAAAATATTCACAGTTTTTCTCTATCACGTCAAGTTCGTAAACTACAGCATACCCCTCATTTTACCTGATGTGAGATCTGACAAAATAGATTAGAATATTTTATTCATACAGAGGTTAACATATTATTAAAAGTTAAATTGTGTTTATACAAAAAATAAATAAAATATATTATGGTAAAAATTTCTTCTTATAGCATTTCCTGGAGTGTTCAGTTTGTGGACATTCACGCTTGATGCTCCAACAGTAGTCAGCCATCATACTGATATCCCATCTACCTTGATACTGCGCTTCCATAACCTTTAGATCTTGGTGGAATCGATCGCCCTGTTCATCACTAACAGCACCAAGATTTTCTGGGAAGTTAGCAAGATGACTATGTAAAAAATGCAGTTTGATGCTCATGTTGTCACCAAGCTTTTTAAAGCTCTCCAAGAGTTGTTGAACAATTTCGATGTAATTCGGGGCTCGTGTATTTCCAAGAAAGTCTTTAACAATATTTTTAAAAGCCAACCAAACATTCCTTTCAAGTTCGGTCATTGTTTCAGTGAAATTTTCATCTTTAACGAGTTGCCGAATCTGTGGACCATCAAACACACCAGCCTTTATCTTTTCATATGACAGGCTAGGGAATGCCGAAATAATGTAATTAAAGCAGTCTCTTTCAATTGACAAAGCTTTAACAAATTGCTTCATGAGACCTAGTTTTATATGCAAAGGCGGAAATACAATGAGGTGGTTGATTTAAAATGTTTGGATCACCAGGTCTTAGGTCAGATCTTGGCAGCCAGTTCGATTGCACCCAATGCTTCTCACGAGCTCTGCTGTCACACATGCACAAAAAACAGGGATACTTGGTATACCTGCGTTGCTGTCCAAGAAGGAAACAGATCATTTTAAGGTCAACACAGATGTTCCATTGGTGCATGTTATATTGCAACAAGTCAATGACTTTCTTTATGTCGCCTATTCTTCACGCAAAGAAACTGAATGACCTATTGGGACTAAACCGTATAAATTTCCATTATGTAGGAAAACACACTTCAAGCTACGCTTTGAGCTATCTATAAACAATCGCCATTCAGTTGCGTTATAGTTAGAAATAGCCAATTCTTTTATTAAACCTTCTACGTTCTGGCAATATACAAATCCGTCATTATTTCTGAAGTACTGCCTAAATTCACATTCTCTGGATCGATAGTAAGTGACTTTAGCTCCTTTGTCAAGCAAATTTTTTTCGTGCAGTCTTGATGAGAATAATTCCGATGCTTTTTTGGATAGTCCCAAATCTCGTGCTAAATCATTTAATTTATGTTGATGAATCCTTTACGAACAGAATCATTGGAAACTTTGAATTCTTCGTCGGTGGAGTCATTTCGATCTTCACTTGATTCACATTCTTGTATTTCTAAAGAAGGTCATTCTAGAAAAACTTGCACTGGAATTTCAGCTGAATGAGGGTACTAGGGTACTCAATTTTATGTTTGTTTTTCTTGTTGAATCCTGATGTTTTCACTATGCAAAAGTAGCAATCACTTAAGTGATCTTGGGGCTCTCGCCAAACCATTGGTATACCAAACGAAAGTTTATTACCTGTTCTCTTCCTCCACATTCGTAAACTCTCTACACACTGCTTGCACACTTTATGAGGGGCCCATGATTTATCTTGGTCACCTATTTTCATTTTATAATAAGCAAAATAAGCTTGCCTGACAAATGTACTAATATTAGTCCGTTGAATGGGGATGGTAAAACTGCCACGTATACAACAAAATGAATCAGGGCTGTTTAAGCACTTACGAGGAGAACTACCAGAGGCAGACATAACGAAAATCTGTAGGTGTGTATGTATACTTTGACTTCACTATATCAGAGCAGCACAGACCCGCGTACTTTAGCATCTCATGCGTTACTGACCGAACTAGTTTTGGATGACGCCACGTCACCCACGCCCCCACTCCTAGGTCGAAGAAGGTTCGCCGGTAGGAGAGCAGTAGTGACTTCTGTGATTCGCCAAGGTTAGTCGGATGCGCAACAACTGTAGAGAAAAAACTTGACGTGATAGAGAAAAACTAAATAAATTTTTGATCTTTGAAAGTTTTTCCGAAAGTGTACGAATAAATGTTTATATCTTACCTGATTTTCCTCTAGTGGAGCAATCACTGTCAGATCGATGGTGCCCAAGTAATGATTCTCCAAGACCCTGAATCCTTTCCACAAAAGACTTTGGTTTTTCGGCACAGCTCAAGTCGGATAGCGTGTTAACGTTGGGTGTTGAGCCTAGAACAGTAATTGAATAACAGATGTGAGAATTATTAAAAAATAAATGTTTTATAGTTACGAAAGTAATATTTTCATACGACGGTTGTTCGGAAAGTTTTCGATCCGATAAAAAAAACATGTTTTTTCAATGTGCAATTCAACACATTTGGACCAACGACGTTCAATTTTTTTTATTAATAATACTAATTGTTTAACAGTTGATTCAATAATAAGACAATTATAATCTATGTGAATATATACAGTGGTGGCTAGTAAAATAAGAGTGGCGAAGACAATATTAATTTTCCAGAAATAATTGATGGAGCATTTAAAAAGCATACATGGTATTAGTTTGAATTTAAACAAATAATTTCTTTATAATTATACGTCGATGAGATTTATTAGAAAATAACAATGCAGTTTACTGCAATAACACGTCATTTTTAAATGTTGAAATTATTTTTGTCGAATTTTAACTATCTTCGAAACGGCGGGAGGTAACTCGGTGAAACAGGTACCAATCGAACGAACAGGGTTTGTTGCGGTACCATTTTTCGCCTGTTCAAAATTTAACGCCACAAGATTTGCTTGCTAGATCAGAATTTTGTCAAAATCTACTACATAAAAAAACGAAGACCCCATGTTCTTGAAAAACATATTGTTTACTGACGAGGCAACTTTTACCAGACGTAGAATTTTTAACTGGCGAAATAATCACTATTATGCCCTGACAAATTCACACCTAACAAGAGAGCGACATTTCCAGCACGAATTTTTAATTAACATTTGGTGCGCCATTATCGACAATTTTTTAATCGGCCGATTTGAGCTTCCGCAAAGACTGAATGGAGATTAATATGTGCAGTTTTTAGAAAATGATTTATTAGACCTTTTGGAGGGTATACTTCTAAACTTCAGATAATACATGTGGTTCATGCAAGATAGGGCGCCACCACATTTTGTTGCAGTGCGAAATCATTTGAATCAATATTTTCAACTTGGCCACCTCATAGCCCAGACATTAATCCGTTAGACTTTTATTTGTGGAGTCATATGAAGTCTTTAGCTTACCATGATGAAATCAATACAAGAGACCAATGTTTATAAACAATTCAACAAACCAGTGTTATTTTAAATGACAATACCTTCTCAACTGCGAGGCGTCACTTAACAAAAAGCCTGCAAAGGTGTATTGAGGTAAACGGTGGACACTTTCAACACCTATTGAAGTAAATTTTAAAAAAATGTTATTTTAAAGTCCGTTGTATTTGACATCTAAATGTTTTTTTCCTCGTATTCAAGGCAGACTTTGTGAATTGCAGATTTTTCAGTCATCGACGAGATGTGCAATGGAATATTCGAACACGAATATCTCCCAAACGGCGTGCGATATCGATATTGACCAAGGGTACCTTTTTTATGTGGAAATTATGGCCCTCCTTTATTTTAAAGTCAAAATATTTCCAGCTTTATAGGGTATTAAAATATGAACTAGGCTCAAGCTAGTACCAAATTCGGATTTGTCGCCTTTGAAAACCCCACTATCCCGATTTTGAGCCTGATATCCTCAACCGTTTTAAAATTATTACAATTTTTCGAAAATGTATCTACTATCACCAGTTGCTTGATTGTGGATAAGTTATAGGACACCCTGTATAGGGCAATTTAAAGTAAAGTAAGTAAAGTAAAGTAAGCCAATTGGTCTATCTTGGGGTTTTAATATCGAACGAAGGCAGTAACACTCATGAGATCCGAAAAAGATGCGAAATGGCAAGCAATATAACGCGAAGATCTGGAGGGATAGGATCATGATAGAATCCAAAGAAACAAATAAAACAAATCTCAGTTTTTCGGTATTGCTATATCTTACTAAAACGTGGACATTAAAAAAAAATACCTCAAGAGTATTGATTTTTTTGAACTTTCGTGCTGGAGAAGAGTTCTTCGCATTCCGTGGACTGTCAGATAAACAAACGCATCCGTTATTCCAGAAATTAATAAATCCCCAAATCTATCCCAAATTATTCATGAACGAACATTCAAATTCATCGGCTACGTTGAACGCGAAAATGGTAGTAACCTAGAAAAACTGGCGCTTATATATCATGCAGGCCCAACTGATTCAGCTCTCCAATATCCAAGTCGAAGAGTGGTCCAAAAGAGCCGCAAGCGAAATGAGTTTCCGTAGATCACTACTCTTCCGGAAAGAAGAATACGAATAAGAAAATTCTGATCAAGGTCAATTAAACTTTTTTCTTTTTCTAGTATTTTAATTTGAATTTTAAACAATCAAAAAAAAATTAAGAAAAAACCTGTTTATATTTAAATTTTTTTTAAATTCTGTGGTGTGCCTCACATTTTGACAGTGAGTGTACTAGAGTACAAAGCGAAGTACTTTAAGAAGGCAGAAATTCCAATTATTTGGGTTATAATGGCTCTTGAATGATCTTTTTTTAATGGGAATTCTCCCCGATAAACGAATAATTATACGGGGACGAATAAACGGCAAAGAGATCGTAGAAAATCCTTCGGGAGCCGAGGAAATGGTGTTTTTCCACGCTGCGGCATTTAACGCCGAACAATTACAGCCGGAGAGGGTCTGTTTCGGCCAGTGTCGCTTTCCTGAAGCATTCCCCCGGAAAATCGACCTAAATTTTACCGGTGTCCCTCTGGAAACTGTCTCCCGAAATTCTGCCCATTCCTAAAATTTATTATTTAATTCAAAATGTACTTGCAAGTTTAATTAAAAAATATATAGTAAGTGTGGTTTTTTGCGGATTACACACAGCTGTACAAGGAGTTCGTGTGCCATGATTATGAACGTACAGCCAAGACCACTAATGAAGATCTTTGTAACATGTCTGCATTTGCAAATCATTGCCTACATTTGAACCTTATCGAATGTAAAGCTATAATTTTTGTCTCAAATAAGAAAAGCCAGTTTCTACGTTCTCAAAAAAATCTGCACATTAGTCAGCAAAAAATCCCAATTGTAAATTGCGCAAAAAATTTGGGTTTATTTGTTTACGAAAGGTTACTTTATTTATTTGACAATGTTATATTTTTTCTTTTTTTTGGCTTTTCCACCACAATCTAAAACTCGAAAAATATCAAAAATATCTATTGTTATGTAAATAAAGAATCACTGGGTAAAAAAACCAAACTGAGACAAATTTCTCAGTGTTTCTATTCTGTACTAAATTTGCCTAACGAACAAAATTTTAAAAATATAAAAATGTTCTAAAATAAATACAAACTTTTGAACGTTAAAGCTTCGGGTGATCTTCTCCCCCCGTTTTCAAAATGAATCTAAAAAATAAATTATATTAATTCCTATATATAATGCAAAGATAGGAAATAAATATATTTTTTTTTGTGTATGTCAATGATACTTACATTGACAATATTTTTTTAATTTAATAATTTTGATATTTTTTGAGTTTTAGATCGTGGCGAAAAACCCAAAAAGAAAAAATATATTAATACGCCACAATCATTCAGACATTACTAAGACAGTTATGGTAGTCTAAAACTTTTGTACTATCCTTTAACAGGAAATAGACAGTTTTTTTCCTCGAAAAATGCACTTATTTTTAGAGGAAATTCTTAATTCATATAAATGAATAATCAGTTATCGGTAACTCCTTTTAGCCCTCCCACGTGTTACACAGGTCTACAGTGAATTGGATGCAGGAAAGATTAAAACTGTTTTTGAATATGCTCGCTATATTTTTTGAAATGTAGTTTTTGAGATATGATAGGTGTCAAAAAATACGATAATTTCATATTTTTTACCTTTTGTTACATCATTAAACATGAAGAAGGCTTCTTTTTAGTGATTTCTTCGAGTAAGTTTCCTCCAGGCGCCCACGCATGATACTAGCAGTAATCAGCCATCATATGTTCATCCTATCAACCCTTGTACCTTCCTTCTGTATTTTTTGGTCCTGATGAAATAGCTCTCCTAGTTCCTCACTGTAAGGTTGTCCGGAAATTTGCTCAAATGATTATGGAGATAGTGAACGTTGATGCTTATGTTACATGCAAGCTTTCTGAAATTTTACAGCATATTTCACACCAATTCGCGATAATTTTCAAATAATATTGACGAAAAAAAAACTAGCTTAAGGATTATATGTCATTCTTTGAACGAAATCGTTATATCTCATCAAAAGCCTAATTTGCCGTCCATCGAAAATGCCAACCTTAAGTCTCTCCTTGCTCAAACCAGGACATTTCCTCGATATGTAATAAAAAGAGGAACCATTTTCATCTAATGCCTTGAATACTGTTTCATTAGTTCTAATTTTATGGCAAACTTATTTTCGCTCTAGTAACTAACGATGTATTTATAATATTTTGTTCCCCAACTGTCAAGTGTTTTCTTGTAGGCCAGTTTGTTTTATTCCTGTACTCGCTTTTAGCTCTGCTATCCCACAAAAAGAGAAAACATGAAAATTTCGCGTAGCCTCTTTGTGGACCCAATAAAAAGTTTACCATTTTTCCTCAACGCATATAACTAACTTATGATTATAGTAAATAGTATAGCTACCGGGGTTCTGTGATACTTTCAAGGTTAAATGTTGAAGATGGCATCGCAGCGACCATTTTTCGGCCAAAGCTTACAAGCCACGGTAAAGTCAATTCAATGCATGTTTTTAAATGCTCAGTTAATCAATTTAAAGTTTGTTTTATATATTTTTTATTTTTATACATTATAATAATTTTATTACAACACTGATAACATAAACTAGCAGCTTTCCAAACGGTATTTTTATAATCATAATCAGGTATAGATCGTCCAAAAAAATATTCATAATTTTTTATGACATTTTTCATTATGATTGTATTCGGTGCAACTGACTTCAAGGATAGTATAGTCAGGTTTCTTTAAAAATACCTTCTCTAGAAGAGACCTGCAAGTTTCAATTCTTCTTCTAAATCTTTCTCTATCTCGTGCAAGTTGTTCCTATTAATTTTTTTTTCTCTTCTTCGTTTCCGGAAGGGATCAAATATATTGCTAATTTTTCATTAAAAGAAACTCTTCTTCTTCGATCATTCTTTTTTAAGCAGTAAGACTGCAAATAAAAAGTAAGCCTTTAAAAATCTTTTTAGCCTAAAATATATTTTACAACATGCAAGTTGATATATCCTTTAAATAAAATTGTGTAATTGAATTGATTGAGAAAATAAGTATATTAATAATAACTGTATTTTCTTTATTTTAGGATAGAACATTTTTTCACAAATTAGTTTAGCGATTCGATCTCCTCTTTTGATTAAAAAGTTTACATCGGAATAGTTAAACAGGACTACTTTAACTATTCCTGTGTAATATGCATCAATAACACCAGCTATAAAAACAATAATTTAAGTTTGAATATTTGAACATTCGTATTTGAAAGTACCCCCAACATCAATAAACTATTTTAAAGCTAATCCAGACCTGAGGGCAATTCTTCCATAACACCCTGCGGGTAGTTCAATTTTTAATCCTGTGTCAACTATATAACCCGGTTTTTTGCTGGTATTATATTACTTTTTAAATCTAAACCTGCAGCGTTTGGTGACCCTTTAAAAGGGGCAAATGCTTGATGTGTGGTCCAAACATATTTCAGAACTGAGTCGTTTTCTACTACAAATAATATTTATTACATCAGATATAGGTTTTCTGTTTCACTGTATACTCGCCACTAACGTGTTCGGGTCGTTTAAACACGATCGTTTTGACGTTTGATCTTCCAGGTTTTATATACTAACTTTTTAATGAAACAAACAACAACAACAATCAACATAAATGGTTACTGAGAAGAAAATATTACCAATGTGAGTAGATTAAAAACTGTACGTACTTTTAATAATTTAATGTTACTGAGAGTGTTGCTAAACACTATACTTTAAAATTAGGTTTAGGTCTTGGCAGCACCATTTTTTATTTACTTTGTACACCTGTTTTATAATTTTTACGACATCTGTCGAGAAGTTTGGACACACTAAAAAAATCACCTGTTACTTAATTTTTGTATAACCCCATTCAATAAATTTTAATAGGATAGAATCTTTGAAAGAACCATTTTTCAAAACTTAAAAAGAGTTTGTTAAGACTCTTAGCAGGCATCCAACCTTGTCCAGTTTGATTATTGGCAAGAATAAGGCTTGATTTCTTATTGAAATTTACAGCAACCTGCCCAACTTTTATTTCTCGTTTATAACTATTGTTGTTAGATACTACATTTATTAAAGTTGGATTTGAATGATTGTGGCGTGTTCATATATGTTTTGCTTTTTTTTCTTGGGTTTTTGGCCACGATCTAAAACTCAATAAATATAAAAAATATCTGTTTTTATGTAAATAAAGAATCACTGGGTAAAAACAAAAACAAAACGGACACAAATTTCTCAGTGATTCTTTGTCTGTAATAAATTTGCTAACGAACAAAATTTAAAAAAATACAAAAATTTTCTAAAATAAATACAAACTTTTGAACGTTAACGTTTCGGGAGGTCCTCTCCCGTTTTCAAAACGAATCTAAAAAATAAATTATGTTCATTTCTATATATAATGAATAGATAGAAAGTAAATCTATTTTGTGTATGTCACTGATACTTACATTGATAATAATAGTTTTTAATGATGGTGACATGCTACTAAAAATATATAGGCGAGGTTTACTGTGTGATTATTAAAATACTTAAACGTTTTTAAATGTATTCTTTAGAATCGGGAACCATATTGAATTCAAATCTATCGAAGGCATAGCAATACAGTTATTTTTATTGAAATTAATTATTACTACATTAAAAACACGACACATTAAAAACTACATTTTACAGAAAACCTAAAAACACAGATAGGTATCTCAATTTATTTTCCAATGACTCAAAATCGGTGAAAATAGGAGTAATTAAAAGTTTATATGACAGAGCGAAACTTGTTATTACCGACAGTGATACACTACAAAAAGAAACAAATCACTTCAAAGACATTTTAATAAAAACAATTACCCAAAAAATTTCAATAACAATAATATTCACTCTCAAACAATTAACCTCACAATCCCATACATCCGCGGTATTTCTGACACAATTAAAAGAGTAGGAAATAAATACAACATAAGAACGACATTTAAAACAAAAAATACTTTTATTAGATTTACTTTAAGAAAAACCAAACACACAACAGAATATCAAAATTGTGGTTAATAAAATTCCCTGAGAATGTGGCAAATTTTATATTGGTGAGACATCTAGACCGTTAGATGTTAGAATAAAAGAACATAAAAACCGTCTTAGAAAAGGCGAATTTAATAAATCTAGAATTTGTCAACACGCATGGGAATCGGGACATAAAATCAATTAGAATAATTCCAAAACGGTCTTAAAAGAATCGGTAACAAAATACAGAATATTAAAAGAAACCGCTATAATTAATTTAAATAAAAATTGCTATGCTATTGCTATGCCTTCCGTAGATTTAAATTCAATTTGGTTCCCAATTCTAAAGAATACAATTAAACACGTTTAAGTATTTCAATACACAATAATCACACAGTAAACCTCACCTATATATATATATATAGATATATATATATATATATATATATATATATATATATATATATATATATATATATATATATATATATATATATATATATTTTGGTAGTATGTCACTAAAATTCATTAAAAACTATTACTGTCAATGTAAGTATCATTGACATACCCAAAATATATTTACTTTCTATCTTTTCAATATATATAGAAATTAATATAATTTATTTTTTTAGATTCGTTTTGAAAACGGGAAGAGAAGACCTCCCGAAATGTTAACGTTCAAAAGTTATTTAATAAAATGTATTTATTTTAAAAAAGTTTTGTATTTTCTAAAATTTTAAAAGTAAAGTGTTTGGGTTAGAGGCGCATCAGCAACTAGCCTATTTAGCGACTGGACCTACAGCTTAACGTGGGTTCCGAACCACGGTCATCAGCTTCCGACAAACCCAGGCCAGCACCCCCCTCGGGCTATAAACCCTTGGTTATGTGCCTACCCATAAGTCTATCAGGAAACCTACCGACTGGCGAGTGACCAACGCAGAACACTTCTCAGAAGGCATCCGGCCTTACCCAACCTTTAACTGGCGTGACTGAGGGGTAATTCGTAGTCGGATTTTACACTCTTGCCTAGAAACAATCACAAACATTTAGGAAAGATAAACGGACAGAAGAAAGAAAAATAACCATCCGAGCGCTGGAATCGAACCAGCTACCGCTCCAGCGCGGATTCGGCAAAGCAGACGCTCATACCGTCGCACCAACGCGACCGGACAGATCACAGATCACAGAGAAATTTGTCTCCGCTTTGTTTTTTACCCACTGATTTTTTATTTACATAGAACAGACATTTTTGATATTTTTTTTAGTTTTAGACTGTGGTGAAAAACCAAAAAAAAAAGCAAAAAAAACTACATTTATTATATTTATGAGAAACTGTGTTAAACGAACTATATGGCTAGAAAATACACTAAAACTATGAAAAAGCCGTGTTAGTAACCTTTGTTATGTGATGTTATGGGCGCGCAAGCTGTAGTAGAGCTGAGTACGGTCATTTCCTTAAAAGCTTTACCTTCCACCTTGACGCTCTTCCTCACGAACGACAGGAACAGGTGTTTACATAATTCCCTCGGCGTTTCCATCTCCAGATACGCGTCCAGGAATTCGCAGAATCCCTGCAAATCGATATCCTGCAAATAGAAAATGTACGTATTAAAATTCCTGCCTAAAATCTCTCCTAAGAGGTAAGAATGTAGCGGTGATATTTCTGAGTTTGGGTGATTTTTAGCTATGGACCGTAACGTGTATTAATTATCTTGATGTTACATCAATATAATTTATCTATTATATATATATATATATATATATATATATATATATATATATATATATATATATATATATATATATATATATATATATATATATATATATATATAGGCAAGGCTCCAGGAAAGGATAGTGTAACTGTCGAAATGCTAAAAGCTGCTGGTCGGACGTTACATAAAACACTGGCAAAATTATACTCAAAATGCCTCAAAGAACAAAAAGTACCTGACTTATGGAAAAATGCAGAAGTGATCCTTTTACATAAAAAAGGAGCACAGGAAGATTTAAAGAACTACCGTCCAATAAGCCTCCTATCAGTGATGTACAAAGTTTTCAATAAGATAATTTCTAAAAGAATATTAAAAAAACTGAATGACGCACAACCAAGAGAACAAGCAGGATTCAGAAGCAGATTCAGTACAATGGATCACATCCAGGTTGTACAGCAGGTCATAGAAAGGCACAACGAATACACCATGCCACTGTGCTTGGCTTTTATCGACTACGAAAAAGCATTTGATTCCATCTCAAAGCATGCGATAATGGATGCACTGCTTAGCCAAGGTGTAGAGAGAGCCTATGTAAACCTATTAGAATCGACATATGATGGAGCTACAGCCACAATTCACCTTGATGATCTTGAAGTGGGAATTAATATAGAACGAGGTGTACGGCAGGGTAACGCAATATCGCCTATTCTTTTCTCAGCTGGCCTTGAAGAAGTATTCCGTAAACTGGATTGGGAACAGGAAGGTGTAAAGATCAATGGTGCAAACTTAAACCACCTTAGATTTGCAGATGATATTATTCTCATTTCACATGACCCAGAGGAGCTGCAAAGACGCATACAAGAACTGCAAAGGTCTGGCGAACCATTTGGCTTGAAAATAAACCTGAAAAAGAGTCAGGTTATGTTCAATAACTTCGCTCAGGACAGAAGAATTTCAGTTTTAGGAAGGGATTTAGAGATTGTGGACAGCTTTATATATCTTGGGCAGAGGATTTCAATGGAGGGGAATACCGCCCGAGAGGTGGACCGGCGTGTTAAATGTGGCTGGCAGGCATTTGGTAGGCTCAACATAGTGTTTAAAAGCAGACTCCCACTTTGCCTGAAAAGAAAAGTATTCGATCAGTGCGTTCTACCCGTTATGACATACGGAAGTGAAACCTGGACACTCACATCGCAATCAATTCAAAAACTTCGGGTGGCACAGAGGGGAATGGAAAGATGTATGCTTGGCATTACAAGACGAGACAGAAAGTCCTGCGCATGGATCAGGGAACAAACAAAAGTATGATACATCATTGGAAGAGTAAAACAATTGAAATGGAGATGGGCAGGCCATATAGCGAGGCGATGGGACGACAGATGGACCAAGGCAATCCTGGAGTGGATACCGCTTGATCGCAAACGTCCACAAAGAAGACCGAAAGCACGATGGATTGATGACATCGTTAAGTATATTGGACCCGAGTGGCAGAGGAAAGCCCGTGAATGTTGGAAGCATGCTGGGGAGGCCTTCATCCTGCAGTGGATCGATACGGTCTGATGATGATGATGATGATATATATACACGAAGGTTGATCAATAAGTACCCGTGTTTGCAATAAAGACGTAATTTTTTTCACAAATGCATTTTTTATTCTTCAACGTAGTCTCCTTTTAGATCTATACACTTTTCCAAGTGTTTCTCCAACTTTTTAAGCTGTCTAAACAATACGATTTTTCAAATACTCCAAAATACGCTTCTGTCTCGGCGATAACCTCTTCATTTGAGCTGAATTTTTTTCCTACGACCCACGGTTTCAAGTTAGCGAATTGAAAAAAGTCGGTGGGTGTCAGGTTGGGCGAGTAAGGTGGGTGCGGAAGCAATTCGTAGCGCAGTTCGTGCAATTTGACCGCGACAATTAAAGATTAATGTGCCGGTGCGTTGTCGTGATGGAAGAGCACTTTTTCTTATTCAAATGGAGTCGTGTCTCCTTCAATTTTGTATCGAATCTGTCCAGCAACTCACTGTAGTACATCTTTGAGGCATCCATGAGGATTATTTCTTTGGAATCTCAAAAAAAACGTGGCCATGACCTTTCCGGTTGTTCGGAGCAGATTCACCCGGAAAAATACATTGTTTTGCCTGTCTCTAGGTCTCTGACGTGTAATAATGTATCCAGGTTTCATCAACGGTAACGACTCGAAGTAAAAAGTCCTGCGGATTTCGCCTAAAGCGGTCCAAACACAGCTTTAACATTGTTAGTTGTACCCGCTTGTTGCCCTACCGTGAGTAATCGCAGCACCCATTGGGCCGACACTTTCCTCACACCTATCTTATCATTTAAAATGTCGATTGCCGTTCCATACAAGACAATAATCGGATTTGTATTGTTTAAAATTGTTTATAAAAATTATATTTGACTAGCTTTTTAGAAAAGCTTGCGCTTATTCAAAATGAAAAATACAGATTTACTATACTTATTTTTTAACTAGAATATTTTTTCAACTGTTATTGAATTTTGATTTGATAATTCAGTCGAAATCAGCTATTTTTACGAATCGAGATGTTTTCTAAATATAGTAAATATATATTCTCCGGGAATTAAAAAATAATCTTTCAATATATTTGCAAAAGAATTAGTATTAATTATAAATATTTTCTGAAAAAAAATCCTATTAAGCTGAAAATAAGTTCTAAAATATTTTAAACTTTTTAAATAGAAGGAACTATTTTATAATAAATATTTCATTTTTAAAAAAGTTTAATGAGTAAAAACTTAAAAATTAATTATCATTGATGACAATGAAATTATTAGCCAAAGAAAAATTAATTAAAAACATTTTTTTGTTTTAATGTTTCGCTCGTCTTGATCAGTATTTTTTAACTCCAAGTTCTAGTTAACTCCAGTTTTCTTTAACAATTAATTAGATATAATAAGTAAACAATTTTTAGTTGAAAAATTGAATAATTTTAATTTTTTATTCAATTATATATAATAAAAATCCGATTATTTAAAAAAAATCACATTTCAATTTAAATAACTCACGATCCTTACGGAGTTTCGGAAAATGTATTAATAAAAATTTATAGGAAATGAAATGATCTACAAGAAAGGTCGAATAACATTTTTTGATAAAATTGATAGTTTCGTCGAAAAATTGTAAACATGTAAAAATTTATTATGTATTTAAACTTAGTCTCGAATAACTTTTGAAAAAGTATATTCATCGAAAATTTATAAGAGACCTTTTTTGAAGAACGTCCAATTTTCTACAAAGATATGTAATAGTCTATCCACAATAATCTTCCGCTGAAGAGCTATAAAATTCCAAAATAAAAAAAATCCTGTTATTAAAGTGGGAAATTGAAATTACGGCACCTCTTAATATTAATATTAAGAGCTCTAACTTTCACAGTATTTTTTTTCGTCATTTCTAACAATGTTTTCGATACTTCTTTTTTCTTTAAATAGTCGATTATATTTTATCTCTTTTAAAAACTATAAGGTCCGAACAATCAGAAAAGCTCTTGAAATAGAAGAAAGGGGTGAGCTAAATACGCGAAACGACGCTCGCAACATTCCAAAAGTATGAAAATCCCTTCTGAAAACAGAAGAAGTGCGGCAACGTGGCGGCGAGGTAGAAAAGCAATAAACGGACGCCCGACAGCGTTGCCGAGCGCCGCAAATGGTCCCGAACCACCCCGATATAATCTGTGCAGTCGCCGGCCGGCTATACAAGCGAGCACAATGACTCGTGCACGTCAGTTGGACTCTTCAGTCGAAGTGGATAACACTGGAAAATACCAAAGGATATATATATATATATATATATATATATATATATATATATATATATATATATATATATATATATATATATATAGTGCGATTTCGGTTGATTTCTTGATAATGGTTGGAGATAAAAAGTTTAAGTATAGGAGTTGTACAACTAAATTGGTTGCATAATTTTAAAATGAATTTTATTTATAAAGAGTATCTCACAAAACCGTGGATGGGGATTGTTTTGTTTATTTATCGAACACCCTATATGTTCATTGCATTCTGCTATCGATTCTAAACATATTTCGTGAAACACGCCCTATGGTTTTACTAATGGTCTTACTAAAGCCAATAGTTTTACCGATATATTGTCATTTCCATTTTGTAAAAAATATCGGAGCTGCAGACTCTATTTTGCAGTGTCATGTATCATTTATTTTTTAATTTAGGATTATCATTTTTGGTCCGGATATTAGTGAAACTATGACTTAACTTTTAATGCAAACAAAATTTGTCTACGTTGTACGGGGTATCTAGGATAACTGAAATATAAGAAAAAGAATCAAAACATCATATCTCAATTTTTTTAAATGGAATGTCTAATAGTTTTTCATTTTACAATATTCCTAAGAAAAAATTCTTTTATTCTTTTTAAATATGTTCTATAGCTTTATGTCATAATTTCCGAGACTTTATATTTTCGTTTTTAATATTTGGTTATTAATTAGATTCACCTTAAGCTTTATGTTGTTATTAAACTAACGAATAATATATATACGTCAATAAGTCATGATATATTAAGAATTTATGTCATTACATGTTTTTATATTTCATTAAAATGCAATTATTATAGAGCAACCTTATTGTTATATTAAACAAAACGTCTTAAATATTTAGTTTTTAGTAGGACAGTTTAACTACGAACATTTATAAGGAAGAAGTCACTATAATCATTTAATTAAATGTTCAATATGTTCAAATTAAACCTATGTTCAAAAGAACTATTGACTGTAAAGAGCATTGCCTTTAATATTCATAAACACATTTCTTATTCTAATTTGCATGTCCTCTATTGTGGTGGGTGGCATTTGATAAACTTGTTCTTTAACAAAATCCAACAAGAAAAAATCTAATTTTGTTAAATCCGGCGATTTGGCCAGCCACAATACAGGACCTCCCCAACCAATCCATTTGTTTTTATAATTCGTGACCAAACCGTACCTGCCTGCTAAAATGTGGAGGAGCGCCGTCTAGCTGTAACCACATTCGTCTCGCTACGGTTCAATCCACTCTAAAATTATTTTGCAAAAAAGTAAGAAAACTATCACCATGGACTCTATTTTCAAAAAAATATGGCCCTAGGAGGCGATCGCCAATAATACCAACCCACATATTAAGAGACCATCTATGCTGATGATCTAAAGGGATAATGAATGTTGGATTTTCACAGCTGTAATAGTGGAGCTTAGGTCGGTTGACATGCTCATTTTTGTGGAAAGTTGCCTCATCCGTGAATTCAATATTTTCTATTGTCCAATTATAAGTCAAGCCTTCGATCGAAATCATTTTGATTTAGTTATTGAACTAATTGTATATGATACGGATGAAATTTATATTTTCTAGATTTCTATTCGCTGTGGATTTTTTAACGCCAATCTCGTTTTCTGTCTGACTGCATGTAATATGGGGAATTTTTCGGACCAGGATATTCGTCGTTCTTGATGTCCTTACGACCTTCTTTAAATCATACACTTGTTTCATCAATTAAAACGTTTCGCTGAATGTTTTACCAAATTTAAAATAAAACTTAATATTTGCTCTTTGTTCCCTGTTCTTCTTTTTCATCTTTGCTCGATGTTCATTTTTCGACCTTTGATATAAACACACTGATACTTTAAGTATATATATATATATATATATATATATATATATATATATATATATATATATATATATATATATATATATATATATATATATATTATATTATATATATATATATATATATATATATATATATATATATATATATATATATATATATATAATTCTGTTTGTATTACATAAATTTTACGATTTAAAAATGGGTATGTATTATTAAAGGGTGGAAACCAGTAATCTATATTTATAATAATTATAAGATAAAAAACATAAAAACAATATTTTACGTTTACGCCTACCGTGAGCTTTTTAGAGATATTCCACCGTTTTTGTTTGATACACAAATGTAAATAAGTTGTTATTTCATCTAAGTATTGTCTAAATGATTGTGGCGTGTTCATATATTTTTTCTTTTTTGGGGTTTTCGCCACGATCTAAAACTCAAAAAATATAAAAAATATCTGTTCTTATGTAAATAAATAATTACTGGGTAAAAAACTTACGTGATTTTAATACATCTAGAATTTGCCAACACGCATAGGAATAGAGACATAAAATCAATTGGAATAATTCCAAAACGGTATTAAAAGAATCGGTAACAAAATACAGAAGATTAAAAGAAACTGCTATAATTAATTTTAATAAAAACAACTGTATTGCAATGCCTTCGGTAGGTTTAAATTCAATATAGTTCCCGATTCTAAAGAATACAATTAACTCGTTTAAGTATTTTAATATACAATAATCATACAGTAAACCTCACCTATATAAGTTTTTTGGTAGTATGTCACTGTCAGTGAAAAATATTTATGTCAATGTAAGTATTATTGACATATACAATAAAATATATTTACTTACTATCTTTACATTATTATATAAAAATTAATATAAATTCTTGAAGTTAATAGTTCTTATGGCGCGTTTGGGAAAACAGATCAGAGTCTATTTTTAGCGTGGGACAAAGTTGCGCGCGCCGATGTAACACATAATTTATTTTAATTTAAGTGTTTTCTGACTTTTTTGTAATATTTACTTTCGTCTATTGGTCGTTTTCCCAGTTAAAATTTGTTTGAATGCATAAAAAATATTTTATTAATCACGCCAAACAAGTATAACTTCTTAGGTGCGTACATAAGTACGCACATGCTTTTTTTTTAGATTCGTTTTGAAAACAGAAGGAAATGATCCCTCGAAACCTTAACGTTCAAAAGTTTGCATTTATTTAAAAAAAATGTTGTATTTTTTAAATTTTTCGTTCGTTATGCAAATTTATTACATAAAAAGAATCACTGAGAAATTTGTGTCCGTTTTGTTTTTGTTTTTACCCAGTGATTTTTTATTTACTTATGTAAATTACTGTATTTATATGTAAATTACTGTAACTTATGTATTTATTTACTTATGTAAATAAAGAATTACTGATAGATATTTTTGATATTTTTTGAGTTGCTACAAAATAAAATGAAGCCATCTTTTTGTTAGCCGCCTATAATACTGATTACTGGGGTTGTAATATTGATTACGTACCCATCATAAACAGTAAAGTTTTGGGGCTAGAGGCGCATCAGCAACTGAGAAGGCTATTTAGCGACTGGAGCTACAGCTTAACGTGGGTTCCGAACCACGGTCATCAGCTACCGAATACCCCGGTCAGCACCCCCCTCGGGCTATCAACCCTTGGTTTTGTGCTTAACCGAAAGTATCTCGAGAAGCCTACCGACTGGCGAGTGACCAACGTAGAAAACCTCTCAGAAGGCATCCAGCCTTACCCAGCCTCGAACTGGCGTGACTGAGGGCTGATTACTTGTCAGATTTTACACACTTACCTAGAAACATTCACAAGAATTTTAGAAAAACTTTTTTGCCTAGTATGGGAATCGAACCCGGTCCACATTAACTGCCGTAACGTAAGGCTAACGCCTTAGACACCACAGCTAATGTGGCTTCCCATCATAAATATGAACATTTTGCTTTTAAACAATGTTGGTATGCCAACCACCAAGTTTGGATTGTTAATTGTGACACGTGAATTGGATTGTTGTAAGGATTAGACATATTTTTTGAAAGAGGGTTAATGTTAGTAGTGAAAATAAGTAAATGTTATTAGTGAATGAGCAGAAATCCTTGTTTTCCCCATATAACGTCTTCAGGTTTTGAATAAGCATTTTACAGGGTCATCCATTCCGTAGTTTGGAAAATACAGCCCTGTATTTTCACAACTATCAAACTTAAGCATCACCCAAAGAGTGATTTGTTGAACAGAGCGTTAGAATTTTTAAAAGTTTTTACAAAATGGTGATTCTGCCGTAGCCACGTTTCGCGCCTTACGAGCAGAATGTGGCCGTCATAATCGTCCTTCCGAGCGCACAATTTCCAACACAGTCAAGAAATTTGAAAATACTGGGTCTGTTACGAATGTGGTAAGACATGTGCATTATCGTAACGTTCACTCGATAGAAAACATCGCTGCTGTTAGTGAGTATGACTGAAAACCCAAAGTTATCGATATCACAGTCTGTGGGCTTGTTATACGGCAGATTATGGCGTATTTTGCATTTGTAGGGTAAAGCGGGGCTAGTTGAGCAACTTCTCAATCTCAATCAACAATCTCCCATAACTTTAAGAATATGCATCGGATTTAATTGATTCTTACTTTCTGAGGTTCGTAATTTACTCTTCTCCAAAACGGCTAGCGGTATAAAAACGATCCGAGTACAAGTTTAAAAGTTATTGTTGAAAATGCGAGAGCGTTCCAAGTTGTTCAACGTTGCTAGTTGAGTATTTGTATGAGACTAGTTGAGGGATGGCTAAAATAGACTTTATGACTGTATAGAATGATCTGAATACAAAATAATTGTAATCAACAAGCAAATATTTATTTATTTGATTATTCCATACTCATATTTTATGTACCAGGTGACCCATTAAGGATGGATCGCGGCCGTATCTTGAAAACTATTTATCCCACAGCTTTGGGGAAAAAAAAATGAATCATGAGAAATTCACCAAAAATATTTTTAAGCTTCTAAAACGACCGCAAGAGGGCGTGACGAGCTAACCATTTTTAAAAATCTTTTTTTTTGTGTATTTTCAAGTGTTAACCGAGTAAGAAACATTCTCAGTTATAATTAGCAAACTGTCTCCTACAACTTTGTTTTATGACATTTTGTCGTAATTTCACGAATAGAGGGGTGGGGGGGAGTTTTGCCTTCCTTCACACTTTACCCAGGCTTAGGACTGGTCCAAATTCTTCGTGCCATATTAATTTGGAGCGTGTTTAAAGGCCAACGGGCCAACAACGAAGATAATAATAATAACAACAGTCAAATAAAATTAACAGCACTACAGTCTAATAAATAACAGAATCTGAACTTTAACGTCTTTCTAAATGTTCAAAATGCCTTCCATCCTTAGAAATGCAAAGATTTATTTTTCGACGAGTACTAAAAACGGCAGCTTCAATTTCCGCTCTTGAAATGCTGGTTATTGAATTTTGAATTCTTTCAATCATGTTTTCTCGTGTGGTAGGACGAGTTTGAAAAACAAGGTCTTTTAGTCTTCCCCACAAGTAAAAATCGAGGACTGTCAAATCCGGTGAGCGCGCCGGCCACGAAAATAAACTACCCCTTCCTATTCAACTATTTGGAAACGAAGAATCCAAGAAGTTTCGAACCACCTGCGAGAAGTGGGCTGGGTATCCATCATGCTGGTACCGCATTTATCTTCTTGTTTCCAACGAAACATCTTCCATTAGTTCTGGCAGTCCATTTTGTAAAAGATACATATATATGTTATAAATAATATGCATAAATATGTTTTACTATTTAAATGTCCATTAAAAATAAAGGGACCAATAATTTTGTCTCCCAAACACCACACCATACGTTCACACTCCATCTATTTTGGTGGTTGATTTCTGTGGTGAAGGCATTTTGAACATTTAGAAAGGCGTTAAAGTTCAGATTCTGTTAATTATTAGACTGTTGTGCTGTTAATTTTATTTGACTGTTGTTATTATTATTATTATCTTCGTTGTTGGCCCGTTGGCCTTTAAACACGCTCCAAATTAATATGGCACGAAGAATTTGGACCAGTCCTTAGCCTGGGTAAAGTGTGAAGGAAGGCAAACATTAGGTTAATATTTTTTTAACTTAATGCAGGTAGTAGTAAAGTAAAGTGTTTGGGTTAGAGGCGCATCAGCAACTAGGCTATTTAGCGACTGGACCTACAGCTTAACGTGGGTTCCGAACCACGGTCATCAGCTTCCGACAAACCCAGGCCAGCACCCCCCTCGGGCTATAAACTCTTGGTTATGTGCCTACCCATAAGTCTATCAGGAAACCTACCGACTGGCGAGTGATCAACGTAGACACTTCTCAGAAGGCATCCGGCCTTACCCAGCCTTTAACTGGCGTGACTGAGGGGTAATTCGTAGTCGGATTTTGCACTCTTGCCTTGAAACAATCACACACATTTAGGAAAGATAAACGGACAGAAGAAAGAACAAATAACCATCCGAGCGCTGGAATCGAACCAGCTATCGCTCCAGCGCGGATTCGGCAAAGCAGGCGCTCTTACCGCCGCACCAACGCGACCGGCCAGGTAGTAGTGAAATAATTGATTTTTTCAGAAAAATCGAAATATCTCTTGACATGTCAGAGATATCGATTTTGGGTTTTCACTGGATGATTCCTCTTTAAATTACCTTTCTAGCCATGTAATAAAAGCTGTACCATTCCATTTGAAAAAACTGAACAAAACTTCAAAAAACTATTGTTGAATGTAACGCCACCTCGCGGTTTCATTTATAAACTAAATAATTTATCTCCCAGATTATCTGATTGTCCCAGCAATTGCCTAAATATAATAAAGGCATCCAAATTGAGGAAAATCGGTTAAGGCAAACGGACATTAGACGACTTTTTATCTCTATTAATAAAACTCCCCCCCTCCCCCTCTACAAAGTTGTAGGTGACAGTTTGCCTAATTATAACTGAGAATTTTTCTGACTCGGTTAACACTTGAAAATACACACAAAAAATGATTTTTAAAAATGTTTAGCTCGTCACGTTGCGGTCGTTCTAGAAGCTTAAAAATATTTTTGGTGAATTTCTCATGATCATTTTTAGTACAATTTTTTTTTTCCCCAAAGCTGTGGGATAAATAGTTTTCAAGATACGGCCGCGATCCATCCTTAATGGGACACCTGGTACAGAGATGTACCCTGGAAAAATAAAATTAAAATCAAACAAAATTAAATCTATCCATTTTTTGGATTATTATTACACTTTTTATATTTAAAATAATATATTTAAGAATAATTATAACGCAAATAAATATCAAATTAAAGTAGTAACTAATTATAAGATCAAGAATATTGCTAGATGATAAATAATCCCAAATTATTAATCATATTTGTCTCTATCACAATTAATACAAAACATATCTCTTTAGAGTCATCCTGTTAATATTAAATTGTTTGGCTGCAGCATTTACACTCATTTTTTCCTCCTCTACAGCTTTCGCTGCATCACTCAATTGTTGATTAGTAGTTAAACCTTTTGAGGTTTTTCTTTTAAAAGTACGCATTCTAAAATGTAATAATAATCATTAATACAATTATCGATATAAGCGATTTTAATTAGTAAATTTTGTGTAGAATCATCACGTGCGCAAATTAATTGATTTTATTATCAGGTTAGGGTTATTAATTCATTAAAGAAAAATTTGATTTTCTATAATGAACATCTAGTGGGGCTATTTGGGCGCGCGTTGCTCAGCTAGCCCCAGTTGAGGCAACAAAATAAAAATTAAGTTATAAAAAAATAATAAAAGAGTTAAAAATAAATAACCATCTGTAATCAAAAGAACAATAATTAAGTAATCTTTAAATATTTACGAGGTCCTTATTAAGTGTTTTTATACGAGTATAGTAGAAAAATTATGATTACCTGTAATATTTTTTTTTACGTCGAAATAAAAAACAAAGCGTTCTCTTATTTTATCTTTATCTCTTATTGACAGTCGCGCTATGTATTCCCCTCCCATAACCCCTTCTTTTTACTATTTATACTTTTGTTGTAGGTTGCTTAATTTTCGAAATATTTCGATTGCACAACTTGCCCCTATGATTAACTAGCTCCGCTCTACCCTACTTGCATATTTATCCTTACAAAATTCAACTAACGAAAGAATTGAAGCCCGCCGACCATCGAAGGTACCGAGCATACGCCGATTGGGTGCTTGAACATTCACCTGATTTTTCGAAGAAAATCTCGAGGTTTTTTTTCGCTCGGCGGATATCTAAATAAGCAAAATTGCCGCGTGTGGGCAAACTCTGAAACCCACAAGTGATTGTGAAGGTCCATTGCATCCGCAAAAGGTGACTGTTTTGTGCGCGTCATTGGCCCGTACTTCTTCGAAAACGAAGGAGTGACTGTTAACGTCAATTTTAAGCGCTATAGCCGTATGATAAATGATTATTTTTGACCAGAAATTCAATAATTCGATCTCAGCAATATGTGGTTCCAACAGACGGCGCCACAATAACACAATAACACGATTTATTGCGCGATAAGTTTCCAGGCCGCGGAATTTCCAGATTTGGTGAAGTTAATTGGCAATGGATCATGCTACGCGAAAGATTGTGTTTACGTAGACAATACTCAAAGTCTTGAGCAGTTGAAAACCAACATTCGTCAAGTCATGGCCATATACCAGCCGAAATCTACGGAAAAGTCGTCGAAAATTACCTCAAAAAGCATTGAGTCGTGCAAGCGGTTACTTGGTAGATATTTAAATAATCTATTTCACACTTAATGGTAAAGACCGAGCAATAAAATGAAAAAAAATTGTGTGCTTTTTTTAATTTAACTTTCCGAAGCACAAAATGGAAAAAAATCCTTTATTTGTGCTATTTGTCGTTCGGTTATATTTGGTCAATCTCTGTCAGGGTGAAACCTTTTCGAAAGATCGTGGTAAAGGGGAAACAATGGCGACATTTTTATCCTCATTGTCAAACGGCTCGATAGAAGAACAACGATACCGGAGGAAACGTTCGTACAAAGCGAGACCGCCTCTTAACTTATTCATAGGCCAGTGCGATGCCAACAAAGAGAAGTGTATCGTTACGGCGAACAATTCTCGCTGAAATATTTATAGCAATATAAGGTTGTGACGAGCCGGTGTTGAAAATAGAAAATATGCCCGGAAATGCGACGGGAATGGTGGCTTCCAGCTCTAAGGAAATTATTTATATCGGCTCGATGGGAATATGGATTTTCCACTGGGGTATTTTTCCAGAAAAATCAGGTGGAATATGATTTTAACACACACACGGTTTTTATCAGGTGCTACGATTTATACTCGAGGAACAAAATGAGTGCAACATATATATCTGAATATGAAAATTTATTCACACTATACAAAAACTAACATATTTTTAATTTGTTTACTTTTATACCTTACCGTTATTTTTTTGTTGTTGGAGCCATACAAGAGAGAATAAGTTATAATTAAAAAACAAAAAAAAAACACGCTTTAATGGTAAACCGAACTAAACAAGTAAAAAATAATTTTTGGTATAAGAATAAAGTGGTGAACGAGAAAATTGGGCTTTTGAACAAAATTTTTTTTTGTCATAAATGGAAAGATCATATAGATCATAAGTTTTATAACAAAACTATTTTTATTTCCATTTTTTCCTTATAATTAAAAAGTTATATCAAATTGAAAATAAATTTTTAAACCTAGTACCGATGACACGCCGACAATTCCCGAAAACAATCGGAGCAATACGTGACCTCACACAATGTACCGAAGGCCAATCGGTTCGGCTCGCGACAATTCGCCCTCTTTCTGAACAGACGTTCCGAAACAATCGGAGTTTCGGGTAAATCAAACAATTTATCGATCTTTAGTCATTGTTCTATAGGTTTAACCTATATCTTTCACTGCTTTTGTTGGTTTGCGATCGCTTTGGAAACATACTTGCTTTTAATTGTTATTTAGGCTTTCGGTGCTGTTTTCGACGTTATTCTCATATATCTTTACATAAGATATGGAGGCTCAAAGGTAAGTTCAGAATGAAAGCAGATTAGGGTTCCTTTTGTTTTTAGCAATCGCTTTTATAACTTTATTTATAATATTTAATTCATGTAGGGAACAAATTAACGTGCCAAATTTATAAGAAGGAATATTCCTATGTGCCCGCAAAGAATCTGGATGTATTAACACAACTGAGGGTAGTAACAATAAAAAAGCCCTACAGGATTGTCAGTTTTGTAGGATAGGAATAATAATATTCAAGAATTAGACAAGAACAGACAAGAACAAAATTCGACTACCGATTTGGAGGGTAATCGTATATGAAAAGTCTTATACTTTACAGATACGATTAGTTTTACAGGATAATCTAATTTGTAGATGGTCAAAGAGTACAGAAATTTGTATGATTAGTTGGATTTACACCAACAAGTTAAATTAAGGGCTAGCAAAGCAGTTTTCCATGGAGTCAAAACAAACATCTGAAGGAGTATGCAAAAAAAAGAAAAATAGAAAAGCAAACCTTCTGTCCAAACAGTGTTTCTGTGTTTTTCAGGATTTTGGTACATTTCGTTTATTGATTGAACATATATAATTTTGGGTAATGATTGTTTTATTCTGAATTGATTATTAATGTAGTTTACATATTATAATCTACTATAATATATTACCCATATTATCCTAGATGGGTGAAGTTTTATGTATATTAACAGAGTATTTTTTATTGAAATAAAATTAGTGATTTAAACAGTATGTATATGTTTAAAACACTTGGTATTTGTTTCACAATATATTCAAGATATTCTCTAACATGTTTCGGCCTCGCGACCATTCTCAAAGAGAGTTATGTATAAACTAAACTAAAGTTTCAAAGTGCTGTCTAATGGAAGTCGGTTTTTTCATCTCGTTAAATTTATTACACTATCAATAATTGGAGTATTTCCGAAGTCTAGCTGGGTGTTTGTTAGGTTTTTGCCGTCGTATATGGCTTTTTTAATTTCGAAAATTTCCAGGTAATTTAACAGCCTGCTTTTATTGCAGCTATGTATTAATTTGGTATTATTAATGTTAAAAAAATGGTTCTGGTCTATACAGAACAAATCACAAATCAGTTAAAGAACGAAAATATTAATATTATCTCTGTTAATAAGAATAATCTTACATCGATGTTAAACAATAACAAAGAAAGAGCAAAATTTTGTGACAAATCTGGAGTATACGAAATTAAATGTAATATGTGTGACGCTATTTATATAGGCCAAATGGGCCGATCGCTCAATGATAGGCTAAAAGAACATAAATATTCAATTTTACACAATCAGAGAAAGACGGGCTTTGCCGAACATGGTATAGACCAGAACCATTTTTTTAACATTAATAATACCAAATTAATACATAGCTGCAATAAAAGCAGGCTGTTAAATTACCTGGAAATTTTCGAAATTAAAAAAGCCATATACGACGGCAAAAACCTAACAAACACCCAGCTAGACTTCGGAAATACTCCAATTATTGATAGTGTAATAAATTTAACGAGATGAAAAAACCGACTTCCATTAGACAGCACTTTGAAACTTTAGTTTAGTTTATACATAACTCTCTTTGAGAATGGTCGCGAGGCCGAAACATGTTAGAGAATATCTTGAATATATTGTGAAACAAATACCAAGTGTTTTAATTATTATCATTGTTACTATGTTTCACCAAGAGCCAACCGCGCAATCAATTAAAAATATTGTATATGTTTTGTTTTTCTAATTATGATTTATATTGTTTTTTTTTTGCTCAAAAAATAATTACAAAACTAGAAAATATCTTTTGGTTACTCAAGAAACTATTCTGGGTTTAGTTCAACAGCGAAAAGATGATTTATGCAGAGAGGTTCATAAAAGGGTCTCCGATGTAATGGATTTCATCGCGGTTGATGCTAAATACTAGGCGAATTGTTATAGAGGTTTACGAGATTAAAGAGAATTAAAACACGTTGGTGAAGAAAAGAGAGTCGACGTGGCGATGAATCAAATTTTTAAATATATAGAAGAAAATGATGACCGCCAATTTACGTTTCAGGAATTAAAATATATATTGACAACAGAGCACGTTTCTGATGAGAAAACGATTATTATCACATTATGGAGATAATATTGTATTGTCAACTAAATTTGGCGCCAACACAATTAAACAAACAAAGATGAAAATTTTTTAATTAATAAACATTTTAGTATTAGATTTCAGCAGTACAATGCAAAAAACGCCATGAAAATGTATTCACTGGCGGTCTCGTTTGAGGTTTTTTATTTTTTACGACTAACTACCTCCACTATATGTTGACAAGAATTTTTCGAATAGTCCTTGTGTATATAAACAATCCCACGCATATCGTTTCGCATTAGCCGTTTTTTCCTTTAAACGTACTATGTAGTTATAGAGATTCAACCCTTGTACACGATTCGCTCTAAACATTCACTATTAAACAGGATGATGGTATCGAAAATTTAACTTCTAACCGCGATAACCGCCAATTAACCGCCATAAAGGTCCTTCAAAACCCGAGCGTTATAATTATCTGACCCATTTCCAACCCCTCTCTGTTTTCACCCTCTCCCGGACTGCGTAAAGTTACCCCTCGAAGCTCGCCACTTCGGTTTCGCGAGTCCCTGCTAATTGTTGAACGAACGAAGCAACAGGATTTTCTGATTTACGCCCCGAAAGGCTGGCTGGATGAAAAGCGCATGCAAAATAACCCGACTCCCCTTACCGATCCGGCGCTTGCCTCCAAGCCGCCCCATGCACCAACTCTCCCCCTGAATAATTTATTACCCTTCTGTGTTAGACTAAACGCTATGAATTTACTGAATTACAATGAAATTTCTGTGAAATTCCACTCAAATCGAAAAGCGCGATTCATTTACGAGGATTGAGTGAAAAGTTAGATACGATGACAGTATCATACGCATAAATACCCGACCTGACAAAGAAAACACAATAAATTTGGATTTTTTTTAATTTCTCTTCATAGTCTCTAGACATAAAATAAAAGTTGCTAATTTTAGGATATTTCATCATCAGAAAGGCGCATTTTATAAATCTCTGATGCGCTCATTACGTCAGTAACGTCAAATTCTACTATTTTACGTCAAATTCTCTATCAGATAATAATTATTGACCCATTGACTGGTAATGTAATATGCATTGACCCATTGACATTTATAAAGACATTTCGTGTTTTAAGTTGCAGTTGTCGCCATGGCAGGGTCGGGTACACACGCATGTACCGGGTGCAAGGACAATATTGTCGGGCGAGTAAAATTCGTGGCGTGCAAAGTGGGTGATAATAAATATCATTTACATTGTGTTAACATCAAAGAGCCAATATCTAAAGCCATAAATGACTGTAAAAATTTGTTTTGGGTATGTGATGGATGTCTGTCAGTATTTGAGGTGAATGTTGACCTTAGTAACAGATTAAAAAGGTTGGAACAACATACTGAGGAGTGAATAATTCGCAACCTAATGATATCTTGACTCCACAAGGAAAATCATGGACAGATATTGTAAAAAAAAAAAAAAATCCTCCGTTAATAATTAGACCGAAAAATAAGCAACACAATAGTACTACGACGAGGAATGCGATCACGGAAAAAATTAATCCGTCCAATTTATCGGTAGAAATAAACAAATTAAAATCGCTAGGTCAGGGATCCGTTATGATTCAATGTAAGGATGACGATTCTCTGAAGAAACTGCAAATAACAGCAATAGAAGAATTATCCGATAATTATGAGGTAGAAATACCTAAATATATTAACCCCAGAATAATTGTGGTTGGCGTTCAAGATAAATATATTGCAACTAATGAAGAATTTTTAGAGCGCATAAAAAATCAGAGTTTTCTTAAAAATACAGATCTGAATATTGAAGTAGTTCGAAAATATATTCCTAAAGGAAATAAACTGTGTAATATAATACTGGAGGTGTCGGCAGAGATCTATAAGTGCATGTTGAGTAGTAAGAGAATTTTCTTTGACTGGGACAGTTTTCCAGTCTATGAATATTTGGGAGTGCTGCGATGTTATAAGTGTTGGAGGTATGGACATAAAGCGGCAAAGTGCAGTCAACAAGATGTTTGTCCTTTATGTCACAAACATCATAAAAGCTCAGAATGTAATTCAAATACAAAGGAGTGTACTAATTGTAAATTTGCACATGATGTCCTGAAGATACCACATATTAAATATGATCACACAGTGTTTGATAAAAATTGCGAATGTTATAAACGAGCTGTTGAAAGAATGAAGAACAGAACTAAGTATGCATAGCAACCAGTTGATTGCTTCAGTGCGTCCACTAGCAATATAGATATATTGCATATTAATATACAGGGAATGACGACCCACATGTTGCAGCTGAGACAGTTTATAGAAGATAGAAACTCATGGATCTTGTGTGTTACTGAAACTCATGTAACACGAGATGTAGAAGAGAACGAAATTAACATAACTGGATATACGGCTGTTGTCTGTTATTCGGATAGTCGTCATATGGGGGGTGCTATTATTTATATTAAATCTGGCTTGAAATATTGGGTGGTTTCTGTTGAGACAGTTCTAACCAGTTACTGGGTCGTAACAGTTAAGATACAGATAAATAAGCTGTTTTTCTTGGTAGCGGCCTGCTATAGATCGCCTAGTGCCTCTGTAGGTGACTTTTTAAACTACTTGGAAGACAATCTAAGTGACAATGAATTTCAAAGAAATAAAACCTTTCTTCTGGGTGATATAAATATTGATTTATTGAAGAACAGCAATGAGTCTAGAAGGTTGAAAGACATTATCAGTGGAGCAGGTTTCACACAGATTGTTACTAGGGAAACCCACAATAGTGGTATCTCACAAACACTGATTGATCACATAATTACCAATGATTTTGGAACTGTGGAGCTTGTTAGAGATTTTCCGATGATAAGCGATCATGAGATTATTGGTACCGAGTTTAAACTTCAGGGTATTGCATGTGAAACACCTCAACATACGTATGCTCGGAATCTGAATGAGCAAGCAGTCTCGAGGCTGATTACTGAGTTGATGGGGAATGATTGGGACTACAATTCCATTGACGTTAGTAAATTATATGTTGATTTTATGCAAACTCTACATGATGCTATTGATATGGCTGCTCCCTTAAAATTAGTACAACCTAGAAAGTTCCCTTGGATGAGCAAAGAGCTAAGAAATGCTCAAGTTGAGAGGGACAGAGCGTATAGAAAGTTTTCTTTCACAAAGAATGAACATGATTGGAGAATTTATAAGCAGAAAAGAAATATTGCACTGTCCATGATGCGACTTGAGAGGAAAAAGTACCTTAATAATACTATCGATGCTTGTAGGGGGGACGGGAGGAAGATGTGGAGAACAATAAAGGATTTGCTGGGAAATGGTAACGGGCGTGCCGATTTTTCGCGAATCGACTTTGATGCTCACTACGGACCTACGGAGGAGAACTTTAATAACTTTTACTTCGATAGTTTGAATGAAGTAGAAGAGAGTATCGAAGAGCAGGACTGGAGCAGTGATGTCAAAGTACAAAGTACATACTCACGATTTTTCTGAGTTTAAACATGTTACTCTAAACAAATTAAGAAAAGTTGTGTTTAGTTTAAAAAGCCGAAGTACGAGTGACAATGAAATTACGATAAGGTTAATGAAAAAAAAAATTGTGTCATCGGTTATCCTTTATTGTACTTAATTAATACAAGTTTTGAAACGAATACATTTTCTGAGGACTTAAAAACCAGCATTATTGTACCAATTCCAAAAATACCAACGCCTAGTATACCAAGTGACTTTAGATCAATTAATTTATTACCTGTTGTTGATAAAATCATTGAGACTATAGTATGTACAGAGTTGAAAACATATTTTGAAATCAATAATTGTTATTTTCTGCTCAATCAGGGTTTAGGACAAAACATTCTTGTGAGACGGCTATTCAGTATGTCTGCGCAACATGGAGAAGCGATATAAAGGTCGGAAAAACTGTGCCTAGTGTATTTATAGATTTAAAGCGAGCATTCGAAACTATTGACCGGGATATACGGTGTAAAAAATTATTAAGTTATGGTGTAAGATCGAAAGCCTTAAAATGGATCTAGAGTTACTTAACTGACAGACATCATAGGACGAGGGTTCAGGGAAAAGTGTCGGCAAAGAGGGAAAGTGCGTGGGGAGTTCCTCAGGGTAGTGTTTTGGGCCCGTTGCTGTTTTTGATATATATCAACGATATTTCTTCAATATTGGATAAATGTTTTATTAGTCTTTTTGCAGATGATACTCTCATATCTGTGTCTGGGTATAATTTGCCTGAGATGGTTGAAACATTGAATAGTGAACTGGCAATACTATTTAGATGGCTATGCAAAAATAAACTTAAACTAAACGAACTGAAAACAAGGTGCATGGTGATAGGGTCTAAAGCAAACTGCAAAAGATTTAATGAGTTAGGGTTAAAAATAAATATAAATAATTGTGATATTGAAATAGTAAATGAAATTAAATACTTAGGAGTACTGTTGGATCCTCAGCTAACATTTTGTAATCTATGTAGAAAGATTGGGAAAAAAATAGGGTTCTTTAGTCGTATATCGTCACATTTATCACCATGGTCCAAGAGGGTTGTATATAATACTATAGTTTTACCCCATTTTACCTATTGTATGTCTGTGCTGATATCATGTAATAAGGAGAGTATTGGTAGACTTCAAATACAGTAGAACAAGGTTATGCGTGTACTATTGAACTGTAATAGGTACACACCGATAGAGGTAATGTTGCGGTCATTGGATTGGTTTTCAGTTGCGCGGGCCATTGAAGGGGCTAACATTCGATTGATATATAAAATAAAACATAATTTGTTGCCCCATTATTTGAATACTTTTTTGGTACAAAGAGTAAATATGCATTCTTACGATGTCCGTTCTAAGAACAATTATGATGTACCAATTGTGAGAACTACTGCTCTCCAGAAGAACATTGTTTTGGGAAGGTGTTTGTCTCTTCAATGCTTTGCCCGCCCCCATAGGGAGCGCTCCTAATGTGCATGTATTTAATAGACTGTTAAATTATTATTTGAGGCAATAGAGTGTTTTATCATTTGAACAATGTTGGTTATTGCCTTTTGATTGTATTTTCTTTTGTTAAGATTTTTTAGAATTTTTCTTAATTTTTTTAGAACCTACCCTACCAATCCATTTATTTTCAATTTCGTATCCAAATATTGTCTCACCGGCGCCGTTTAGCTGTAACCACATTCGTCTCGCTACAGTTAAAGACAATTCTTCAATCCACTCTTCAAAATTATTTTGCAAATAATTGAGAAAACTATTACCATTAACTCTATTTTCAAAAAAAATATGGCCCTAGGAGGCGTTCTCCGATAATAAGGGCCCATACATTAAAAGACCATCTATGCTGATAATATAATGCAAATTTCTCTAAACTATGACCAAATCCTGCCCGCCAGTGTCATCGATCCAGCCCGTGATAGCTAATTATTTACTTGCTGGGTAAAGCTTAATGACAAGTATAATACGCAGAAAATTTAACTTAACCATAATAACTAAGAAATAATTGAAATGAATCCCACTAGTGAACATCCCGCGGTTAAACCCTTGGTAGTTATGTTGGGGTAAAGAGTATCGTGTATACATGTATATCGATGTTTGGAATGTATATATCCTGAATCGCAAGTATGAGTTTTATCCTGAAAATCCCTCAGGAACGGAAAAGCTAAATTGACGCTAATGAGACCGCGGGGTGTCCACTTGTAAAAAATACTAATGAGATTTATGCAATTGTGACTTTCCACTGGCAATAGTTTGTAGTTGTGGCCCAATTTTACTTGTACCAATTATTAAAAGAGATTTAAGATGCTCATCGGTTACCTTAGATCTGTAAACATTCTTTGTGTACTTCATTTTGGAGAATGTTTGCTCACACAAGTAAGTAGTACCAAAAAGAGAAAACAGCTCACGGGCAAATTTATGCAAATCAAATTTTATATGAAAATGTTTATGTATCAAATGTTTATGTAAATCAAAATGTTTTATCAAATTGTAACAGTCTTAAAAAATTCCAACAAAGATGAGTTTTGATATTTCTTCTTAATTACATCACTGCAGTATTCGTATTCGTATTATTTATCCTGGTTTTTTGGCTAGCCCTTTGGCTCTTACCAGTTTCTACTGAATTTTTCGGCTTCCCGGTTTGTGTCAGCCTTCTATCAGCGGCTTCCACGCGTTGGGGGTTTCTCTCTCGACCCAGGAGGTGCGACTACCTAGTCGCAGTAGTCGCAGTAAGGTACCTACCTTATTTGGTACCTTATCGTCTTTTATTCAGGTCGGTTGAATTCTTCTATTGAATTCTGGATTATAGAAAATAAGATGAATTATTTTACTGCTACGGAATCGGGTCGCGAGATCCAAAACCGGAGCGGAATGGTTCGATCGTGGATCTTGCATTCTTCCGTCGATCGAGATTTTATTGTTCTTGGTGTTGGTTGAGAGATGGGTTTCTTCACTTGATTCACTTTGGTGCTGCGGAGATTACATCTTCGCAGCTGTAGTTGGGTTAGATTTTTTCCTTCGTTTCTTGCGGACTATTACACTAGTCCGTCTTTCCTTTTTTGTTTTCTTCCGGCTATTGATAGCTTTCAGAATTGAATAATCAGTTTGGGATTGCCCGTGGCTGCAATTGGTGGTATTGCCTCTACGTTGGTCGGTCCTTTGATTGAGACGAAGTACTACTAAATTACTACGTCTTTTTGGTCGGGAGGATATCTGCTGATGTCCTTTCGTGGTAGAGACTTGATCGTCTCCTTCTTTGGGTGGTGTGGTCTCTGGAGTCTGTTGGTCTTTGTTATTGGACGTTATTTCTAACTCCAATTTTTTCCTTATTTTTGCTTCTAGCAGATCTATTGCCTTATCTTGCCACATCTATTATCTTGCCATTGATCTATTACCTTGCCACACCTTTTGAGATATAACCTCACTTTGTTTACTCTTCAGAATACGTGTGCACTCTATGAAGGCAATGACCAGACTCATTACTGCACTGTAAATCAATAATTTTCATTTGAAGTTCCGGGGGTAGGGTTTCAATGTCAGTATCAAAAGGATTTTGATTTTTTTTTTATTTCATTCGCAATGACATCAAAGTCTGAGAAACGAATATCAAAATGTATCTTCAAAGCACTCAAAGCTTCGATTGCAAATTCGACGGGAAACTCAGTTTCAGTAGTGTGGCTGAATATTTTACATGTTTTAAAAGGTGTGAAACATTTTTTACGTAATTTTGATTGAAACAGTATTATTTTCTGCCGAAACGACTTGATATTAGTGTATAGATCAGGGAGAAGCTGGTTTTCAACTTGCAATCGTAAATTCACTTCGTTCATATGTTTTTGTTTGTTTTGTTATGTTTTATCAAATGTTTTGTCAAATCGACATCGAATGCTAACTTCCACAGCCATTCGCTATTTTGTAATTCGGTAAGAGGGTCATGTTTTTCAATCAAAAAAATTTCCATCTCTGCTCAAAGTTCAAAAGAACGCTGAAGGACTTTTCCGCAGCTAAGCCGGCGTACGGCACTGTGATGTGGTAAGTCATTTTCTCTAATCTCTGCAATAATCTCGCGGAACTATCGGTGAGTCAGCCCACTGGATCTGATGAAATTAACAACTGATATGACTGGTTTTAAAATTTTAGACATATACAAACACTTTCCGCACAAGGACTGTTGATGAATGATACAATGTAAGACTAATGGATTTGAACCACCATTATTTTCTACAGCCTTTGACACAAGTGCAACCTCTCCTTTATTTTTACCACACATGTTTTTGCCTCCATCAGTTGTAATAGATTTCAAGTTTTTCCAACAAAGGTTCTTCTTATTAAGGGCATTTCCAACTCCCCAAAAATATCTTCCCCAGTAGTCGTGCTGTGAATATTATCAATATCAAGAAGTTCTTGATATTGAACACCTGAGTAGTATCTGATACATCCGTCGACTCATCCAAGACCAGAGAAAACCACCCAAGATATCAATTTTTGTCAGACAGTTGAGATGACATATTTTCTGCGATGCAATACGCGCTTCAAAGCTTCAAATTTTTCGGACCGCAAATTTTGAGTCATTTTGAAAGTTTCGTTTCATAATGACGTTTAATGTTATATTCTTTGAGAACGGCTATGGTTTCATTACAAATCAAACATAGCGCCTTATTACTGGACTCAATCGCGAAATATTGAAAGTTTCTGTCTATTTTTCGCTTCTTTTCCTTACTAGTAAATCACACACACAAAAACAAGTAAATCACACAACAAATAATGTTACGTATGGGCGTTAGTCGGTTCGAAGATGTCTTGCTCTTTAACAAGACCTCATAAGAAAAAATCTAGTTTTTTTAAATCCGGAGATCTGATTGGCCACGGCATAGGACCTCCCCCTTCTACAACAGATAGTTTTACTTCCTTCACCAATCTTGCCTAGGCAGATTGACTCGCGGTTGTGGTGGTAGCCTTTTTATATTCCAATTACTGTCATCTCGAAGTAAGTGGGATACACCAGAACTTTCTCGAACCAACGAGGTTATTCGAGAATAGTTAATTGTTACTGGGCTTTCGAAAGAACTACTAGCGCCATCTGTTAGCGATAGAGAGTACTACCACTACCTATTTCCGCTTTTAACCACCAGATTTCAAGTGTCACGGTCATAACAGTACACAATAGTATCTGAACTAACGAATTTGGTAAGCGTATGCTGCTTTATAGTGCGTACTCAGCGACTAGTTTAGAAATTATAGATAATGGCGGTTAGAAAATGGTATATGGCGATAATAGTAATGATATATGGCGGTTATAATGGTAGAAAATTAAAAAGGTTTTGGCCCTTGGAATTTACTGGAGTAATCAGTATGGACCTATGGCTAGAAAGTTTGAAGATCCCTGATCAAAAGCAATCATGAATCTTGGAGTTTCACTGCTGTAATAGTGGAAGTACCTATTTGTGTGGAAAATTGCATCATCTCTTGAAGAGTCACGAGGTTTCTCCTTCACAAAACGAACTGATCAACACCCGGAATGCTTTAGGAACATGAAGGAGTTCTATGCTATCTATGTTTCAGTATTTTCAGTTCCGTACAGTCCTTTAAAACATCTCTCCCATTCGACACAATTTTCAATAACAGAAAACAGGCGCCACAGTATGTTTTCTTTGTTTTTTTTTCTTCTTATTTTTGTATTTGCCCATTATCCTTTAATTATTTTGTATAGATTAGTTCAATTTCCTAATGGAAGAGCTATCTAATTGTGTTGAGAATTATCTCAAATGGGGAAATGGCTACTTAATGAGGGTTGAAGTAAAGCCATTCAGTGAGAAAAATCAATTTGAAGGAATAGTTTTAACCTTTTTTTTTGGTATTGTCTCAGGACTCTTAAAAGGTTTGTTTTCTTCTTGGAAATTTAATATAGCTAATTATTTGATGTTTTATTTGTTATGACTCAATTATTGAATTTTTATTAGTTGAATAAGTTTTTGTGGTTTTAGATTGTTTAGTGTTAACGTAAATCACCGCAAACGTTTCTGTAATAAGGAAATGTTGATGCTTTAGACTAGGGATGGCGTGCCAAATATTACAATCATTTTTGTTTTAATTCTGGATGTGCCGGATAATTTTAAATAAGAAATAATTCATAAAAATTTAATTATTTTAATAGGTGTTCCGGTTAATAATGTCGATTTTGCTAAGAGATGGCATTACTAATAAGATACAATAGAAAAAAAGTATTACGAGTATAATAATAAATAAAACCAGTAATCAAAACAAAGTTTGACCCAACGGAAATAAAACCAGCCCTAACAGAAGAGCTTGATAAACAACCAGCACAGAACTGATAAGAATTGAAACAAAAAATTATTAAAACAGACTTAAAGTTGGTCCCTTTACAAAAACGTAGAAAACATCCGTGGTGGGATGAAGTTTGCGAGCAAGCAGTATTAAGCCGAAGTAAAGCATTCAAAGATTGGAACAGTCAAAAAACAGCAATAAACTATAACATCTTTTTGGAAGTAAGAAAAGAAACATCGAAGCTAATTAGACAAACTAAAAGAAAATATGAAAACAATCAACTTAATGAAATAGAAAAAGATTTCCAAAAAAATAACACCCGAAACTTTTATAAAACATTTAAAACTAAATTAACAGGCTATCAACCGCAACATCTTTGCTTCCAAAAGGAAAACGGACAATTAGCTCTAAATTACCAAGACAATTGCAAAGAACTTGCGAAATATTTTGAACAAATACTAAACTGTCCTGAGCCCTTAAACAAATTACCAACACTAAACCCTAAACAAACAAATCCAGATTCATTACCACCGAATGAAGAGGAAATACTTAGGCAAATCAAGCGGCTTAAAAATAACAAAGCTTCTGGTGAAGATGGAATCACTGCTGAACTTTTGAAATCCGCTGGTCCAGGTACAATCAAGGAAATAACCAAAATTCTACAAGAAGTTTGGCGAACCGAACGGATTACGGAAGATTGGAAAGATGCTCTAATCCATCCACTACATAAGAAAGGAGATAGAACGGATGTAAACCACTATAGAGGGATATATCTTCTCTCAGTTTGTTACAAGATTCTATCTCAATGTCTACTAGACAGAGCACAGGGACAGTTAGAACCTAACATTGGTGAATATCAAGCAGGTTATCGACCGGGCAGATCCTGCCCTGAACAGATCCTGAATCTTAAGTTGATTCTAAGACATCAAAAACTGTACAATAAAAATCTCGTCTGTACATTTACGGATTTCAAAAAAGCATATGATTCTATTGACCGCGAATCTTTATTCCGAATCTTGAAAGAACAAGGACTAGATCTGAAAACGCTGGCAATTATTAAAGCAACGTTAACTAACACAAGGTCAAAAGTTAAATTTATGGGTGACATCCAGAGCCCTTCGAAATTAAAACTGGAGTGAGACAAAAGGATGGACTCTCGCCACTCTTATTAAACTGTGTTCTAGAAAAAGTAATACAGGAGTGGCGTGAAAAAAAATCGGCCCTGAATATTGACCAGCACTTTAAACTGGGGAGAACCAACATCAAAATTGATTGTCTGGCATTTGCTGATGATCTAGCAATTTCAGCTCAAGATGTATTAACGGCAAAGAAACAGATTGAAATCCTAAAAGAAACAACAGAAAATAATTTAGTAGAAAATAAAGTAGAAATAATTAAATGGATTGCTGCAATTAAAGAGGACCTAAGACTAGCAAATATTTCACAAAGTGAAATTCAGGATAGAGGCAGTTTCAGACACAAGGTTAACGTTTGGAAGGTTAGCCAGAGAGAAAAATGTAGGAAGACTGGAACAACTTGGTCTGACGAAAGGAAAAAAGCTCATAGCGAAAGAATGAAATTAGTATGGGCGCAAAGGAAGGCTAACAACAACAAACGACTCTAATTGTACTTCGCGTGGACCACCAGGGCCCATACGTGAATAATAATAATAATAAATAAAACGTCAAAGAATAAGGATAACAGTTCTTTATTATTAACAATAATCAATAAGCTTTGACATACAAGTCACAATAGTTACTAATGCTCCCCTTTCAGCAGACGATAATTTGTGAACTTCTCTTGCCTTTCATACTTAAGATTTTTCTAATTTTATGCTGAACGGTGCTAATTCCAGTCTTTCTGGAATTGAATCTTGAATCTTTTGCAATTCAGATTTCAATATATCAAAAAAGTTTTAACATTTTCTGCAGTAAAACCTTGGTACACGAGCTCATGATAATGACTCTGGTTTACGAAATGAAGTCAGGATGACGTGACATAAATAGCTTCATCCATTTTTTGTCTGCCTTTTTTTTGGTCTGTGGAAATGGGTGAGGAATATTAGTCTTGACAACCAATTGGAAATCCATTCGTTTTAAATCAGAAGCGGTGACACCATAGTAATTCTTCTACATTTGCAAGCTATAGTTTACCAACTCTTCTTCTAATTTTACTGATAATACTGGTTTTCCTAGAAACTACATCCTCTATAGATGTTTCGGATTTTTTTAAGTAATCTTTCAAAGTAGCTCTCGAAACGTTAAATAACTTAACTGCGTTTTTAGAATCAATTTCTTTCGTTCGTACAGCTTCAACAGCTTTTCTCATTGCTTCAGGATCCCACAGCTTTCTCTTTGGCATTTAAAAATAAACTAAATAAATAAAGAAAAAAGTTACAGAAAATACTCTTGTGATTAAGACGAAGTTCTAGATATCATCCCGCGGACGATATTAGGTAGATGGGGGGGAGGGGATATATTAAGAATTTGCTTGTTTATATTAATAAGATTCATTCAAACGTTTTCCTATCAATTTGAATCTATGCAATAACAATTTATTTTGACAAGAAAATCATTTCAGTATGTCAAACATCAATAATTAAACCATTCCGACAATATTTCAATCAAAACCTCACCTTGAACAGTTTTTTCCTTTTTAAAATATCTTGTCAAATAAGTGGCGTCTCACGAATTCCACGTCCGCGAATTGTTTATAATGACCGATTGAGGTCACTAACTTTAGTTCGAGTTATCAAAATTAGGTGACATTAGTCAGAAAAAAAAGAAACCGACGGGGACAAAATTAGGTTCGGGGACGAAATTTAGCGACTGTACTTGTAGATTTGTTGGTGTAGACACCAACGAATATGGTATATGGTAGACACCATGTCGAATTATGTACCAAAAAAGACGTTTGGAGAGGAAGTTTAATAATCTTTTTTGATTTCAAGGAAAGGATTTCTGAAAGTCATCGATTGTTGGTTGAAGCTTATGGTGAACATGCTCTAATCCAAAAAACTTGTAAACGATGGTTTAAACGCTTTAAAAGGGGTGATTTTGATATAAAAGACATGGAGCGTCCAGGACAGCCGAAAACCACCATTTTCGCACGCATGTCCATACACTTCGTATAATTGATGATTAATTTCTATAATCGTAGTGCCCCTGGTACACAAAAAACAAATCCCAGAAGGTAACTCAAATCTGGCGGTAGTGGCGAGTGGAAGCTCCATCGCCAACGGCCTCCAAACAAAGATTGAGCATCGGATTTGTAGACGGAAAACCAAGCTACACGCCAGTGCTGCCGGATATTGCGTTAAAGCGTTCCTCGCTACCCCAGCGCCTTGGAGACTTTACTTAACGGACTACACTCGTATAAGCGGCCCGAATGTTCATCGTCAACCAAGCTGGTATAGTCCGTTTCAGGATATTTCGTTGCCCTTCGGCAAAATGTTAATTTCCCCAATAAATCTCAAGAAAAATATTCCTAGTTTTTTAAAAGACGCCAGAGCCGAAATGGTGTAACTTCTGAATAATTTTGGGAAAAATAAAATATTGCTAAATTATGATTCAATTATTATTATTAATATTATGTATGAGTAAACATTGTTTATTGGTTTGTGTATTTTGAATTTATTAGCACAATAAAAATAAATAAATTTATCTATTAGTACAATAAAAATTATAACTTAAATTTAATTCAGTTTCATTCTCACTGTCACTTTGATCTACATTAATAACAAGTGGTTCTATATTATTACTAAATGATATATAGGCACATTGGGCAAAAGGCTATATATAAACAAATTTTCAAAAACTTCTATTGTGGTGTCGTCATGGTAGTCCAAAGATGAATGTTTAATATTTTTGGAGGACTACCGTAAACCATTCGGAACCCATCCATCCTCGGAACCAGCACGTAAAACTGTACTTATTTTTCCCTTGTTTTCTATGGCTTTGGATTGGCATTTTCTTGATGTATCTACCCATCCTTTTGCTAGCGTCTCATGTGTATCAAACCATGTTTCATCAAGGTAGATAATGGGACGATTATCTGATCTGTATTTTTTTATAGAGTTTAATTACTCAAACCGCCATCGTCGCAATCGTTGTGATTCCATTAATATTTGTCTTTTATTAATGGTCTGATATGCAAAACCCATTTGAGGTAATATTTTCCGAAGGCTAGTTCTACTGCAAAGAAGACCTGCTTTTCGTTAATGAAGACGTTTCTGCTGCCGCTGCAGTTACATTAAGCCCCCTATTCAATAAAGAAAGATTTACATTTTTAATAATTTGCTTAGCACCGGACGATAAATGTTTTCAATCTTGCCAAGAACGCCCCATTTTTAGTACGTTTGGAATAACAAAAAATACGATCGAAATTTTAGAACTGCTTTGTTTAAGAAATGAATGCAAACTAAACTAAAATATTACGAAACTACTAAACCAGGAATAAAATTAATTTTATTTTTTTATCTGTTATTTTATTAGGCCCGGCCATGTTTACGTTTCTTGCAACTTTGCCGGGTTTCGTTACGGCAGGGGTTGTTAAGAGTTTATTGCAGCCAATCGATCAACGATATACCTTGAAACGCACTATACGATCACGCTTAAACACATCTGCACAAAATGTCACTGTGGCAAATGATAGTGCGTAAACAGCATCCATCCATCTCGGCTTTAATTTGTGTAGGTGTATTGTCTTTCAAATGCAAGAATTTCATGACGGCTCTATATTCCGTTTTCTCCATTTTAACAGAAACACTAACATAAATAACTGTTAAACAACAACTGTTATGGCTGAAATTTTCAAAGTTATCTTTTTACGCAAGCGCAATTATATTAAAGAACATTTTTGACGAGTAACCCAACTTCATGTTGAGGCTGGAAACTTTCCAGACAACCTCGTATATTTACTTTATCTTTATACTATTTATGTTTAATGGTTTGTAGGCCCGCCTTTGTTTTAAATAATATCACAGATTCTTTTTTTCATGAAGGAACTAAATTTGTTGCGACATTAGGATTCAGTTTGAAACGTTAAATTCTTATTTTGGTTTTTAGCGATTTATCGTATAATAAGATGTTTTTTCATTTAATCCAGATTTGTTATTTGATGGTAACGGCATAAACAGTTGTAAATTAAAGTGTTAAAATGCCAATAGATCTAAGGCCACCGAACTCCTGACAACTGCGCGATCTGCATGGAATTTCATCGTTGTATTATTGTTATTGTTCTTGATCTAGAAGCATCTGATAATTAAATGAAGAAAATAAGGGAGTGTTATCATTTATTGATATACATTATGTCAAAAAAGTACGGGAAATTGGTCAAGAAAACACAAAATGTTTATTATTTATCCAAATTTATTGTATCGCCTTCAAAGTAGGCCTCTTCCGAAATAATACACTTATGCCAACAAATAATTCAATTGTCAAAACATTTTTTAAAAGCATTTTTCTGGAATCGACTTGAGTTTTTGCCGCGAATTCTCTTTTATGTCTTGTATCGACTGAAAACGCGTGCTTCGAAGTGGTAATTTGGGTTTTGAAAAGAGAAAGAAGTCATATCAGGTGAATACGGTGGTTGTTCGATGGTGTTTGTTGAGTTTTTGATCAGAAATTCGCTCACAATGATAGCCTTGTGAGATGGTGCGTTGTCGTGATGCAAAATCCAAGAGTTTTCTTTCCACAAATCTGGCCTTTTTCGACGAATTTGCTCTCTCAATCGCCGCATAACGCTCATATAATATTCTTTATTTACCGTCTGACTGTCTGGCAGGAGGATTCCGAGTGCACAACACTGAGATAATCAAAGAGAACAGTCAACATCACCTTAACTTTTGACCGACTTTGACGTGGTTTTTTCGGTTTCGGCTCAGTTGGAAGGCGCCATTCCGAAGCTTGTTGACTGGTTTGCATGTCAAACTCGTTTTATGAATGTGGGATCGGAATTGACTCGTTCTAGTATGTATTCAGCGACCTACGCGGCTGAGTTTCCAATGAAAATTCAGGTCTTTCGGCAATAATCGAGCATCAACCCGTTTCATGCCCAAACAATTGCTTAAAATCGTACGAATTTCGTGAGACACAGAAAGATCAGTGGCTATCTCTCTCAAACTTAAATGACGATTTTCAATTACCATTTCCTTCACTTTAGCGACATAAACTTCAGTTAAAGACGTTGATGGCCGACCAGAGCGAGGCTAATCTTCCACCACATCTCCACCGCTTTTGAATGCACTGTACCACTCATGTGCACGTGTTGAATTTATACCTCTTATGGCGCGTTTGGGCAAACAGATCAGAGTGTATTTTTAGTGGGGGACGAAGTTGCGCGCGCCGATGTAACTCATAATTTATTTTCTGTTTAAAATTATGACATCTTCGTCATTTATCAAGACTTGTTTATTTGTAATATTTACTTTCGTCTATTGGTCGTTTGCTCAGTTAAAATTTGTTTGAACGCATAAAAAAATGATTTTATTAATTACGACAAAGAAGTATAACTTCTTACGTGCATACATAAGTACACACACGCTTTTTTTTTGATAAAGTCGATTCACCGTAAGCCTTTTGCAACATTTTGAGCTATTCGCCACACGAAATTCCATTTGCAATGCAAAATTTAAAACAAATTCTTTGTTCGAGGTTTTTATCCATTGTAAAAATCGAAAAACACAGAATATATTAGTTCAAAATTAGCCTAATTTTACAAAAAAAGCAATAGAAAGTTTTATGTTTGAATGTTTGTGTATTAAGTCTTAAATAAAATAAAATTTTGTACATCGAAAAACGACATTACTTATGGATACCCTTAATAAAACACCCTTTATACAGGGTCGCTTTATGTATGGAAACGGTCAAATATCTTGAGAACCCTTTGAGATTCCTTAAAGAATTTTCTTTCTTTTCGGGTATATTTTCATTTTTTTTTGTTTGAAATCCAAGGCTAACTTGATTTTTTTAAACATGTTTTATCAGCACTTCAATTTAGCATTGATGGAAAGTTGTTTTTTTTTCTGAAATCATATTTTTTTATAAAACCATACAAAATAGTTTTTATTGTAAATTTTCAAAATAGATTTTAAAAAATGGCTAAAAGGCGTTTCGGTCTGTTTTCGGGTAAATATGTTTTTCATTTAGTAGGCTATGAAACAATGGATGATTACTACACCAATTAAAACATTCAACGAATTTTCGTCATTAGTTTTTGTTTTTTGTCTTCCTAATTTTGGACGATTTTTAATGCTGCCTGTATCATTGACTCTTTTCGCCATTTTTGAAACTGCTGACTTAGTGATGTTTTCATTCGGATGTTCTTCATTAAATAGTCGACAAATTTTAGCATAAGTGCCTTTTCTGTCACCGTATCCAACAATTATTAGTAGGGTAGAGCGGGGCTAGTTGATCGAAATATCTCGAAAACTAAGCAAGCTACAACAAAAGTGTAAATGGCGAAAAGAAGGGGTTAAGGGGGGAATACATAGCGCGACTGTCAAATGCTGTCCGGTGTTCCGATATAATAAGAAAACGCTTTGTTTTTTTTTCGGCTCAAAAAAAATTACAGGTCATCCTAATTTTTCTACTATTCTCGTATAAAAACCCTTAATAAGGACCACGTTAGTATTTAAAGATTACTTAATTATTGTTCTTTCGATTATAGATGTTTATTTATTTTAACTCTTATGATTTTTTTTATAACCTAATTTTTATTTTGTTGCCTCAACTGGGGCTAGTTGAACAACGATCGTTTAATGCTTGCTCAACTTGCCCCACTAGATGTTCATCGTAGAAAATCATTTTTTTTTTAAATAAATTAATAACCATCAATTAATTTGTGAATGTGATGATTCTACACAAAGTTTACTAATTTAAATTACTTATATTGATAATTGTATCAATGATTATTATTACATTTTAGAATGCGTACATATAAAAGAAAGACTTCAAAAGGATTAGATACTAGTCAACAATAGATTAATGCAGCAAAAGCTGTAGAGGTGGAATGGAATGTAAATGCTACAGCCAAACAATTTAATATTAACAGGATAACTTTAAAGAGATATATTTGTTATTACTTTAATTTAATATTTATTTGCGTTATAACTATTATTAAATATATAATTTTAAATTTAAAAAGTGCAATAATAATCCAAAGAATGGAAAGATTTAATTTTGTTTGATTTTAGTTTTATTTGATTTTATTTGATTTTAGTTTTATTTTTCTAGAGATATAATAACAATATGAGTATGTAATAATCATAAATAAATATTTGCTTGTTGATTACAATTATTTTGTATTCAGATTATTCTATACAGTCATCAAGTCCATTTTAGCCATTACTCAATTAGCCCCATACCCATGCTCAACTTGCTCCACTACTGGGGTACGTTGTGCAACTTGGAGCGCTTTCGTATTTCCAACAATAACTTTTAAACTTGTACTCGGGTCGTTTTTACACCGCTAGACGTTTTGGAGAAGACTAAATTACGAACCAGAGTAAGAATCAATTAAATCCGATGCATATTCTTAAAGTTATGGGAGATCAAGCGAAAAGTTTAGTTGAGTAACTTTTCCCGATCCCGCTCTACGCGATTTCAATTATTTCTCTTTCAGTTAAATACATATTAATTCCATATAAAAATGGAAAGAAATTTGAAATTCACAAATTGACATCAACAGTTTTCAAGTGTAATCAAATACTTCTACTAAATAAATTACTAATTAAGAATAAATGAAAAATATATTTACCCTAAAACAGACACCTTTTAGCCATTTTTTAAATCTATTTAAAAAAAAATACAACATTTACCTCGTTGAATTCAGAAAAAATGTTCTTTACAACAACGCCAAATTCAAGTACTGTTGTCAAGTTAGCCTTGGATTTCAAATATGCGACAAAAAAAAATCCAAAAAGTGGCAAATATTTCCTGATGTTTGTGTTCAAAATTTCATTAAGAAATCTCAAAGCGTTCTCCAGATATTTGACCGTCCTCACAAAATTACGACCCTGTGCGAAAGTGCTTAGACTGGATAAAATGCAAATTAACAGAAAACTACGTTTTTTTTAGTGGTAACTCGACTGAAAAACAATCTCGCCTAAAAATAACCACATGGATTTGGCTTTTTCACATAAGAACGTGCCCAATCTTGATTTTTCCGAGTAATAAACGTTTCATAAACGGGCTTCACTACGCTCCATAAACTTTTCTATAATCGATTTTTGACTTTTCGACGAACAAACAGAGAAAAAACCGACTATAAGTCACCGTTTTACTACCAGTTTCATTAAAACAACATAGAAAAAAAGCTTTCACTATTTTTTTATATATTAAGTGGATATATTTTAATTCAGATAAATTTCAATAAAAAGATTCCTAGTTTCTTAAAAGGCGCCAGAGCCGAACTAGTTTAACTTCCGAATAATTTTGGGAAAATAAAATTAAGAAGATTAAATTATTATTATTATTATGTTCTTTCTGAATTCAGCATTTGAGCCTAGGCTGGTCGATATCACTTCACGCTCCTCCCACTTAGCATAAGATTTTACGAACAATGTGGCACGCCTGCAAGAGTACTGTGGTACTTATTATGGCACCATAATATTATGGCACCACCAATTATACACCAGGCACAAGCCATACCCGGAACAAAACCCGAAACGTCCGCTCTAACAACACGGGCGCCCCAAAGCTCACCCCAAGCATAGCCCACACCCAACACACCCCCGCACCACAGAACCGGCCTTAAGGGGAACATTGACTTATCTCAGATATCTTAGATATCAAAAGGATTAAGCTCTGTGGGGGTCATTTCCATGTTTCCGGGCCACACGGTTGAAGTGGTGAGGGTGGATGTATTTGGTTTTATATTGTTATCCAGAAACTTCCAAGTAATACAGCCTTCTGTATGGGTCTAAGAAAGTGATCGTTGAGGCCCAATGTTTTAATATTCCGTACCAAGTTCTTTAGGATGATTCCAGTTGATCACAATATGATCGGTTTTGTTTTGACGCACTTCATATCCCATTGTCTTTTCACCTGTTCTTGAAACTCTTTATACTTCAGAATTTGTTCGGTATGTTTTGCACTTAAATTATTGTTGTTTGGGATAGTTATATCTATAAATAATATTCTTCTTCAAATTTTATCGCTCACAACAATATCGGGCCTATTGTTATTTAAATTCTGCGCGGTAAGCACTGTTCAGTCCCAATACATTCTGTAACTGTTGTTCTCCAGAACTGGTTGCGGATTGTAATTGTAGTATGGGACTTTTTCTGATTCCTTTAGCTGTAGTTTTATTACCAATTCTTGATGAATGATCTTCGCCTTTCTTTCTTGCCTTTCTTTATATTCTGTTGCTGCAAATGCTTCACAGCCCCCTGTTAAATGTTGGATTGTTGCGATTTTGTAAGCAGTGTCCTGATCTCACGTTGCAAATTTTGTACGTCGATTGTGCTCCAGTTAACTTTCCCAAACAAATAGTTTAGCACCGAACATGTATAGGTGTTGATTGCCTTAGACGTGTTTCTGCTATTTAAGTCTGTCCTCAAAACTTGTCTCACTCTTTTGATAAATTGACAGGTAAGCTCTTCTTTCATTAAGCCGTGATCAATTCTGCGTGCTTGCTTCATACCCAGATACTTGTATGTATCTACAGCACTTATTGACTCGATCTTTTGTCCGTTCTGTGTCTCAAAAACATTGTTCAGCAGTTTTCCTCTATTGATGTTTAATATGCGACCCTTCTCCAGTCCAAATTGCATTCGCATATCGTCCATGCAGAGCAAATGGTTTAGTCGCATAGATTCGCCAATGTTTTTCAAGCCTAAACCATATTTGATGGAGTTCAGTCGGTTTGAAAGTGGGTTCATGGCGATACACAATCAAAGATAACTGAGCGAATCTCCTTGAAAAATATCTCTTCTGATTGGAATTTCTGTAGTTGTTATATTATGGTCACCCTCTCTAAGTTGGATTTTGGTTCTCCACACTGACATGAAGCTCTTCAAGAGATTTATTATTGGCTGATTTATTTTATAGATATTTAAGATTTCTATAAGCTATTTGTGTCGAAAGCCTTTTTGTAATCGATATATGCCATATTAATATTTCGTTTCTTGGCATACGCCTGATTGCAAATGACTGAATCAATTACCAATTGTTCCTTACATCCCATTGCCCCTTTAGTACAGCCTTTCTGCTGCACGGCGATGATATTGTTGCGTTCACAATGCTGCAGTACTTATTATTTCGCGCTTGCTTGATTTAGCCTAAAGGCGTTCGCACTCCCTCCGAGGGGAACATTGACTTATCCCAGATATCCTAGATATCAGAAGGATTAAGCTCGGTGGTGGCCCTTTCTCTGTTATCGGGCCGCAAGGTGATGTTAGAATTCTTTGACATTCCTGCTTGTTCAAGAATTTCCGAACGGTTCTCGCTGTTCCCGCTGTTCCCAGTAGTGCTGTTTTCTGCATGGGCTTGAAAAGTTGCTCGTTGAGACCCAATACTTTTATGTTCTTCAGCAGGCTCTTTGGGATAACACCGTTGTTGATATTATTATGGGAACTATTTCTACACATTTTATGCCCCATTGTTTTTTAACTTGCTCTTGAAGTTCCTGGTATTTCTGAATTTCTTCCCTTTACTTCTTTAATATATTGTTGTTATTAGGAATAGCCACATCGATAAATAGAGCGCGCTTAGATTATTTATCCACAGTAATAATATCGGGCCTGTTGTGATCCAATCTTCGCTCAGTGAGTACAGTACGGTCCCAATAAATCTTATTATTATCGCTTTCGAGAATAGATTCGGGATTGTAGTTGAAATATGGAACTCTCTCTTTTAACAGCTGTAGCTTTATTGCAAGTTCCTGGTACAGAATCTTTGCGACTGCATCGTGCCTATCTTTATAATCAATAGCCGCAAACATCGTACATCTCCCAGTAATGTGTTGAATGGTTTCAGAGGTCGGACACTTGTATCGACACTGATCGTTCACAACACCAACATCTCGAACAATATATTTAAGGTAATTTCTAGTGGCAATAACCTGATCTTGGATTGCTACTATAAATCCCTCTGTCTCGGGGAACATCTGTCCTGCTGTCAGCCAATAGTTCGACGCTAATATGTCGACTTGTTCTTGGTTGAGCTCATTCTGATGTCTCCCATGCAGGGATTTTTCTCTCCATAATTGCAACTTTTCTTGATCGGTTTTCGCATAACTTTGAACCAGATTTTCTTTCAATTGCAGTGGCTTTAACACATCAATCTGACATATCGTTCTATGTAATTCCGTCGTTTCTGCTTGTTTGAAAAAGTATGATCGCATGCTTTCAATTTGTTGATTAAATTGTTTGCTTATATCGACCAAGCCTCTACCGCCTTGATGTCGTTGCAAGGTGGTGCGTTCTACACTAGTTCGTGGTTGATGCTTTTGTGCTTTTACATATTTCTGCTATTAAGATTGGAATTGATCAGTTGTTTTACCCTTTTGGTGAATTGAGAGCTCAGTTCATCTTTCATTGAACGATGATCAATGCGCCGGGCTTGTTTCATTCCCAGGTACTTGTATGTGTCTATGGCCGTCATTGCCTCGATAGTTTGGTCACTATGTGTTCTAAAAGTGTTGTTTTGGAGCTTGCCCCTGTTGATACTGGATGTTGATACTATTGATACGATGGACATTTTCCAGTCCAAACTCCATTCCGACATCACTAGAAAATTCCTCCAGTATTTTTAACATTTGCTCGAGATGATTTTGTGACGAGACAAACAATTTTAGGTCGTCCATGTAAAGGAGATGGTTTAACCTCATAATGTTCGTGTTGTTGTTTTTTAAGCACAAACCATACTTGGTCGAATTTAATCGGTGAGAAAGAGGATTCATGGCGATGCAAAACCAAAGGGGACTTAGGCAGTCTCCTTGGAAGATGCCTCTTCGAATAGGGACATTGTATGTTGTTATATTGTTGTCACCCTCCTTAAGCTGGATTTTGGTTCGCCACGTTGACATAAATCTTTTTAGGAGATTGATTAAAGATGGACAAATTTTATAAATCTTCAAAACTTCCACAAGCCATTCATGTGGAACTGAATCAAAAGCCTTCTTATAATCTATATACGCCATGTCTAGATTTCTATTTTTGGTATAAGCTTGATTGCATATGACTGAATCAATCACTAGCTGTTCTTTGCACCCCATTGCGCCTTTAGTACATCCGTTTTGTTGCACAGCGATAATATTATTTCGCTCGCAATGCGCATGTATGCGATTACTAATAACATGCTGTTATCACTTTATATAGCGTAGGAAGAAATGTTATCGGGCGATACTTGGAGGGATCCTGAGTATTTTGATGATCCTTCGAGATGAGGTATATTGCCTCTTGAGTAAGAAATAGTGGCGCTTTATGTGGTTCGGCCATTATCTCGTTAATTATATGGACCATAACTTCTTTAGCCAATAATTCTGTAGTCCATCGGATCCTGGTGTTTTTCAGTCATGGATATCTTTAATTGCACGGGTTAGTTCAACGACTGTGAATGGTTGATCTTGCATTTCATGGCAGTTTTCATATAGTTGACGTTCTTCCCCTATCCAGCAAGCATTATTATTATACGATCTCCCGGTAGTTAGTTGTTCGTTCCAGTATTCCTCTATCTCATTTTTAGTAGGATATCCGTTGTTCGGGTTAGGGGTAGTAGAATTTAGATTTCTTTAGAATGTCTTTTCTGATCTCAAGAATAGTTTGTTGTCCATTTTCCTCTTATTACTCAGCCTGTACTTCTTAAGTCTGGCCACATATACAGAAAGTTTTTGTTTCAGGGTATCAAGGCATTGTTCTAATGTAGTATTTGTTAAATCTCTTGACGAATGTATTTGAAATCGTCTGGTGATTGATTCAACCCGTTTCTCCAAATTTCTGGTTCTGCTGCCATTAATCCATTGTGTCAACCGGCCAATATCTGTTCTAAGAGTTTCAACCTCTTTTGGAGTCTTTTTTCCCACTGGGGTACATGAATTTCAATCTTTGATGGCGTAGCTACCGTTCGTGGATTGATATTCATCCCAACCCCCATAATCGCTGATATGGAGGCACAATAAATCAACAAATGCATCTGCTCCAAGGTCTCAGCTTTCATTACAAGAGGTGGTAGAATATTTTTATTCAGATAATCTAGAGCTATGGCGAGTTTTTTGCATGTATTTACCCTAGGAAGCAAGGGTCTACTAAGCGGATCTGTACACTCATACTCCAAAATTGCCCTTTGAAGTTCAAAATTTAGACCTTGACTTAATTCGACCATATTTTCTGGTCGACTTTCAGCAGTTGGCACTTGGTTCGGTACTCCACCTTGTAGTTCTGGTGCTATGATTTCCACAGGCCCCTGTTCTTCTATTGCATTTTCTATAACGGCATTTGGATCCTGCATTTGTATCTCGACCTCCTGTTTTATTGAGTTTAGTCTTACTACTCTTACTTATACTAAGAATTACTCGATACTGGTCAGCCACTCTCTGCTCAGTAACTACTATGTTGGGATATGCACTGGTAAATTCGGCATGTAGCCGTTGCCTGTATCCTACTCTTTCCCGTCTTAGTTGAGTCACCTTATAATAAATGCGCATGATTGTTTCATTCATGGAGCATGTCCACTTCATGCGTCTTCTGAGTATTCCCGCTTCAGTGAGTGCCGGCTGATGTACCGACTCAGCAAGTTCAACGGGTGTCCGATATATCCGATAGTCTCCGATATTTGTTGACTTCGAATTTCTGACGTCGTCATGGTAGTCCAAAGATGAAGGTTTAATATTTTTAGAGGACAACCCTAAACAATTTGGAACCCATCCATCCTCGGAACCAGCATGTAAAATTATAATTATTTTTCTTTTGTTCGCTGGGGCTTTGGTTTGGCGTTTTCTTGATGTATCTACCCATCCTTTTCCAGGCGTCTCATGTGTATCAAACCATGTTTCATCAAGGTAGATAATGGTACGATTTTCTAATCTATATTTTTTTTAGTTTAAGTAGTCAAAACGCCATCGTCGCAATCGTTGTGATTCCATTAATAATATTTATCTTTTATTAAAGGTCCGATATGCAAGACCCATTTGAGATAATATTCTCAGGAGACTAGTTCTGCTGCAAGGAATCTTGGTTTCATCTTTCCTTAGTCGCTGTCGCAATATCTTTAAGTGTAGACAACGGAGTTTTCGTTAATGAAGACGTTTCTGCTGCGGCTGCATTTACATTAAGCCCCCTATTCAATAAAGAAACATACACATGTTTAACAATTTGCTTAGCATCGGGCGATAAATGTTTTCTTTTAAAATTAGCACTACCGGAGGCACAATGATCATTATCTTGCCAAGAACACCACATTTTTAGCACGTTTGGAAAAACAAAAAATACGATCGAAGAAGTATGCGAATTAAACTAAAATATTTCGAAACTACTAAGCAAGGTATAAAATTAATGTTGTCTTTCTACCTGTAATTTTATTAGGCCCTGCCCTGTTTACGTTTATTGCAATTTTGCCGGCTTTCGTTACGGCAGGGGTTGTTAAGAGTTCATTGCAGCCAATCGGTCAACGATATATCTTGAAATGCACTATACTAAGTAATTAAGTAATTTCATATGTTTTTTTTTGGGGGAATTCCTAGAACCCTTACTCAATTTGGTCGTATTTGTCAGGGTTTATTTCCAAACATTCTAGTAAATTCAGTTTGTAACCCTTATTTTCTGTGTTTAGATTTGTGTAGATTTGTGTTTAGATTTTGTGTTAAGATTTTAAAATCATTATTAAAATAATGTTTTTCTTTAATAAGATGTTCTGCTATTCTGAGTTTAAATGTTCTGCCTTTTTGTCATATATAAAATTTATTGCACCAGCCACAATTCATTTGGTAGACGTCTGATTTATTGTCTTTCCCCGTTTTTTCTTTATAGTTTTTTGAAAGTTTTCCTAAAGACTTGTTGGTTTTAAAGGCATTTAAAACCTCACAAATGTATAATTTTCAGCATTTTTGCTTCCGATTGTACCTCCGATACATCGTTAAAGCGAATTTTTAAACCAAAAGTCACCTTTCTTTTTAGTTATAGATTTCAATTAAAAACATACTGTTTTATTGCTTCTCTAGAAACTTTTTAAACACACCGTATACATGGTGGTTATCCCAACAGGACCAATTTAACAAGGAAAAGCCCGGCATCACGATTTCCCCGATCCAATTTCCCAGGGGAAGAAAAACTTTCTTTTTGGACGTCGCGGCGTGCGTTTTCTCTCGGGGAAAAAAACGGGCTTTCAATGATAAAAATTCGAGTTCGGCCACATTTTCTCGATTAAATTGCGCGCTTCCGCAAAGAGCATGAATAAAAATTCATCCTCCGCGAAAAGGAACTTCTCCCTACTTTTTAATTGAAAGATTTGGTTTTGTTGTAAATATAACCCATAGCGGTCAAGTGTTAATATACAAATTTGGAGATTGTGTTATTTTAATAGGTGTTTCTGTTAATAATCTCGATTTTGCTAAGAGATGGCGTTATTAATACATTTGCTGGTATAGACTAATGGCGTCTATGGCATTTTGGATGGTAAACATACGTCATCAAAAACCAGTTTGTTATTAATTATCATTGTGCAAAAAACATAGTTTTTCATAGCTTTGAATATAACGAATTCGAAGGTATCAGAAAAAAACGTTTTGAGGAGGAATTTTATAACGTTCTTTCGTTTGAAGAAAAAGGCTGCTGAAAGTTATATATTGTTGGTTGAACCTTATGATGATCTTGATATAAAAGACAAGGAGGGGCCAGGACAGCCGAAAAAGTTAGAAGATGCAGATTTGCAAGCATTATTGGATGAAGAGTCAACTCATAGGTTGAAACAATTGGGAGAAACATTGAATGTTGCCTATTCCACCATTTCCAAGTGTTTACATGCATTGAGAAAGATCCAAAAGAAAGGAAAATGGGTTCCATATGAATTGAAGGAAAGTGGCATTGAAAGGCGAAAAACCACTGGTGAAAATTTGCTTGTCAGACAGAAAAGAAAAGATTGTTTGTACCCACTTGTGATAGGTGGTGAAAAGTGGATCTATTTTGAGAACCCAAAGCACAAAAAATCATGGGTAGACCCAACAACTTCAACATCACAACCAGTGTGCAATATACATGGAAAGAAGGCTTTGCTGTGTATTTGGTGGGATAGTAAGGGGGCTGTGTATTACGAACTGTTGAAATCTGGTGAAATGATTAATGTCCATCGATACCGATAATAATTGATAAAATTGAACCGAGCATTGAAGGAAAAACAACCATAATACATCAAAAAACGCGATAAAGTCATATTTAAACATGATAATACTCGGCTCCATGTTCCAAAATATGTAAAAACTATTTGGCAAACGTTAAACGGGACGTCCTACTCCACTCGCCGTATTCACCGAACTTAGTCCCTTCGGACTACCACTTATTTCGATCGATGCAACACAGAGTTTCAGAACAACTCTTACATTCTTAAGAAGTGGAAATTTGGCTTGATGAATGGTTGGCCTCAAAAAACCAAGTTCTTTTGGCGCGGAATCCATTTTTTTGGCAGAAAGATGAGGAAAGTAATAGCTAACGATGACCAACACTTTGATTATTAAGGTAATTTATTTTGTTATGGAAATAAACGCTCAAATTTTGCCAAAATATGTTTATTGAAAACAGTAGTATTTTCCAAAGATCTAGATTTTCGTAAATTTCTGCTTCTTTAACACCATCACTTTTAATTTCATTAATTATAGAAATGTATTGTCTAAATATCAAAAAAAAACCCCAAACATGTTATTGAAAAAAAACTTCTGTTAGTTTACTTATTCTTTAAAGACTGCAAAAATTATATAGATGCATTCAGAAAAATTCCCAAGTGATTCAGGAGTTACTTCTTCCTTTTCTGAAGGCTCTACTTGGTATGGTTATTTGGGCTGGAGAAGTGATAGGACCTTATTACTTTGAGGAAAGATAGAGGAACCCTAACTCGCTCTAAATAGAATGAAATTACTCAAAGTACCCAGCTGTGATAACCTATTCCCTGAATTAGTAAAACATCTCGGTGATAAAGCAAAAATGGTAAATTGGCTTCTCAAATTCTATATCAATATCCTACCGGTGAAATTCTAAACTCATTTAAAAGACCGAAAGTCATAGCAACAGTGAAACCTGGAAAGCCCTCTAACAACCCGGCTAGCTATCGCCCCATAGCACTTTTAAGCATGTGCCATAAACTGCTTGAGCGCCTAATCTACAATAGGATCTTCCTTCTAGTGAATGAATCTTCCTTCTATGATGAAACATAGAATCAGGATTTCAAAGGGGTCTAAAAACAGTTACGGCCTTCATAGACCTTAGGTCAGCCAATGACACCGTATGGAAGAAAGGGTTTGTCTTCAAACTACAAGAAATGATTCCATAAGCAAAAATCTGGCGCCTAATCTAAAACATGATAATTAAACCGAAGGATCACAGTCCATCTAAATGAAAAGAAAAACTGTTTAAAAACTATTAGACGGACTACCTCAGGGGTCAGTGTATATATATATATATATATATATATATATATATATATATATATATATATATATATATATATATATATATATATATCAATCGATTTATCAAAACACGGTTCTTGGACGCGTTTTTTCTCGAATTGATAATTTCAAGTGGCCACCAAGATCATGTGATCTCATACCCTTTGATTATTTTTTGTGGGGTTATGTTAAATGTTAATGTGTTTTACATAAATGGTTTACATAAATAAACCTCAAACGTAACATTCAGGCCACCATTGAAAATATTTCACACGATATGTGCAATAACGTAATCGAGAATAAGGTCTCCAGAATACATTCCACCGATCGAAGGGGAGAGGGGTATTTGAACGACATTATTTTCAAAATGCCATTGTTTGTAAGACTTCAAGACGTAATAAAAATTACCGTATTATCACTCGTACTTATCGTTGTGCCTCATTTTAAACTTTTGGCCCCCATTTACTATATTATTCTTACAAATACTTGGACAAATTCAAATCTTGTAATACCCGAGCAATTTCAGAACACTCTGTTTATATTCCCACATTAAACTTTTTTCATTTTCATCATTCACCAATTTTCATATCCGGCTCGAAGGACCGAGAAACGGGTTTCTCCTAAAGAAAACCGAACGATATGCGCGCAATCTTAATCGATAGCGTCACATTGCGGAAAGGACGTCATTGCGGTGACGTCATCGGGATCGGGTTGTTGTTTGGCCTCTAACCTTTTCGTTGATTGTCGAAACCTCATTAGGGAGACGAGTGGAGCCGAGCGGTGGGAGAAAACGGTATTGGATTGCGGGAGATTAAGAGGGAGAGGGTTGTGGTGGATTAGGGAGGCATCCGATGCGAGTTCTCCAACCTGTTTACGTCAGAGGATGTGAAAGTGGCCTCGAAGCAGGTGGGAGAGGAGAGCTTTTGGGATGTTAAGACTGAAATGATTGTTAGATCGAGGATTTAACAAGTTTTTGTAGGATTTTTGCCGTCTGCGTACATCATTCTATCCTCAAATATAATCTTGTAAGTTTGATATGGGGGGGGGGGGGGGGTTCAAAAAAGAACTTTATGGTGGATAATCTTCTACATATTTGATTGAATTTTCTTCTGTATAGGTCTGAGAACACTACTATGATCAACAAATAAATTGATAATTCACGTGCTGTACGTATCGATACAACTTTTTGTTTTTTAAGTTGGTATGACTATCCTTGACATCTGACAGAAGTTTAATGTCGTTTTGCCTGTAAAGTATAACGTCTTTTGTAATTGTTAAACATTTTCAACAAATACAATGGATATATTTATCGATAAAAACGAAATTTTTGAAACAGACGCATTGAAAATGTTAAAGAAGTGTGATATAGGTAATAAGATATGTTTACAGGTGGTACAAAGACTTTAGTGATGGTAGAGAAGCAGCTGAAGATGAGCCTTATTCAGGAAGACCTTCCACGTCATATATGACACCGTATGATTTTTCTGCTCCCTTAATTGAAAAAATCACTTCGTGGACGTTGTTGCCACTAAATCCTAAACAAACAAACCCAGATTCATTACCACCGAATGAAGATGAAAATAACAAAGCTTCTGGTGAAGAATTCTGAAGAAAAGTTCAGCAGTGAAATCACTGCTGAACTTTTGAAATCCACTGGTCGAGGTACAATCAAGGAAATAACCAAAATTTTACAAGTTTGGCGAACCGAACGGATTACGGAAGATTGGAAAGATGCTCTAATCCATCCACTACACAAGAACAGAGATAAAATGGATGTAAACAACTACAAAGGGATATCTCTTCTCCCAGTTTGTTACAAGATTCTATCTCAATGTCTACTACACAGAGCACAGGGACAGTTAGAACCTAAGATTGGTGAATATCAAGCAGGTTTTCGACCGGGCAGATCCTTGGTATCATCATCTAAAGTTGATCCTAAGACATTAAAAACTATACAATAAAAATCTCGTCCGTACATTTGTGTATTTCAAAAAAGCATATGATTCTATTGACCAACCGCGAATCTTTATTCCAAATCTTGAAAGAACAAGGACTAGATCTAAAAACGCTGGCAATTATTACAGCAAAACTAACTAACACAAGGTCATAAGTTAAATTCATCTCTTCATCATTCTGATTGATCATCATTCATCATCTCAGAGTCTTTCAAAATTAAAACCGGAGTGAAACAAGGGGATTGACTCTGGCCATATTTATTTAACTGTGTTCTAGAAAAGGTAATACAGGAGTGGCGTGTAAAAAAATCGGCCCTGAATATTGATCAGCCCATTAAAGTGGGGAGAACCAACATCAAAATAGATTATCTGGTGCTTGCTGATGATCTGGCAATTTTAGCTCAAGATATATTTCACGAACGCCATTTCTAAAAACAAAATATGGTAACATCAAACGAGTCTCTCAATTTAAATATTTGGGTGAAATAATCATTAAAAACGGGTTGGAAAAACCGGGCAATAAAGGTAGATGTCAGAAAATGGAAACTGCATTGAGACTAACACAAAATATTTACAACAAAAGATTCATATCTAAAAACAGAAAACTGAGACATTACAACACAGTTATTAAGCCAGACTGTCTATATGGCGCAGAAACATTTTGAATAGAAATAAAGACGTCGAGGAAATTGAAAAGAAATAAAGAAAAATTATAAGAAAAATCTTAAGCCCTAAACAAATAAATAGTCCAACATACCGACTTCGAGAAAACCAAGACATCAAACAATACACAGATATATGCATAGCGATATGAGAAAAAAAGACTTAAGTTTTACGGACACATAATAGGGATGAATCCGAGTAGGCTAACTAGACAAAGAGTTGAGTTTTATGAAAATAGGAATAGAGCTAAAATAGAAACAATTAAATGGATTGCTGCAATTAAAGACGACTTAAAATCAGCAAATATTTCGCAAAGTGAAATTCAGGATAGAAACTGTTTCAGACACATGGTTAACATTTGGGAGGTTGGGCAGAGAGAAAAATGTAGGAAGATAGGAAACAACTTGGTCTGGCGAAAGGAAAAAAAAACTCATAGCGAAAGAATAAAATCAGTATGAGCGCAAAGGAAGGCTAACAACAACAAACGTCTCTAACTGTACTTCGCGTGGTCCACCAGCGCCCATACGTCAATAATAATAAATAATAATCTTTTCTTTATATTTGATGACAGGTGATTGTAAAAATTTGATGTTGTTTTTGTAGTATTCGTACAGAATGATACGAAACAGACACAATAACTAATTAAATATGACATTTTCAATAAATTTATCAATACACTGATGATAACAACAAGAATAAATTGATTAAAAACTAAAGCACTCGTATCAGCTGTCTGTAATGTTGGGGGGAAATAAATATTGTGATGTCAGACGCGCTCGGGCTTTTTCGGGAATTGACGGCGCGTCATCGGTACTAGGTTTAAACATTTTCAATTTCATATAACTTTTAAATTATAAGGAAAAAAAATAAAAATAAAACTAGTTTTTTATAATATATATTAAAAAGTTATAAAACTTATTTGTGATCTTTCCATTTATGGCATTTTTAAACCCCAACTGGATTGACAGGATGCGGTCTGTCAGAAGTAGCAGCGGTGGATATTTGTTCGAAATTGTTTTCAAAACATTAATACCATTGAATGTTATTTAAAAGGTCGGATTCACCAAAATAGTTACCCTATTGTTTAGCGTTAAAAGAGCAGCTAATGAAAGATCCTTACGAATTTTCCGAACAACACAACAGTTATTGTTCTTCTTTAAGACAGATTATATGTCTACAGATAGAAATATAAAAAAAATGTCCTAGGCCATTCCTTCTGTGTAAAGAACAATGAACCAGGGACAGTGAACTCTCTTCACCATTCCAAAAAGGCCTTTTCCCTTGTTTTCTGATTATTATATGATATTCTCTGGATTCTTTCACTGGGCTTCGCCCCCAGTTTACATCCGAAAAGTGAATCGGTAGGTAATACATCATCGTCTTGAGCTAATAAAAAAGAACTGCGCCTCGTTCCTTTTGCCGCTCTTACTGCTGTAATAGCGATTTTAAATCTTTTTCCACCCCACGTTCTCGTCGTTTTCTGTAGCTGATGACGTTCTCAGGATCGTATTTCGCCCCGAAAATGGCGTCCTTCCCTCTTGATTGATTAGCCAGATAATCACCAGACATTTTAATAAGCCGTGTCCTATCGAGTTTCCAAGGGATTTCCTCCGGGGAAAAGGCATTTTCTCTGGAGGATATCCCTCAGGAAATGCCGGTTTTGGTCACGATACCTTCTAGTTAGGGCAATTCGGGAATGTACGCCGACAGGATAGAGATATTTTAGGTTATTGTAACCGTTTGATTGGATTATTGAACTTGAAAGGACGATTGATGAATTATTCTCGCCGTCAACACAAAGTTGAGAGTGATTATTATACAGACCTACAAGATTTTTTTTATTTTGGTGTGATACCCAACACAATGAGAGTAACATTGAGACCGACATTAAGGACGTAAGAAAAGTGAATACAAAGGATAAATCACCATTTGGTTTCTATAGATTACTCATGCACTTTAGTGTGCGAAATTGAATTATTTTAGTTTTTCCACTAATATTCAGCATTTCTTTCAATCATACTTGCATGACAGGAGTCAATGTGCGGAGTTGGGGGGGCACCGTTCTGAATTTCAGCTGATTCAGTCTGGCGTACCGCAGGGGTCTGTCTTGGGACCATTGTTATTTCTAATATACACGGCTGATCTCCCTTCCTGTATCAATCATTCTGTTATTCAATCCTTTGCTGATGATACCCAACTTGATCATTCTTTTTCTCCACTTAGATCTGATCTGGTGGCTGCGGCATTGAATGCCGATATTCGCAGTCTTTGTGCATATTCCGCCGATCACAACTTATCAATAAATGAAAGTAAATCAAGTGTTGTATTATTTTGTTCCAATAATGTTAGAAATCGTATCAGAAATGTACTAAAGATTAACATCGGTTCTCATGATTTGCAGTTCTCTTCAGAAGAAAAGATATTGGGACTTACGATTGATGAAAGGTTGAGGTTTACCAGCCATGTAAAGAATATGTTTTTGAAAGTCAGTCTTAAAATTAATTGTTTAAATCTGAGAAGGACCTTTGATTCCCTGGTGTGTATCTTAATTATCTTACAAAAAAGCCAGATATAATACTTTTAACTGAAACGTAAATACAAGATGATGAGGTATCTTTGTATAGCATTGAGGGTTTTCAGAGTTTTTTCTACTGCAACTCTGAAAGTAGTTTAGCCATTTATGTTGGTGATTCACTGACATGTGAGATGCAAGATATTAGTATATCAACTAAAACATTTGATCATATTTCCATAAACATTGCAATGAGTAAAGTATGTTACCATATTTTAGGAATTTATAGGTATAATATATAGTTGTTTAATTGAAGTTGTTAAGGAACTCATTTCAATATTACACTTAGTTGATTGCAATAATCTTGATGCGAGATCTGAACATTGATATGTTTATGCAAGATTGTGATGTTGATAAATACAGGTGCATAGTGTCAGAGAGGGGCTCATATACATTTGCCCTCTGTATAACTAGGCCAGGTTTAACGGGTAAATTTGGCAATTGTCTTGATTGATTGACATTATTTTAGATGTGGGTCAAAGTGATATTAAAATATAAATATTTCAGTCTGATATAACTGATCACTACATTGTATATTTGTGTTTTAATAATATAGTAACTATTAAATATAATATTACCGATTGCGGCAAAATAAATTATAGGAGAATGTACGATCGGTTACGTCAGGTAGATTGGAGTGACATTTACCGACATAGTGATGTGAACTCGGCAGTTGGAGCATTTTATGCAATATATCATGACATGCTGGATGATTGCCCAGAGGAGTATAAACCAAATGCCAAAAAACGGAAACTGAAGCCATGGATAACCAATGGCTTAGTCAACAGTATTAGAATCAGAGAGCAATTTTACGAAAATGGACTATTCAAAAAGACAATCTTGAACTTTTAAATTACTATAGAAGTTACAGAAATTATTTAGACAAACTATTGAAACTGGTGAAAAAGAAATACTTTGAAAGACAAATTGCCAATTATTGATGGTAACATAAAAAAAAATTGCCAGACAATCAATGAATCAGTAAGGACTACTGGCCCAGGGCATAATAATCTTAGGCGGAGTTTGTCGGAAGTATTTTCTAAGTATTTTGATGGGGGCTGTTACAAAGTAAGTCGAGCAACAGCAGCAATACATAAAATGCGAGAGATCTGCATACGGTGAAGTCCTGCTGATCACGATATTGTGAAGTGTGTTATCAGCCAATTAGATGCAAATAAGAGTACGGAGCATGATGAGCTTGGAACTCAATTGCTAAAAAATATTAAAAATCGGACTGCTCTAGTAGTGGCTTCAATCAATTTCAACAGGAGAATATTCCAGTCAATTTAAAAAAGCTGAGCTTGTGCCAATTTTGACAGTTCGATCTGTGAGAGTTATCGGCCTATTACCATTTTGCCGGTAATTTTAAGAGTTTTTTGAAAAATTACTGCTATAACAGTTATTTTATTATTTAGGCAAAATAATTTTCTTGCAGAAACTCAATACGGCTTTAGGAAAGGTCTGGGAACGAATCCAGCCTTGTTTCGGCTTACCAGTTACTTGTATAAAAACCTTAATTTAGGGAAATATGTAAGTGGATTATTTTTGGATATTAAAAAAGCTAGAAGCATTAGGGATAAATGTTTAGGGATAAACACATTATGGATAAAGCAGCAAGATAAATGATCTGCAAGTGGTTCCATAGTTATTTATCTGGAAGAACTCAGATTGTTAAAGTGGAATAAAAGTGGATATAAAAGCAAATAATTTTCTTGCAGAAACTCAATACGGCTTTAGGAAAGGTCTGGGAACGAATCCAGCCTTGTTTCGGCTTACCAGTTACTTGTATAAAAACCTTAATTTAGGGAAATATGTAAGTGGATTATTTTTGGATATTAAAAAAGCTAGAAGCATTAGGGATAAATGTTTAGGGATAAACACATTATGGATAAAGCAGCAAGATAAATGATCTGCAAGTGGTTCCATAGTTATTTATCTGGAAGAACTCAGATTGTTAAAGTGGAATAAAAGTGGATATAAAAGCAAATAATTTTCTTGCAGAAATTCAATACGGCTTTAGAAAAGGTCTGGGAACGAATCCAGCCTTGTTTCGGCTTACCAGTTACTTGTATAAAAACCTTAATTTAGGGAAATATGTAAGTGGATTATTTTTGGATATTAAAAAAGCTAGAAGCATTAGGGATAAATGTTTAGGGATAAACACATTATGGATAAAGCAGCAAGATAAATGATCTGCAAGTGGTTCCATAGTTATTTATCTGGAAGAACTCAGATTGTTAAAGTGGAATAAAAGTGGATATAAAAGCAAATAATTTTCTTGCAGAAACTCAATACGGTTTTAGGAAAGGTCTGGGAACGAATCCAGCCTTGTTTCGGCTTACCAGTTACTTGTATAAAAACCTTAATTTAGGGAAATATGGAAGTGGATTATTTTTGGATATTAAAAAAGCTAGAAGCATTAGGGATACATGTTTAGGGATAAACACATTATGGATAAAGCAGCAAGATAAATGATCTGCAAGTGGTTCCATAGTTATTTATCTGGAAGAACTCAGATTGTTAAAGTGGAATAAAAGTGGATATAAAAGCAAATAATTTTCTTGCAGAAACTCAATACGGTTTTAGGAAAGGTCTGGGAACGAATCCAGCCTTGTTTCGGCTTACCAGTTACTTGTATAAAAACCTTAATTTAGGGAAATATGTAAGTGGATTATTTTTGGATATTAAAAAAGCTAGAAGCATTAGGGATACATGTTTAGGGATAAACACATTATGGATAAAGCAGCAAGATAAATGATCTGCAAATGGTTCCATAGTTATTTATCTGGAAGAACCCAGATTGTTAAAGTGGAATAAAAGTGGATATAAAAGCAAATAATTTTCTTGCAGAAACTCAATACGGCTTTAGGAAAGGTCTGGGAACGAATCCAGCCTTGTTTCGGCTTACCAGTTACTTGTATAAAAACCTTAATTTAAGGAAATATGTAAGTGGATTATTTTTGGATATTAAAAAAGCTAGAAGCATTAGGGATAAATGTTTAGGGATATACACATTATGGATAAAGCAGCAAGATAAATGATCTGCAAGTGGTTCCATAGTTATTTATCTGGAAGAACTCAGATTGTTAAAGTGAATAAAAGTGGATATAAAAGCACAGAGAGATCAGTGTTGTTGAGAGCCCTTCAGGGTGCTGTGTTAGGCCCAATATTATTTACAATTTATATAAATGACCTTAGATTCTTTAGAATATAGAGCCACATTTGCTGATGAAACAGCCTTGCTATACGCAGGGGATACAAAATTAAAAGTACTGCAACCTATTCAAAGCAATTTGAACATATTAAAAAGCTGGTTTGTTGGAAATAAAATGCTCCTTAACTTGGATAAGACTAGGATACTTAATTTTGCACTTCAGAAACCCTGGCACTTCGATGAGCCTAATAAATGGCATCATTTAAACTGTAGAGATGCATCATGTGATTGTATAGAGGTGAAACAGTCTGCTCCAGTTAAGTATCTTGGTATTACTTTGGATGAGCTACTTTCTTGGAAACCTCAGATACTTAATTTAAAGAAAAGGCTCTTTGTTGTGATGGCCCAATTTAGGAAAGCATCAGAGTGTATGTCATTTGATATATTAAGACACGCTCTTGCTAATTCTATTTTAACATATGGAATTGTTGCCTGAGGTGACTCGTACAACAGTCATCTTGAGTCGATTGAGAGAATGCAAAAAAGATTTCTAAGGATAATTTGCAGAAAACCGAGGGACTACCAGAGTAGGGAGCTTTTTATTATGCGCGATAGCTGTTCTCCTATATAAACATCTTAGCTCTCTGGGGTATATATACAAGCAACACGTTTATTATGACACAAGGGCTGGTGGCGCGACTGTTTAAAACATTCCATTCGCTAACAAAACCGAAGTGAGAAACTCCTCTTAGGTCTTGACCCCTCGGATATTTAATCTTTTGCCGGAAAACATAAGAGATAACATTGTGGAGAAGAACATCAGGTATCTGGCATTTAAGCAAAATATAAAGAAATTGTGCGCGCCTTATTCAGATCGGTGTTTGTCAGCATGGCTGAATTGATTTCCCTTGTTCTTGAGCCTTAATATATGCGTGGGGTTGTGTACTTTTTCATCCTTTTGTTTCTCTTTTCTTTTCTTGGGTTTGACCCACACACAAGCAGTGCTTTGTGGGTTATAGGTTAGTATTTTTATTATATTAGCGTAGGATCTAGACATTCAGGCTGTATGGTATTGTATTGAAAATTATTGTATTGTATATTGTAAATATTGTATTGTGAGAATCGTAATCTTAGTAATAACAAATACATTTAATTTCAAATAGTTATGGTGAATAAACAAAAAATATGGGTTTTTTGCTTCAATTTAAGTATAGTATGTATCAAATTTTAAATTTTTATTTTTATAAACTTATCTGAGGAGTGCATAAGCTTATAGAGGACTCACAGTGTGTCCACACAAGTGTGGGCATACCTTATAGCGTTCACCTTTAACAGTGACATGATCTCCATAATCGTCTTCAAACAAATAAGCTCCATGAATGCAATCCAACGATCACAATGGGTAAATGCCGAAATTTTGAAATAATCATATGTTATCCAAAAAACAACCAGAAAAGAAAGGCGGTCCAAGAAAAACGAGTACAAAAATTAATAATAGTATTGTACGCTTTGAATAATCCTTTTGCTTTCTATCTTCATAAAAAAAATCTTAACCTAAGTATCAGTACCAAGGCTATAACACGACGCTTACAACAGAAGAAACTATACTGTAGAGTAACCAGAAGAGTTCTGTTAGCGATGAAACCAAAATTAATGTATTTGGTTATGATGACAAATAGTATAGGAGATGTATTAATTATATATATATATATATATATATATATATATATATATATATATATATATATATATATATATATATATATATATATGTATATAATTATATATATTTTCCTGATTATATTTACTCCTTCAGCGTAAAAACTGCACCGTAATGTAAAATGTAATAAAAAATAATTGAAATGATTTTATGAACACTTTGGGGATATGCGAGGGTAGTCTGAAAAGTTTCCAGCCTCTTCGTGTTGAGGCTGGAAACCTTTCAGACTAACCTGGTAGATATTTTCATAAATTACAGTAATGGCGCACCCCATTGCATGAAACGATTTATTCATCTATCTTTTGCCGGTCCGGTCTCTATAGGGGGAATCCCCCTAGCGCCGGACAGCATATAATAGCGGACAAAACACGTTGAAACTTGAAATAACGTTCGTAATAGCATCCGGCCATAGAAAGACGTTAAACTCGACCGACAAATCACGACACTTTTGTTTCAATCATTGGTAAGTACGCCTTACATTGACATTCTTTTTTTGGCGGGTTTATTAATAAACTTCATTGTAATCGAAATTATACTACTGTATGTTATTCCCCTAAATTAGGACAGTCACAGTACCTAGTACCGGATAAATCGAATAGACCAATCCAAATTCCCTAGCACCGGACAAATATTTTAAACGAAATAGTGAGCTTATTCTATTCCATAAAATCTTGTAATGCTGTTATTTATCTTTCCAGATCATTTAATATAATGGAGACGAAGAAAAAAGGTATATGGGATTCAAATAATTTAAATTTAGCAATTGATAATGTTGTAAACCCAAAGATGACAATAAGAGAAGCTTCCGACTTTATTTGATAAAGTAAAATTGTTGAAGCAGGGTAAAGAGGTTGAATTCGAACCGGACGATTTAAGAAAACATTCTCAGAAGAGTGTGAACAATTGCTCGAAGATCATGCCCCTGGTTTTTCTGCATGTCTCTGTCTAAAAAAGAGTTTTTAAAGTTTGCCTATGACTTAGCTAACAAACTAAAACTACATCGATTTAACAACGAAAAAAAAAATGCAGGTAAACATTTTTATGATGATTATATGAGAGGACATCCAGATTTAAATTCAGCAGGGTAAAGAGGTTGAATTCGAACCGGACGATTTAAGAAAACATTCTCAGAAGAGTGTGAACAATTGCTCGAAGATCATGCCCCTGATCTTTCTGCATGTCTCTGTCTAAAAAAGAGTTTTTAAAGTTTGCCTATGATTTAGCTAACAAACTAAAACTACGACATCGATTTAACAACGAAAAGAAAAATGCAGGTAAACATTTTTATGATGATTATATGAGAGGACATCCAGATTTAAATTCAAGAACTGCAGAATCTACAAGTTTAATGTGCGCTGTAGGCTTTAATAAAATCCAAGTTGATAAATTCTTTGCTAATTTACAGAAATTTTTAGATAAATATAACTTCCGCCCATCAAATATTTATAATTGTGAAGAGACAAGCGTCATAACTGTTCAAAGCTATGAAAAGGTAATTTAAAAAAAAAAATGCAAGACATGTTGGCATATTAACACCAGCAGAAAGCGGAAAAAAAGTAACCGTAATGTTTTGCATGAGTGCTATGGGACAATTTACTCCGCCTTTTTTCATTTTTTCCAGGCAAGGAATAAATGAGCGTTTAATCATTAATGCACCATCAGAAAGTGAAGCTGTAGCTCACCCTAAAGGATGTATGAATAACGAAATATTTTCAAAATGATTGATTCACTTTGTGAAATTTACTAAACCGACGAAGGAATCGACAATTTTATTCGTGCTTGATAAGTACTATCAATCAAGTACTATCAATTGATCAGCACTCCACCGCATACTATACATAAGTTGCAACCCTTAGTTCGATCTTTTATGAAACCATTAAAAAATGCTTATAATGAACGCTGTGGTATGTGGATACGGGCTAATGCCGAAGCTAGAATATGACATGGTCTTGTATCAGAAGCATTTAAAGAATTGCGGGTTATCAAATAGCAGAGGCGGGATTTAGATGTTCAGGAATTCGACAAAAATATATTCACGGATCTGGATTACTTACCTAGTGAAAAGAGTTTAGAAGAGAAAGAAAAAACGTTTAGAAGAGAAAGAAAATAAATAAAAAGAAAAGAAGGCAATCTTAAATTTAAAAAGACAAATGACAAAAGAAAAATTTAAAAAAATAAGGCAAAACCTACTGAAATGAAGCTGGAGAAGTACTATTGTGTTGTTTGTTCCGAAGACTACGACGAATACTGGATCCAGTGTGGAGAGTGTAAAGGATGGGCTCACGACGCCTGTGCGGATATCCCAGAGTGTTCAGACGTCTATATCTGTGATCACTGTAAATATTTTTAAAGTTTTCTTGAGACTGTTATCTCGATGTTTAATTTTGATAAGTTTATGTTGAAATATCAATAATTATTTATTTTCTTAAAAACCATTCAATAATTTCTGATCCATTGTTAAAAGACAAGTCATTTATATTTACTTGTGTTGATTTATTTGAATGTTTATAGTGATTATGTAGCTTAGGATGTTGATTGTGTTAATTTAAGATTATTGTGTGACTTTAAATTTTTGTAAATCTAAAAGTCTTCGGTTCTGTCTGGTCTTAAGAGTTACTAGATACGCTACTAGATACCAAATTTCATTGAAACGGAAAACTCAACCAATGAAGGATTCCATTTCGAATGGTTAAAAAATATATACTATTTATCTTTATTGACTTATTCTAATGTCTAATGTGATTGTTTAAATGAAAATGACAAGTATTTAAATAAAATATAATTCTGCAATTTTATATTTATTAAAAACCTTAAGTGTCCAGTACTGGGGGGTCTCCCCTAACATTACTGAATGCCGTTGCTGTGCCGAAACCGCACTGGAGCGGTAGTTGGTTCGATTCCAGCGCTCGGATGGTTGTTTTTCTTTCTTTCTTCTGTCTGTTTACTTCCTAAATGTTTGTGATTGTTTCTAGGCAAGAGTGTAAAATCCGACTATGAATTATCCCTCAGTCACGCCAGTTAAAGGCTGGGTAAGGCCGCATGCCTTCTGAGAAGTGTTCTACGTTGGTCACTCGCCAGTCGGTAGGTTTCCTGATAGACTTATGGGTAGGCACATAGGGGGGTGCTATCTGGGTTTGTCGGAAGCTGATGACCGTGGTTCGGAACCCACGTTAAGCTGTAGGTCCAGCCGCTAAATAGCCTAGTTGCTGATGCGCCTCTAACCCTAACACTTTACCTTTTTACATTACTGAATAAAATTATTTCACACCATAAAAAATATTTTTTCGATGGTAAAAAAATTACATCTCTTGACAACCATATATAAATAAAATAGAACTATTTGACTGATCGTCTTGTATAAAATATTTTTTTTGTTTATACATTTAAACGGTTGTTTGTTCTGATTAATTTTAATTTACGTCGTTTCAAAGGTGTAAATGTAGTTGAGGCATCCTAACTAAGCAGGTATTACTATTAAATTAGCTCTAACTTTTAAGCAAAGTTATATTTGAAAAATTGCCTGAAAATTTTGATTTTTTTCTTTGACGAGCAAGTTTTAAGTTCTAAAATAACTAAGTGAAGACTGCGCGAAACCGTCCATTGTCTCTGCTTATTAATATTCTTCTCCACGAGTCCATTATGCAACTTTTTACCAGGTGTAGCGGGTAATAGTTCTTTTTTTATTTTTGGAAATGTCTGTTGGCTGAAAGTTTGAACTAACATTGAATTAACATGACAAATCTAAACTCAAAGAGATTTACCACTAAAGAACGAATCACTTTTTTTAAAGTTCTCCACGCAAGTTTCGCTAACCATGTTAGCATCATCAGGAGATAATTTAATCTAATTCTAAAACTAAACTATGTCTTATTTAAATGGTAACCTTACCTAATGAAGCGTGTAAAAATCATGAACTGTGAAGTTTACTGAGCTTTACATTAATAATTGAAAAAGTTCTGTCCCGGAATAGGTCCTTTATCCCGGTTAATGATGTTCTTATACTTTTCTATTTGAATGTCTTAAATTACTAATGTCTATATTGTGGTCATGTTCGATTGCATGCTGGGCAACATAAGATTTTTCATTTCTCCCATATCTAATGTGGGTAATGTATTCTTTAAATCTCGCTAATATGGATCTTTTTGTTTGCCCAATATACCTTCGATCACAATCTTGACAACTAATTTCGTAAATCCCTGATATTTCATGTTGATCTACTTTATCCTTAGGATTACCCAGAACTTCTCTTAATTTATTATATAGTTTGTCTTTGACACTGTTTGTAGACCGGGTTCTTGGTGCAGTTGTCGGTTAGTTACGTACCATTTGGCATTCATAGCTATTCCTAAAATTTGTGTTGAAGAACCTGCATTTTGTTTACATTGGTAGGCGATGCGTTGCCCCAGATAATAGCCATAAAGGATTAAAGGCCGAATTAGTTATTTATATAGGTACATTCTGTTTTTAATGAGGATCTCCTTTTCATAAGCGGGTAGAGTTGAGAGAGTCTGACATATCCTTCGTTGAGTCGGCTAATTATGTGAATTCTCTACGTTAATCTGGTATCCAGGTATACACCCAAATATTTAACATATTCTTCGTTTGTTTTCCAAGCAATTGGGTGTTGATTTATGTGGATTATCAGATGGTTATTGATTCTTCTTAGAGTAAAAATTTTTGCTACGCACTTGTGTGTATTTATTTTTAGATTCCATTTATTGAGTCATTATACAATGATATTTGTTGTTGCTTGAAGTTTAGTTACCGCATGTTCAAGATTGTTTGTTCCCTGATTAGAATAGTTGTGTCATCTGCAAACAGAAGGGGAGAGGCTTCTGTTTCTGGTATGTTATGTGTATATAGATTAAAAAGAATTGGGCCAAGTATACTCCCCTCTGGCATGCCGGTTTTGATTTTTTTAATAATTGATGTTGAGTTGGGTATGGTTGTTTGGAAATATCTATCGTTTATATTAACAAATCACTTCGAGTTTATCATTTCTCGTTTTTTATGGCAATTCTATAGAAGAATCATTGTTTGTGGCCGCCTATTGTTTGGTGTCGGGCGAGATTTTTACAGGTAAACAGATCTTAAGCAGTCCGAGCGGCTATACGGTCCTCTTTATATATGGCGCAAAGGTTTCGAACTGCTTGTGTAGCTTTTTGACCACGACGAAAGATGAAATATAGCAAGTGTCAAAAATATAGTTTTTCATCGCCTGGAATTTCAATTCCAACAACTTGAAAGCTAATTAAAATTAAGTTTTTCGAAAAAATGATGCCAGTAATTTTGTAGAGTAAGAAAAATGCTTACGAATGCATATGTAAACTGGTCCAAACAAAATACAAATGGAGGAAAAACAAACCAATTACAAAAACATATACAAAATGAAATTTTATTTGTACACAGACATCAAAGAAAAGCACGATTGTGACATTTACGATTACAAAACCAGGATACTAAATCCACAGAAAAAAAAATCAGAAGAAGAATGAAACGAATGTTGCACTTGACATTGTCCAGGGTTCTGGAACGGCCACAGCCGCCCGCGACCGTTCTATTTTTAGTATCCGCCGGTATATTTATGATATAAAATCAACGAGTATCGTGGGTTTTTTGTTTATTTTGATGACAGGCCGCGGCTTTGTGATGGGGATCGTAATATGACGTTTTATACGAGCTTTGTACGGTATCTGTCGGTAATGTAGTGATCTTACCCCGTCTGGATTGTGCTTGTATTGTGGTCCGCTGCCGCAGAAGTCCACCAGCACGTCTTGGAGTTTCTTGTTTGCATCTAGAACAAAAGAATCATGATAACATTTCATTAGTCTTTATTTTGTTAAGAGGAGCACTGATTCAGGACAACACAATAATTATAGCAATTGTTTCTAAAATCATTCGCTTAGCTGAAAAAATCAGGAGCACACACACACAGCTCTGTGGCTCATGGAGAGCCTTGACCTTCCTCAAAACTGCCTTCCATTCTTCTCTATTCGCTGCCAGTTTCGTACATCAATTTCTTTAAAATCCTTCACAACATTATATCTCCATCTCAGTATTGGCCTTCGTCTTGAACGATTGCCATGTGGAGTTTGTGTAAAAAATGTTTTCGCAGCACGTTCATTGGGCATTCTCCAAATAACACATCGGTCAATAAGTTCCCGGTCTGACGTTGCCAACTTTCGTTTTTTGTTCATTGGAGCCTTTTTTTGTCTGATCTTGTCTTTTAAACGCACCAATAACCCTAGGTAATATTCGCTATTGATGGTTTTACCTTTATCGAAAAAATCGATGAACAAAATCCCATGCGCATTCCAAAATACAGAGGCCATAACCTTGCCTGGGGATGGTTGTGTTTTTTGGTCGCTTTGGACGGCTTTCAGAGCTACTGTCCACTCACCTGACTGTCGATTTGACTCAGAGGTAGTGATGGACCCATATTTCATCCATTGTCATATACCGCATGAAAAAATCCGTTTTACTTCCCTTAAACAGCTCCAAACATTGCTCAGAATCACCGGCAGCTTTGCTTTACGGTTTTGCGAAGTAATATTGTGAATTTTTCTGTGGTTATCCGGTGTTACCAATTCATTTGTATGTCCAGTGCATTCGGCATCATCGGTGCTTGTACGGCCACGTTTGAATTCAGCTTACCAATCAATTATGGTTGATTTTTCTGGAGCAGAGTCCGGGTAAGGTTTATCAAGCCATTGTTTTGCTTTAACGGTAATTTTTCTTCATTAAAACGCAATGGTTAATCAACATACGATTTTTTCCATTGTTTTGAAAATAACAAAAGTAGCGTCACTTAAAACACAACAACGCCGAAACTAGTAGACAGATTGTCATGAAATTTTGATATATGACGTTTGAAGGTTGGCAGAATCAACCACTGGTAAGGATTTTTCGTAAGTGACGTCGCCTATATGTCAGATCGGGGACTTATTGACCGTTGTGTTATGTCTGGTCCATTTTATTCGTTGGTGCTGGAGTTCGTAGAACAAGTACGAGAAAGCATTAGTTGCATTCATGAGCGATTATCCTGGCTGCCAGCAATTTTAAATGGACCTGAAGCATATGTGCTATGCTTTTAGGGTACCTTGCCATAAGTAGATACAGATCATTTAAAGTAGTTCCAGAGTGGTATAGTATAAACAGAGCGTTTACTATAGACCTTTTCAGGACTAGTTGTGCGCAAGCGCGTCCGCCATGTTAATGAATTACCTACAATAAACATTCAGCATTGGAGGTTATAGCATGAGTTGTTACATTAACATTTAAATAGATTAAAAGTACTTGATACATGATTTTTTTACACAACTGATGGGGTCAGGTTGTTCTGTTGTTGAATCACTTTCTCCTTCGAAATGAAGTAAACAAATATACGTATCTTTGTTAATGTGATCAATCAGTGGGAATTGACCATCACCTCGTCCACATTTCTTAAGTAATAAATCACATTTAGCATACTTTTTCTAAGCAAAAAAAAATAGCAAAATTTTTATGTTGATTCCTATGATGTTCCGTTGATTTAATAAGTTTTCGACGATATTCAAGACAACGGTTTGGAAAACTAATAAAGTAATATAAATGTTCGGAAAATTTGATTTACTGCACATATTGCCCCGACATATCTCATAACAACAACGTTATTGTACTGCTTTTTTAACTGATAACATTATATGTTTGTATTAAAATGCTTGTATTAATATTTTACTTCAAGTATATAACAATTAATAATTCAAGTATATAACAAATAATGTTTCTTCCATGCAGAAAGCAAAAGAAAAAAAGCTAAATCAATAGAAAAAAGGAGGGCGTATCATAGAGTTATTAGAACTCGGAAAAAATTTAAATGTTTTAAATATAAACAAGTTTTATGCTTAGAAAATTTAGAAAAAGAAAAAACTTTGGGCCTCAATTCCAAACTGTCGGTTAGATGTAAAAATTGTTCTTGTGTTACTCAAGTTATGACAGATAAAAAATCACAGCTCTCTGATGTAAATTCTAAAGCTGTTCTCGGCAACTTTGTATTAATATAAATTTCTCTTTACTCTAATCTATTAATTAAGTTAATCTCTCTTTACTCTACACTACTCGAAAAAGCTGTACTACAGCGTTGCCAGATCACTGTTATTCCTAAAAATAATGCGTTGAAATGGTAAAATTAATAATTTTTTAAATTGTTATATCTCGTAAACAAAACTTCAAAAATTTCAAAAACTCTTTAGTCTAACATTTTTTTTAATTCTGTCGAGAGATTTTTTTTAATACAACAGAAAATAGTTGGGTGCAAAGAAAGTTTGGCATGCTTTAAATGGTGAGTGACCCTGAAAACTGCAAACTTTGTTATAAAATATCTCGCGTTCTAAATGGTCAAAAAATCTGAAACTTCAGGATTTATCAGTAAACGTTATTCTTAATCTGTGATAAAAAATGGATAAAATCTGTCGAAAAGGGGTTTCACCCTGGAACTACCTTAACTCGATCTAGGCCTCGCAGATTTAAAGAGTCTCATAATTTCCGTGGTGCTAGTTCTATATCAACAACAAGAAGAAATATTCACGTCTGTGTTTCCGTCTTGTACGACAATCCGAATAAAATGATTTTATCGTACAAAAAAATCTTCTTTTATTTCACTTCCACGAAAGTATTTTTGAACCGTCCTATAGATGGCACGATTAGTGATACCTACAGAACAGAGGCTCCCAACCTTTTCTGGACCACCACCCCTTTTACAAGAAAAGTAATCCTTTCTTAATACGTCATTATACCAAATATTAAAATATTGTTGCACATTATCTATAATGTCTATCTATCTATTAAGAAGTGAGATGGTTGTTGCTGGTGGAGTTTTAACAATTTGTTAATATCGGGTTCCAATTTCGTTAACGTCAATCGCAAATCGCAACGCTCAGTGATGTGAAGTCTGTTCCTTTTCTTAGACACTAAATTAGCTAAACTCAAAGAGATTTACCACTGAACACCGAATCATTTTTTTTAAGTTCTCGACGCACGTTTCGCTAACCATGTTAGCATCATCAGGAGATGATTTAATCTAATTTAATATCATTAAATTAGAAAAAAGAGTATTTGAGTTTAGTGTTTCATACCGAAGGTTCCAATGGAAAAATTGAGTAAATTGGCTACTGCATTCAGCGTCTGCCCTAGTCCTTGATCAGGGTAGAGCAAGATTATGTTTCGGTTCCCTTCGGTCGAGGCTTTTATGTTAAATAAGTATCAACTTTTTCAAAAATCAAGTTTTATTATAAAAAAAAACACATCAAATTTAAATTAAATTAAGTAACTCTAATTATTACACTCATACTTTTTTAATATAAATAAAGACCTTACCGATATACATTAATAAATTAATATTTGGTGTCACTACATAACAACATCTGTTACCTATATATATATATATATATATATATATATATATATATATATATATATATATATATATATATATATATATATATATATATATATATATATATCATCATCATCATCATCATCGATCCACTGCAGGATGAAGGCGTCTTCAGCATGCTTCCAACTTTCACGATCCTGGGTTTTCCTCTGCCACTCTGGTCCAATATACTTAACGATGTCATCAATCCATCGTGCTTTCGGTTTTCTTCGCGGACGTTTGCGATCAAGCTGTATCCACTCCAGGATTGCCTTGGTCCATCTGTCATCCCATCGCCTCACTTTATGGTCTGCCCATCTCCATTTCAATTGCTTTACTCTTCCAATGATGTCACAGATTTTCGTTTGTTCCCTGATCCATGCGCAGGACTTTCTGTCTCATCTTGTAATACCAAGCGTACATCTTTCCATTCCCCCCTGTGCTACCCGAAGTTTTTGAATTGATTGCGATGTGAGTGTTCAGGCTTCACTTCCGTTTATCATAACGGGTAGAATGCACTGATCGAAGACTTTCCTTTTCAACATTAAACACAATGTTGAGCCTGCCAAATGCATGCCAGCCACATTTAACACGCTGTTCCACCTCCCGGGCGGTATTCCCCTCCATTGAAATCCTCTGCCCAAGATATATAAAGCTGTCCACAATCTCCAAATCCCTTCATCAAACTGAAATTATTCTGTCCTGAGCGAAATTATTGAATATAGCCTGACTCTTTTTCAGGTTTATTTTCAAGCCAAATGGTTCGCCAGCCCTTTGCAGTTCTTGTATGCGTCTTTGCAGCTCCTCTTGGCCTTGTGAAAGGAGAACGATATCATCTGCAAATCTAAGATGGTTTAAGTTTGCACCATTGATCTTTACATCGTCCTGTTCCCAATCCAGTTTACGGAATACTTCTTCAAGGCCAGCCGAGAAAAGAATAGGTGATATTGCGTCACTCTGCCGTACACCTCGTTCTACACTAAATCCCACTTCAAGATCATCAAGGTGAATTGTGGCTGTTGCTCCATCATATATCGATCGTAATAGATTTACATATGCTTTATCTACCCCTTAGCTAAGCAGTGCATCCATTATTGCATGCTTTGAAATGAAGTCAAATGCTTTTTCGTAGTCGATAAAAGCCAAGCACAGTGGCAGGGTGTATTCGTTGTGCCTTTCTATGGCCTGCTGTACAACCTGGATGTAATCCATTGTACTGAATCCACTTTTGAATCCTGCTTGTTCTTTTGGTTGTGCGTCATTCAGTTTTTTTAATATTCTTTTAGAAATCATCTTAGTGAAAACTTTGTACATTACTGACAGGAGGCTTATTGGACGGTAGTTCTTTAAATCTTCCTGTGCTGCCTTTTTATGTAAAAGGATCACTTCTGCATTTTTCCATAAGTTAGGTACCTTCTGTTCTTTGAGGCATTCTGAGTATAATTTTGCCAGTGTTTTATGTAACGCCCAACCACCAGCTTTTAGCATTTCGACAGTTACACTGTCCTTTCCTGGAGCCTTGCCGTTCTTCATCGATTCTATAGCATTTGTCACTTCCTCCACTAGGATATCTGGCATTTGTTCTTCCGTAGGTAGTGTTGTCTTTGATTTGTTCTGATGTATGATTCATGATTGCGTATGCGCCCTGCATACTGTGCCATCCTCACGCCGTAAGGCATATATTTGCGTTCTTTTATTTCTCAGCTTCTGTTTAGCCTTGATAATTCCTTTATTTTCTTCCAGGGTTTTTTGCACTAGCTGCATGCTGAATCGGCGCGTGTCCTCTATGATACGTTTTCTTATAGTTTTGCAAAGTTTAGTTTTCTTACTTTCGCAATTAAATTATCTTTAGGTATGGATTGAGCAATATCATTTTCATTTGATAAAATTGCCAGGTTTGACACATTAGAGCGACCGCACCTCCCGCTCTGCCCTAGAGCCTCCGCTGACTGCACTGAATCCATGCTCGCCCAAATACGAAGAAGGAAATGCAATTCAATATGTCTGTACTACTGCCGACAATCCTTGGTAGAGAGCTGGTACTGATTTTTTAAGCCAGAACTCTTGGTATCCGTTTCTGAATTAAACTTTTAGTTAAAGCGAGTTCCTCTTCTATATTTCATGATTCTGCTGTATCTGCATTTGCGAAAGGATCTAAAATCCAACTCGGTACATTCATGTTTAAAACAATAAAATCAGCATGAAGAACATCCAAGTGAAAGCAGTAAGTAAGTAAGCAACCCATTGCTGACGATGAATAACACAATGTACAGAGTGCACATTTGGTATTGCTTGTTTCAAATGCGATATGAAACCCTTATGACGCCCCGTCATTACTGGAGCACTATCAGTAGCAGCTGATAAAATATTACGAATAGGACTTTCTTTCTCATGAAAAAACTTATTCGTGGTATTAAATATTGATCTCCTTTTGTATCGGTTTCCAAATTTTTAGCAATAACTCTTGGCAAATGTTTTTTTGTTTTATGAAACGATCGTATGTTAAAAAAAGTGCTTCATTTGGAGTGCTTCAGAGGAATTTCTGACGGTGTCTTATGATGAAGAACAGTTTTTATTACCTCTTTGACTGCCGGCAAGTTTAATTCCTCGCCAAGTGTGTGTAGTTTTCTCGTTTTTGCGATTAACAATGAAATATTATATAAAGCCGTAGCCCACTATCTTCTTGTTTACAAGACGAGGTAAAAAGTTCGATATAGTTGGTCGTTTTAAATATTTCTCTTCCAATCCTCGAAAATAATATATAGCTTCGTCCTTTTTATTAGAATGAAAATTATTCAAATGCTCTTGTAGCCTAGAAGGCTTCAAAGCTTAATTTGAAAAAAATTGTTGGTGAATTAAACACATAGGCAATGATTGGTTTGTAGAAGACTGCGTAAACACATATTTTAAATACTCAATACTGTACTACCGGAATTTATTCTTAAATTCAGATATTTTGAAATACAAAATTTGCCATGGTTTCAATAAATTAACTTTCAACAAAAATAACGGCTATAATGACTCATCATTCACTAATCACTTATTACTTACGAATATGGATTATTGACGAAGCACAGAGAAATAATAAGACATTCCTAGAACTATCCATGCCTTTCATATCTTTGATCGCATCCACCTGTATGCCTTTGCTTATTTGCTATGACAGTGATATGACATATGACATATTTTTGTCGACACATGCTTGATTGCGCGAATCGCGTGTTTGCTTACCAACTTGCAAAGCCTTGTCATCGACACTACTTAATCGAATTAGGTATACGTATACCTAAAACTAATTTAAATTATTTAATACTTATTTATGCGATAACAATAAGATAACAATTTTAGATAGTTAGATAAAATATTTATTCATAAAAACAGTAGGTATTTTCAAAGTATTTTATTATATTAGATTTCTTAATAGGTAGGTACGCCACAATAGGTAGATATCGCCTCCATGGAAGGCTCCATCGCGTTGGGAACCTTAGATCAGGAATCGCCAACCCGTCGATCGCGAGCTGCCGATAGCTCGCGTGGGCAATTTGAGTAGCTTACAGCTATAAGCAATCCTCAGACGTCAAACTCATAATCTTTATAAACGAAAGTATCGAAATTATAATACTGTTACGGATTATGGCCTGATCAGCGCCTCGTAGGCGCCGAAGATCAGCCGCAGACGTCACCACGCTAGAATCCGCGAAAACGCCGAGAAAACTGTAGCGAGTAGCGATCAATCGATCATTCAGGAAGATTCTCGGTTGCTTTTAACAGGATATATATATATATATATATATATATATATATATATATATATATATATATATATATATATATATATATATATATATATATATATATATAGACGATGCCGCGTTCAGTGTTCAGTTAGGTTACAATTACAATTACATGTATAACAAGCAGTGGTAAAAAAAGACATACCATTCCGAGTGGGAAGAACAATACTTCTTTACAGAAATTAAAAGCAAAAGTATGTGTTTGTTGTGTAACGCTTCATCATCCGTTGGTAAAAAGGGAAATATTGAAAAGCACCAATAAAATGTTCACTTTTGAAAAATCATATCCTTTACGTTCTACCGCTAGAAAGGAAAGGTTGAGACAGTTAAAAAATCAGTTAGTTGGATAAATATCAACATTTTTAAAAGTCTTTGACGAAAATAAGGCTTCAACCGAAGCTCCCCATCGCGTGTCGCAGATAATTGTACAAAATAAGAAGACTTATGAAGAAGGAGAAATAAATAAAACGTGCAATTTTAGAAGCCGTCGATTTATTATTCACCAACCTTAAAAATAAAATCGACATAATGTCTGCCATAAAAACAATGTATTTCTGCTAATACATTGATGAAACTAGTAGAAGTAATGAGAAGTGATGTTTTTTTACAGTTAACTCGTGACTTAGATTACTGTAGTTATTTTTCCCTGCAACTTGATGAATCCACAGATGTGATTGATACCGCCCAGATGGATGTTTTCGTCTGGATGATTTTTAGCGATGTTATCATTGAAGAAAAACTTTTGAAGCTTATTCCACTAAAATGGCATATTACTGAACAGGACCTGTTTTCTCATCTGAAAAATGTTATTTCGTTTGAGAAAATTCTTCGGAAAATTCGGATTAAAGATTTCAAGGTCATCGCACTAGTGGTCCTATCTATTGACTCATCCTTCATGGAAATTAATATTGAGCAATTTGCCACTTGTGTTATGCAGCCGTTTGGCGAGGATAGGGTTACAATAGAAATGGAAGTTATTACGCTTCAAAATGATTTAACTTTAAAATCCTTGGAGTTAAATACAAAATATATCTGGCCTTTAGTAAGTAAAGACAAAGATCCAGTTTTAGTTAGCGTTACCTTAAAACTGAAAGTGTTATTCAGTTCGATCTATTTGTGTGGATTTTCTTTCTCCAATATACCATTTGTATATTGTATGTACATCATATGTAATATATAATATAGTTATAGTAAAATAAATCTTGTACACCGAAAATAGTTTCCAATGATTACATTAAACAAGTTTAGATAGCTCTCTCTATTTGAACATTATTAAAGTAGCTCAACACATTGAAAAGATTGGCGACCTCTGTCTTAGATAGTGAAAACTTTACTTCCTTGGAATAATTGAAAAAATCACCTGGATCAGTTCTTTAGCCAGAAACTTCAGAACTCTATGACTGCGGAATTGTGCATATACCGGAGAGATAGAGACAGATCATCGAATAGAACGCTACAAAAATGGGACGAATTTATGGGACAAAGCTACAAAATGGCGAAAAAATAAATAAAAAAGCACAGAACTTTTTTTGCTCGATTAATAATTTCGTTCGTTTATCCTACTGTCAATGCCACGACTGTATCCTAGTCAAATCGCTCGCAAAACTAAATATTTGCCTCTGAATGATTTCTAATCGGTTTATACGCAAACGAGCCGTTGAAATGCCGGACGTCTCTGACCCAATTCGACGTACGGGCCGCCAAAATGATTTTTTCCGATTAATTGCCACGTTCAGGTTTTTTTTCCCGGCGAATGGAATCCACGAAAACTGTCAAAACCAAACATCGAAAATGGAAATGTCGGAATCGCTTGATGACATTGATTGGATTGGATTGATTGCTATTGATGTTATTAACCTAATTATTGGGTTGATGTAAAAGTTCGTTCCATTTTCTGAAAAAGTTGAAGAAATTTTTTTTGAAAAAAACCATACTTGCCAGATCTTTCTGATAGACACTATAATTTGTCCCTGCAACATTCCAAGGCATAATCAAAGGAAATAGAGCCTTATATACCCGTCATAAAACCCTCAAGTGTAAACTTAACGTCAAAAAACAGACAAAGATAACAATATATAGGACATTGATCAGAACTGTAGTCGCATACGGACACGAAACATGGATATTAATTAAAAAGACTGATGCTTGCCGCGTTTGAAAGGAAAGTGTTTTTCTAAAAAGGCAAGATTTGAAAGATAATGCCGAAAAGATGCGATTTAAAAAGAACTGAGGCGACTTGGGTGGCGCGACCTAGGACGCGCGACCCTATGATCAAGGTAGTTTAAATGGGGCGTTCACACGTGGGTGGGTGGCGTCATCCAACAAGTGACCCAGTATGGTTGACCATCGGCGATCCAGCAGGTGGCCGCCATCCAGTTGACTTTCGTTTTCTAAACAGCCCATCAAGGCTGTGTAGAAATGCCATGAAGCGGATACATACCATGAAGCGGACACCTGAATGAAATCCCTCGCTGTAGAAAGTTCAACAGCGCTCTGTAGGCCAAGTAAACATATTTCACAAGCCTTTTTTACACAGGGTGAGGTTAAGTTTAGAGTTTCATAATTTAAACAACGCGCCTGCACCGTGGGTGGTGCTTCCCAGCCCGCGTTCTAGATTACGCCCCACAGGTTTGGTGGAACTTAGTAGAATGGGTTTTCCAATAAAAAAAGTTTTTTTGCTACACTCTATCAAGCAATTAGTGGAAGCAGAAGGCCTAAGTAATCCTTTTAAAAATAATGTTCTGGGAAGAAAGTGGTTTGAAGGTTTTCTTAAGCGTCATCCATGTGTGGGACAAAAAAGAGCTGAACTCGGGCAATAGTCACTGGAAATGGCATACAGTCTCGGTTTCTTCATGTAGCAGAACTCAACGGGTTTTTGACATGAATTAAACGGCGATACATTTTTCACCAAAGGGTGGTCTTGTCTTGGCAGAAATAGGAAAAGCTGTTTATGATGTAGCTGATAATGAAAAAGAAAATGTTACTACACTGTTTATTGCAAACCCTGCTGGGGAATTCGCAACATCACTGTCAATTTTTAAGTATGAACGCCTACCTAAAATTTGTGCTGATTCTGCTCCAAAAGATCGGAGAATGGGTGGATGACAAGCGAATATTTTAATCGATATTTCACCAATTTTTTTCCATGTCTTTAGAATTCTATCCATCTGAGTAAATTCTGCAAAGAAAAAGAGATCATCCTATGCTGTTTCCCCACTCCACGCATATTTTATAACTACTGGATGTATCATTTTTTTCCTCTGAAACAAAGACGGAAGAAGTTCATTCACGGACATTCTCAAAACCATCAAAATATATCTAACGAACCATGATTCGCAAAAATCGGCGCAAGTTTTATCTCATCGAGAATACGTTGAAGGCAAAATAAATGCGGATCATTTACAACGTTTCAAAATTGCAAGAGCTACTGGTATTGGTTGGGAAACTGATGATAAATACGAGATTTTGTATGATTTTTGGGTCGAGGCTGTAAAAGATAATGCAGAAGCGAAAAATGAATTGCAATCTTCATCTTGTCTTCTTCAAGCATCTGAAGATCCTTCTTCTTTGTAATAATGTTATTAAATTTTCGTTTCCAGAGTTTCTTACGCTTAACCTTAATGAACACGAGTACGATTGAAAAAACATAACTGAACTAAAGTCTCTTAATATTGATCTTTTTTCAGTTATCGATCCTTCGGTTGTTTAATCAATTTTTGAATTATGTTTTCATTTGATTACATTTTTTGCCCTTTTTTAGTCGAAGAACAATCTCATATTCCTAAACTTGAAGAGATTTACCACTAAACACCAAATCACTTTTTTAAACTTCTCGACGCACGTTTCGCTAACCATGTTAGCATCATTTAATCAGATTTAATCATCTCCTGATGATGCTAACATGGTTAACGAAAAGCGTCGAGAAGTTTAATAAAGTGATTTGGTGTTTAGTGGTAAATCTCTTCAAGTTTAGTGTTTCACACCAAAGGTTCCAATAGAAGAATTGATCTCATATTCCTGATCAAAATTCCAATTGTGGAGTACCTTTTTTGAATGAATCTCCTATCCTCGTAGATAACAATATCGATCCAAAAGCTATTAGAAGTTATTCCTTTTAGTGACACAATTATCCAATCGCTTGTTATTATTGAAGTAATAGAACCTGTAGTTACTAACGTGAGCACAGAAAATGTTTCTAATTTCAACACTATTACGATGCATGGAAAAGCACTTCAAAGATGAAGTAATGGATGAAATTGTTATGTGGCCTAAAATAGAGAATACAAAGCGAAAACGTCAGGTAGAACATTTATCTTCGGTAATAAAAGCTAATAAATGGATAGAAATCATGGAAGCGAAAGAAAAAGAGAAAAGTGATGAAGAAAAAGAAAAAAGACTGAAAGAAATTGACAGAGAAATTTGAAAAAAAAACTAAAGAATAATTAGCGGCTAAAAAACCTTTACAATTCTAAAAAATAAGTTAAACTTTCCTATGTATAACAATTTTATTATATTTTGCTCAAGTATACTAATAATAAATTAATATTGTTGTCATTAATTGAGTAAATATTAATAATATTCCCTTCAGCAAAAAATATTAATTACTATGACCAGTGGTACAGCCCCAATGGCCAAAAATAGTGTTTCTACGGCCACTACTGGCGAAACAGGTGGTATGATAAATTATAATTAATTTTTCTTATGAAAGTAAGTTTTAAAAGTTTTCGCTTTTAATAATTCGATTACTGATACACTAAAGATTTTATTAATTGATCTCTTCTTATTAGATATTTTATTTAAATTGATTTAATTCTTGATGAAAGATACGAAATTGCTTCAAGTGGCCGCAAACGGTACATCTACCCTATCGCTTTGGGGGTAACTTTTATACAGATCGACATACATGATATAGATTTTTCCGACCCCCAATGTTGCAAGTGACACTCTCATACAATACAGATAACAAATACACCAACTGCCATCAATATAAAATCAATTGTACTCTAATGTTTTCCTCAGCATTTAACCCCCCTCAACCCCAAAGAAATCGGCATTCGAACAGGTATTTTCTCAAAAAAGGAAACGATCCGTTAAAAAAATAGAATAATTATAATAATCTAAGGTTTTCCTTTTGTCCATTCCAATAACATAAGTACAAAAACCTGGAAAGATCTCTGATAGTCCGGTCAAATTAGGCAGAAAAATAAGAGTGAAGGTACATACATTCACATCAAGCTGGAAGTGAATAAAATTGTTCAAAACATAATTAAAAATAACATTTCAAAATTCCCTATCGTTGCGGTACGTGGAAAAAAATTGACTCGAGGTCAAAGGTCGTCAAAAAAAATGGGGTTTCCGCGATTTTCATCAAAACGGTAAGTTTTATCGTAAAATTGCTTTAGATAAAAATTGTAGACCATAAAATTATCTATAAAAAAGGTATCAACAATTTTTCTTCTAAGAGCCACCGTTCTTGAGATATAACGGTTTAAAAAGTTGTAAGCGTCATAATATGCAGAAGTACTTCACGTATATACATCTCTGTAGCTGTAATATAAGTAAACATATTTTTCTATCGGTGATTGTAACTTACATTAAAAATATAAAATATACATAAGTATAACTATGAGAATATCAGGTAAAATGAAACCCAGTCCCTTAATTTATACACCAGTGTAGCCTTGAGACAACATCTGAACCAACTCCAACTGAAAAAAACTATTTTCTTTTTAAAACCAGGAAAAGTTCAAAATCAATCGGAAATATATTCATCAAAAACTTTATCAACTTTTGCAAAGTGTCAAAATCATGTATTATTTTTACACGCAATAACTGCCTGTGATACGACATCTGCATTTTACAGGAGGGGTAAAACAACAGTCTTTAAAATGTTTGAAAAACAAGATTTAGTTCAATGTGCTGAAGTTTTTAAAAAAAGTAATTCAACTCCACAAGAAACTATCACCAACGGAATTCGCTTCTTTGTACGGAGCTCCTAAGAAAACTACCTGCTTAGATAAGTATCGATATGCCTGTTTTATTAAAAACACTCGAAATAAAAAATAAGTGCAATTAGCTTGTCTGCCTCCAACCTCAGTTGCTGCCCATCAACATCTTTTTCGGGTATATTACTAAGTTCAAGTGTGGCTTGGTTATCAGCTAGACCCAAAAGACTGGGGTTGGAAGTTGGTCGACAATACATTAGAACCAATTCAGACTTTAATCCCACCTGCGCCGGAAAATTTGCTAAGCAAAATTTTTTGCTACTGTAAAAAGGGATGCAGTGCTAAATGTGGTTGCAAAAAAGTTGGACTGTTTTGTTCTCTGGCATGTACGAATTGTCAAGGCCAGTCGTGTTCTAATGTTGAATCACCAACAGTAGAGGATTCGTTTGCTACCAACGAAGAGACATGCGATACATCGCTACTGACGCAATTCACTTGCACCCAGGATGAAGAACAAGAAGAAGTAATTGAAGATTATGAATCGGACGAATGTTTCTACTGTTTTTTAATTTCCATCGCTTTTATCAATTCCAACCCTTGCTAATATCTGTTATTATGCAATAGTTTCCAATTAAACAGAATCACAACAGACCTGTGGAATAGGCCTACTGGGGAAACCACGTTAAAAAAACGCGCTAAGTACACTGCTTCAGAGGTGGCGTGGAAACGTATGCATATTATGACGCCTACAACTTTTTGAATCGTTATATATCAGGAACGGTGGTTCTTAGCAAAAAAAAATATACATACCTTTTTTGTAGATAATTTTATGGTCTACAACTTTTGTCTGAGGTAATTTTACGAAAAAACTTATCTTTTTGATGAAAATCGCGAAAACCCATTTTTTTGACCTTTGACCAATGAGTCAATTTTTTTCCACGTATCGGAACGATGAGGAATTTTGAAATGTTATTTTTAATTATGTTTTGAACAATTCTACTCACTTCCAGCTTGAAGTTAATTTATGTACCTTTGAATGTCAAGATTGACCGGACTATGAGGAATGTGCTGTTCTGTTCCCTGCTCATAGAACTTATGAGATTTCTGGCTAAAGAAGTGAACCAGGTGGTGATCAAATCTTCCAAGGAAGTAAAGTGTACTTTCCGTCTAAGGTGTTTTAAAGTGACCTAAATAAAGGGTCTTTCAAATTGAGCAGTTTTTTTAATTCTTCAAAAAAATACAGAATTTGCGTTGATTTTAAGAAACTTTTTATCGATAATTGAATATAGTGTATGACATTTAAACATGAAAGACAATATCTGCCAAATGATCACCTCTTGCAGGAAATATTGCCCAATTAGATCTCCGTAAAGGTTTCTCATGTATCATTCGTGGATTTTTCTCACTCATTTTACCAATTTCAAAATGGGCTTCATTTGAAAAGATGTTTTTTTGAGAAAAATCATCTGTTTGTTCTTTGGTCCACTTGACAAATGCTTCGACATTTTGAATGATCCAGTAGAAAACATACTATAGCAGATATACCAACACCGGGAGGAATCAAACAGGTAGATGCGCTGAGCAAGGTTTGAGCGCTTTCCTCTTCAATGTGGTACATGGACAAAGTCATTGAAGAGTGCACTCTTTGAATTCAGAGTATAAAATAGACAACAGGAAAATCAGTATGGTCTGCTAAGCAGATGACGCTACAATAATAGTAGAGTCCTACGATAATCTGTAACGACAACTGTTCAAGTTCTGTAAAACATCTAAAAAATAGAACATGAATATGTCAATAAAACAAATAAAAACTATGACGTTTAACAGGGAGCCAATACGACCAACTGGTCGTAGAAAACTCACTCAAATTATTCAATTTGAGTGAGTTTTCTACACAAGATAGTTAAACAATGCAGTTTAACTATCTTGGAGTAAACATTTGCAACTCCAACGTCCCAACAAGAGAGCTGAGACATCAAATCGACAAGATTGACGCCATGTCAGGATGTTTATGACTGAGAGAGTATGTGGAAATGTGGAGTATGTGGAGTTACGAGACTATGTGGAAAATCAAATATATAAGAACCAATAACAAGGTTAGAATATATAAAACCTATATAAGGCGTATTTTGATTTATGGCACTGAAAGAAGATCCGCCAACAACAAGACAAAACACATTATATGAACGGCAGAAATGAAGACTTTGAAAGCTATTAAGGGTAACACAATTAGAGGATGAAACAATACGTGAAAAATGTAACATCAACAATGCAGTGAGATGAGGAACACAGAGAAGATAATACTGGTACCAACACGTCAAGAGAATGGAATGGAAGTCAACAGACTCATATGAGGCGTACTCGAAGGCAAACCAGCAGAGGGACAAAAACCAAAGAAATGAAAAGATAGTTTCACGTCTACATCACAAGAACCGTCGCAGAACAGAAAGAAAATTTCGGGAAATAAGGAGATCGTGTGATCTAATAAAAGGTTAAAGTTACATAATAATAATGAAAGTTGCATAATAATAATGTGCAGCTCTACAGGTGAAAAATGTAACATCAACAATGCAGTGAGATGAGGAACACAGAGAAGATGGTACTGATACCAACACGTCAAGAGAATGGAACTCAACAGACTCATACGAGGCGTACTCGAAGGCAAACCAGCAGAGGGCCAGAAACCAACAGGGAGACCACCAAACAAACGAAGAGACAGTTGGACGTCTACATCACAAGAACCGTCGCAGAACAGATAAAGAAGATTTCGGGAAATAAAGAGATCATGTGATCTAATAAAAGATTAAAGATACATAATAATAATGTTCAACTCTACAGGTGAAAAATGTAACATCGACAGTGCAGTGAGATGAGGAACACAGAGAACATGATACTGGTACCAACACGTCAAGAGAATGGAACTCAATAGATTCATACGAGGCGTACTCGAAGGGAGAGGTACAACAGGGAGACCTCCAAAGAAATGAAGGGACAGTTGGACGTCTGCATCACAAGAACTGTCGCAGAACAGATAAAGAGATCATGTGATCTAATAAAATATTAAAGATACATAATAATAATGTTCAGCTCTACAGGCCTAATGGCTATTGGTTTCGAGTTCTTTCACTCTTCTTTTTCGGCCTAAAGCCTCATTCTTCCAATCCCTGATTCCTACTTTCCTCAAATCTTTCAACAGTTCAACCAGCCATTTCTTCCTCGGCCGCCCTCTCCTTCTCTTTCCCCCTTCACCTCTCATCAGTAATCTTTTAACCCATCTCTCAGACGTCTAGCTCTCTGCGCTCTCATCACCTGAACAATGTTTGGTTTTTTGTAGAGTTCTATTTCTCTGCTTGTTCTTCTTCTAAATTCATTTTGAATTTTAATTCCTCCAGAAATCCTCCTTGATATTTTACCTTCCCGAATTTCAAGCTCACTTTCTTCCTTGTCCATCATTGTCCATATCTCGCACGCATAGGTAACTGTGGGCCTTAGTATTGTTTGATACACTCTTACTTTTGCTGCTCTGGTTATATTCTTTCCTCTTAAAATCTTTGAAAACATTCCTGCGGCTTTGTTTCGTTTCACTAGTCATTTTTCTGTTTCTTTCTTTTCACCCCCTTTATATGTTAGCGTTACTCCTAGATATTCAGTTTGTTGAACTTTCTGTATCGTATATTTCTTATTTTCTGCGCAATTAATGACTAAATTAAGGGATTGTCCTCTGGTACTATATTTCAATATCATTATTTGGTCTTGTTTTCGTTAACTGTTAGGCCATATTATTTTGCCTTTCTTTCCAACATCTTGAATCCCCTTACTATTTCTTCCTTGGACCTCGTCATCAATACAATGTTGTCGGCATAGGCTAAGCATTGGTGTCTGGTACCATATATTAACCCCACTGTCCCTCAGAATCACTTCCTGCACTAGATTGAAAAGAACTGTGGACAATGGTCTCAGTCCTTTCTTTAGAGTGAACTCCTCAGGCATTGCCCCATCGACTATAACTTTATTTTCTGTTATTCTGACAGTCATCTCCATCAACTTCCGCAACAACCGGGACATCCAACCGTCTCATCGCTTGGAACAACTTCTCCCTGCTAATGGAGTTATAGGCTTGCCAATAATCGATGAACAGCAAATGTAACTTCAAATCTTGTTAACAAGTATTCTGTTCTATCTGTCAATAGTGCATTCCTGCCCTGAACCCTCCTTGTTTTTCCCCTACTTGTTCGTTGTGGTATTTCTCTAATCGATCTTTAATCATCTTCGCTATCACTTTGTAAGTCACGTTTTGCATTGCTAAAGATACATAACGGACTAAAGAAATATTTTCACAAACTATTTGTGTTTCTCTTTCTCTTAAAAACACCCTTTTCCAGAAAATCGGACATAATTTTTATTTATAAATGCGACATATAAAGCGCCCCTCGTATTTGCCCGATTTAAGGATAAGGAATGGGGTTCGAACGAGAAAAATTGACGCGTGTCGCGTATCTCGTTGCCGCCATAATGACGGAAATGAAAAATAGACCCTCGACGGCGGAATTTTTATAGAAATACCCGAGAAAAAGCAGAAATTTCGAATGGCATTCGTTGGCTGGCTCTGATATGAATCGCTTCGGACCTCCAACAATGCGAGTCGTTTTCTTTTTTATTGTCGACGCAAACAAAAAAAAAAGGGAGGGGCGAGAGCGAGGGAGGGCAATTTTTAATTAAACATTAAATTTTCGGAAGGGAAATGTGAAGATTTTACGCGGATCAATTCAAACTCAGAGTGAAACAAAGAAAATAACTTTCACTAAATTGCAAGGTCGGTTTTATAAAATCCATTAAGGTAATTCGTAAGATCTTCGTTACTTTTTTTTATATTGCTTTTGGCCAGTTCTCGGTCTGACACAGAGAGGACGCAGTTATAACCAAATGGCTATGACATATGTCAAGTATGATTTGTTAGGCTTGTTTGTGACACGACTTAAAAAAATCATAATTAATTTTTAATTTTACTTACATTCGGACAGATCCTGTAATTGTTGAAACTCCTGCGGCGACAGTTTTTCCCACTGCAGTGACGCCATCACGTGGCTTCCTGCGTAGAACTACGCAGCAGGACTCATCTAAAAAGAATATTCGGTTATCCTTTGTTTTATTATATTGCCATATATATATATATATATATATATATATATATATATATATATATATATATATATATATATATATATATATATATATATATATATATATATATATATATACCAGGTGTCCCATTAAGGATGGATCGCGGCCGTATCTTGAAAACTATTTATCCCCCAGCTTTGGGGAAAAAAAATTGTACTAAAAATGATCATGAGAAATTCACTAAAAATCTTTAAGAAGAATTTTTAAGCTTCTAAAACGACCGCAAGAGGGCGTGACGAGCGAAACATTTTTAAAAATATTTTTTTGTGTGTATTTTCAAGTGTTAACCGAGTAAGAAAAATTCTCAGTTATAATTAGCAAACTGCCGCCTACAACTTTGTTTTATGACATTTTGTCGTAATTTCCCCAATAGAGGGGTGGGGGGGAGTTTTACCTATTGAGATAAAAAGTCGTCTAATGTCCGTTTGCCTTAACCGATTAGAATTCAATCATCAGTATCAATCATCATAAATGTTCTAATCCTGACCTCGATAATATTTTCTGACCTTGATAATTCTTTCTTAATTACATAAGCGGAAAAAAATGCCTTTCCCCAATTGTTGCATTTTCTCTTTTATGATGCTTAAATACTACTTGACAGAATATTGAAATCAGTCATTAATAAATATACCTACTCTTTCTTTTAAACTAAATGAATGCATGAATGAAAATATGCGTTTTCGGGTTTCCAAATAAACGCATGCAATCCTTAGGTACATTACACAAAAATTGTAAGAAGGGAACCATGGAAACAAACTAAAACAGTCAAATTAACTTGTCAGTTTTGAAATGCATTACATTTTCAACATTGCATTTATTGATTATTAATAATTATTATAATAATATCTAACAATGCCTTTTACGAATAACGAGGCCTATGACATGTTGGCGGTGTATTTCCAAAGTTTTGAAAATGCATGTATTGCAGAGCCTGCAATATGCAAGTCAATATCCCGAAAGGAGGCATTATTCGAAGAAGGTGTTTACACGTCTAGCAAGACGCTTACGAGAAACAGGAATTGTGCATCCAGATCCAGTCCGCACCAGGTTACGTTCGATTCGTAATGGAGATAATGTCGTAAATGTTCTGGCTTATGTTGAAACCAACCCCCATTTAAGTATCAGACAAATATTTGAAGAATTAGGTGTTAGCAAGACATCCGTTCATCGAATCTTAAGAGATAACAAGCTGCACCCCTATCATGTTCTCTTACACTAAGCCCTTTTGGATAACGATTTCGACAGACGGTTAGACTATTGTCACTGGTTAAAAAATATGTGTAGGGGAAATAAACAATTCTTAAAACGCATAATATGGACTGATGAAGCTACTTTTAGCAGTGATGGAGGCGTTAACTTACATAATATGCACTACTGGGCAGTTGCTAATCCACACTGGATGTTAGAAATCAACCACCAAAATAGATGGAGTGCGAACGTATAGTGTGGTGTTTTGGGAGACAAAATTATTGGTCCCTTTATTTTTAATGGACATTTGAATAGTGAAACATATTTAAATTTTTTACAAAATGGACTGCCAGAACTAATGGAAGATGTTTCGTTGGAAACAAGAAGACAAATGTACCAGCATGATGGATGCCCTGCTCACTTCTCGCAGGTGGTTCGAAACTTCTTGGATGCTTCGTTTCCAAATCGCTGGATAGGACGGAGTAGTTTATTTTCGTGGCCGGCGCGCTCACCGGATTTGACAGTCCTCGATTTTTACTTGTGGGGAAGACTAAAAGACCTTGTTTTTCAAACTCGTCCTACCACACGAGAAAACATGATTGAAAGAATTCAAAATTCAATAACCAACATTTCAAGAGCGGAAATTGAAGCTGCCGTTTTTAGTACTCATCGAAAAATAAATCTTTGCATTTCTAAGGATGGAAGGCATTTTGAACATTTAGAAAGGCGTTAAAGTTCAGATTCTGTTAATTATTAGACGGTTGTGCTGTTAATTTTATTTGACTGTTGTTATTATTATTATCTTCGTTGTTGGCCCGTTGGCCTTTAAACACGCTCCAAATTAATATGACACGAAGAATTTGGACCAGTCCTAAGCCTGGGTAAAGTTTGAAGGAAGGCAAACATTAGGTTAATATTTTTTTAACTTAATGCAGGTAGTAGTGAAATAATAACTGATTTTTTCAGAAACATCGAAATATCTCTTGACATGTCAGAGATATCGATTTCGGGTTATACATACATATATATATATATATATATATATATATATATATATATATATATATATATATATATATATATATATATATATATATATATAATCCATCATATATTTACTATACTCGGCCTACTATTATTTATCTAGGGATTAATATCAATTTCCAATCTCCATTGATAACAAATAATGAAAAGAATAAATAACGATATACAATCAGGCGCAAACGTGCGACAATTCGTTTTTTCTGTTTGCATTAGGATAAAAAAGAAAATCTAGCCAACGTTCCCAGCTTTCTCGATTAATTTCAACTTTGGTCGTTTATTTTTATTTATTTTTTTTTGCCTTCATGAATTGTATATAGAAAATAATACAAAGCTTAGTCTGTTTATTCTACTAGGTTTACAACTATAGTTTGTACAAAATTAAAATCGTTACACGTCATTATAAGCACGTGATCGAAATTTCGGCTGCGCTGTTGCCAGATTGCGATTAAACATCATAACCTTACTTTAGCGAATCATTTTTACAATTTAACTTTAATAACGATTAAAAAAATCTCCAAATTAAATGCAAATTACAAAGTAAGTTACAAAATTATAATAAATATTGAAAGTTTTGCAAATGTCATTGATTTAGTACTTGTAGATCGATTCAACACATGTAAAAATGCTTCGTTCAAAAACCATCAACATTTTTTAAGATTTGAATGGCTCTTAAAATAAAAATATTATATAATTATCAGTGACATTTATTGATACATAATATACAAGTACAAAACAAAAAAAAACAATGAAATATCTGGATGCACTTAGTTTCATTAATCGGAGTCTGAAAAGTACTGGCTGAAATCATTGCTATCATCTGCAGTATTTATAATTAAGAGAAGAACTTTCTTGTCACTATCTAAAATAAAAATTTTCCATCAAATCATTTAATATTTTTTGCATATTTATGTAACTTACCCTTTACCATCAACTTTGGTGATTTTTACACACCACTCTTATTGTTATCTTGCCATGAATGACTTACAGTACAATTTTGAAAGATCCAGGTTTCATCTAAGAAGACAAATTTGTACAAGGCGTTTTTTCTATCCTTCATATAACCTCTCAACATATATAGGTTTTAGGACAACATGGGGAAGTTCCATAAGGCCTCATCTTGGAACATCTTTTTTCCAGTTGAAACCTACTTCTTTCAATACGCTGCACAATGACATACGGCATCTGTCAAACAGTTGCTTATATTTTAAATGTTCATGTAAGGAATTCAAAGTTGCATGCTGCCCTGAAAATTAAAATTAAAGTGTGAGTGCTTACGATGGGTTTAAGAACAGCCTTTTTTTACAAATCTTAGGTTACAAATACTTCCTGTGTTCATACATTATATAAATGGTGTCACGAATAGAACTTGTATCCAATGCTGTAGTATTGGTAACCCTTTTAGTAAAATTACGTTTTCTAGGCGATTTGAAAACTTCATTGTTTTTCACTTTTTGTAAAATACTACTAACAGAGGACATGCTCAAACTTAAGGCTGCTGCAACACGGTAAAAAATATGACTTAAACTAAAAATATCCAAGTATTAACAATGAACTTAACATATTTCTCTAACAGCCGCAAAGGGTAACAATGGACCATTATTGCCTCGTTCTCGTTCAAAATAGTGTATCAGAGATACCACAAACTTTTGACAACGACGATTTAAATGATTTGACATTTTACAGGAACGACTTAAGTTCTGAAAGAGATTGTTTTCATGGCAAGGTAAAAATGATAGTAAACGTTTAAATACAAATGGGATAACCTCCAAACGTGTCAATAAATATCAACAAGACATATTTTAAATCCGACAACGTCGCATATGCTGTCAACCGAACATAGCCGCTAACTTTGAAATGTATTGAATACATTCCATTGGATTATTTTGCTATTTAATTTTGGTAGTAGTATTTCTGTTGTTCTTTAATAGCGTCATCGATGACGTGCAACGGTTTTAGTTTTGTACAGGTTATAGTTTATTCTCGTTGCAGCAGGAGATCTACTGTTAGATTTGGCTTGATTGTAGTGATGTGCTTAGAGGAAGGCTAACACATCGATCAATAAGTCCCCGGTGTGACACAAAACACACTATTTTTTGCAAATTTCGACTTTATTCATCAATATATTCTCCCTGAAGAGCAATACAATCATTCGAACGCTCTTCTAATATTTCTACACTACACACGTTTGAAAGTTGGCACAATCGATCACTGGTAAGGATTTTTCGTAAGTGACACTATCTATATGTCAGACCGGCGACTTATTGACTGATGTGTTAAAGCGAGGCTTTATTGACTGAATTTAATTGAGGAGGAACGTAAATTAATGTGCGCAACATTTAAAATAGACACAATTATTGGGTTGCCCGAAAAGTTCGTATGGATTTTTTTTGAATGAGAAACACAGTTATGTAAATATTTATTTTATTATTTTTTTTACCAACGTAGAGTTATATCCATAATGCTTTTTTGTCACAAATTAGCATATTTATTATCACCTCTCAAAGAGTTTTAGAGGGAGCGATGTCTGGTGAGTAAGATGGTTGGTACAAAACATCCCAATTGCAGTTCAAAATTGATACCGTCCTTAATTGGGCTTTTGAATATTTTTTTGTCAAAACTGGAAAGATCATTCAAAAAGAAATCATTCAAAAGAGAAAGATCATCAACAAAACTATTTTTATTTTTTTAACCTAGTACCGATGACACGCCGAGAATTCTCGAAAAAAACCAGAACCATTGTGACCTCACAATTGTACCGAAGGCCCATATCGCCAATATCGGTTCGGCTCAGAGCATTTCGGTTATACCGAAATTTTCTTTCGCGCTCTTTCTGAAAAAAACATTCGGAAAGAATCGGTGTATAGGGTAAATAAAACAATTTATCAATCTTAGTCATTGTTCTATAGGTTTAACATATATCTTTGACTGCATTTATTGGTTTGCTATCGATTTGAAAATATACTTGCTTTTAATTGTTATTTAAGCTTTCGGTACTGTTTTCGACATTCTACCCATATATCTTTACGTAAGACTGGGGGCTCAAAGGTAAATTCAGAATGAAATCAGATTAAGGTTCCTTTTGTTTTCTGCATTTCTGGTTTTTATAACTTTTATTTATATTATTTAATTCATGTAGGGAAAACAAATTAACGTGCCAAATTTATAAGGAATATTCCTGCCTGTGGGCAAAGAATCTACATGTAGCAACACAACCGAGTGTAGTAACAATGAGAAAGCCCTACAGGATCGTCTATTTTGTAGGATACGAATAATAATATTTAAAAATTAGAGAAGAATAGGCAAGAATGAAATTCGACTGCCAATTGGAAAGGTAATCGTATATGAAAAGTAATGAAAATTAATCTAATTTGTAGATGGTCGAGGAGTACAGAAATTTGTGTGATCAGTTGGATGAACATTAACTAGTTAAATTAAGGACTGGCAAAGCAGTTTTCCATGGAATCAAAACAAAAATCTAAAGGAGTATGCAAAAAAAAAGAAAAATAGGAAAGCAAACCTATAATTCAAACAAAAAATAAAGAAAACTGTATATTTCTATTCTAAATGAAACAAAACAGTTCAAATATTTAGTGTTTTTCAGAATTTTCATACATTTCATCTATTAATTGAACATATTTATTTGTTTAAACATAGGTATTATTATAGGCATTGAAGACTGATGAAAGGCTGATAGTGGTTCTAGGATAAGTTGTAGTACATAGTAGTTTTCTAGTGGGTAGACTTTAAGAGGAGATTCCCACACTTCGACTATAAAAGTTTTCGACTCAAAAAGGTCCCTTCTCTTATTTAGGAAATCTCTAGCTGATCATGCATTAGAGTTAGTTGGCAGCCAGATATTTGCATATATCATTAAGAGCATAGATTAAGACATGTAAGCCGAAAAATAGCCATCGTTTTAAAAATACTGAAAACTTTAATTAAAGCAATAACGTAGTATGGGTGGATTTTTTTTGAAAATATTGTTAATAGAGTTTAGTGTGGTAGTTTGAAGAATGAGTGTGATTTTAAAAGGACTGCAAACTTCAATGAAAGCAGTCAAACAAATATGTATATAATTTTGGGTAGTGATTATTTTTATTCTGAATTGATTATGTTTACATATTATAATCTACTGTAATTTATTATCTTAGTTGGGGGAAGTTTTATTATATATATTTAACAGTGTATTTTTATTGAAATAAAATTAGCGATTTAAATAGTATGTATGTGTTTTGTTTTTCTAATTATGATTTATATTCTTTTTTTTTGCCCAAAAAATAATTACAAAACTAGAAAATATCTTTTGGTTATAATATAATATTTAACATTTTTCCTTATTTTTGAAAAACAATACCGTAACTTTTTCGTGACACCCTACAAATAGTTTAATTATATTTAATAGACATATTTAGTTTCTTATTTACATTTACGTGATAATTATTTTTTAAAAAACTTACATCGATGCTTTAGCACCGAGTGCTTTAGCACCAGTTGAAGTTCATCTGAATTGAACCGAATGTCATTTTTCAGAAAATCTGTGACCTTAAAAATATCCACAGCAGGTATATAGGTGAACCCTTTGTCACATATTACTAAACTAAATTAGTGATTAACAATATTTTATTTTGCACTTAACCAACAATAATTTTGAGAGTATATATACGAATATAAATCGTTGACAGTACTGACGTGAAAATATTTTAGTATTCTGACGTCACAAACATAGCCGCCAATCGCGACCCCTTCGTAGTCACGCGATTTTTTTTGAATTTTATAAATTTTATTTCATTCATAATTAATTGTAACAAGTTTTTAAAAAGATTTTCGCATCGATTATCAATATTATTTATGATAAAGTTTTAAAATAAAGCAAAAAAATCCATAATAATTTTTTATTTATAAATCCAATTAAGACGTCTTGGTTTTCCAAAATAATACACCCTTCAACAAGTATCTTACAGCACTGCTAAAAATTCAGTAACATTAACCTATTACAGACATAATCGCCCCTATTCTTCTGACTCAACTCCATGTGATTTATTACGTCGAGATTCAAATTATTCCAACGGCGGAAATTTGCATAACAAACAAAATGCTAATTTCTGATGGTAAGTCCTAACACGAGCACAATTTTTTTCTAAAGGATTTATGAATATGTATGTGTGCGATTGTTTTTAAATCGTAATTTATGGTAATTGTTTCTTAAAATAAAGCCAGAGTGACACAAGATGCAGAAATCGGACGCAACAAAAATAATTCTACTAATATGTGCGAGGAAGATCTAAATTTATTCGGCCAATAGTCACTTTTGGCTGCGAGACGTGAACCTCTCAAAGAAAACAGAAGAGTACTCAGAAGAATTTTTGTAGACCATCGTTTCTCGACCTATTTAGTGTCGCGACCCACTAACTAGCCAAAAAGTTAAGTAAAAAACGTTGCGACCCCCTCACTACAATATGTTAACTTGACGTTTATTAAAGTTTTACATTGGCCGGTTAATACGGCGACGGTTTGGCCTTTTTTCGTTATCGTGATTTGTGAATAATCGTTTTTATTTTGAAATTGTTTATAAACTCATACGAGCGTGTACACACGCTTACGAATCCTGAAAAAAAAACGAATCATCTATTTGTTTTAGTATTAAATGACGAATCGTCAATGACGGATGTATGTGTGCATACCGCACACAGCCACAAATACCGAACTGCAACATTTGTGTAACCCATTGTTCTTATATTACTTTTACCAGTTCGAACCTGTGCCCTGCCCTTACATGCACCTGTAAAATGACCCGCCCGCCTGCGCACCTCTCGCCACTCGCATGCTAAGCAGATCATCCATCCAGAGCGCGCTTAAGCCGGTTCGTAGAAGTTATGCGCTTTGGTAATAAAAACAAGGAAACGAAACGAAGAGTTCCATTGTTTTACATCTGGCGAAGCAGTAAAGAAAAATACGAGATTGTACAGTGAAACATTTAAAATAGGGATTCGTTGCCTTGGATGACAAGCCGCAATGTGTTGCTTGTTATCAAGTTCTGTCCGCGGAAAGTACAAAGCATACAACACCCGTCTTTACAAAACACACCATTAGGGTTTTTCGATCGTAAATCACTCGTTTTGAAAAATCAACAAATCAAGCCATAATGAGATCGTAGCACTTCAACCATCCTATTTAGTAGCATTAAGAGTGGCCAGGGAGCTTAAGACCCACACGTTTGCGGACTAGCTCATTTTATCCGCTGTCATTAATAGAACCAATGTTTCAAATTTCAAGTTTCAAATACAAACACAATATCGAGACGTGAAAAATGAAGTGAATTTTTTGGTACTGAGTTCGACGAGTCAACAGACGTACTGAACTTGGAGCAATTTTTGTGTTTTGTCCGATATGAATGCGTGGAGTCAATTAAAAAAAATATGCTACTTTGCAAATCAATCCCCGGTCGTGCAACTGGTGAAGGACTCTTTAAAGTTTTTATTGATGCAACACAAAACGAAAACTTGTACTTTAATAAATGCACTGCGATATGTACCGATGGCGCGAAAGCGATAACGGGAACAGACGTGCTGAATATGAAATGAACGGATTGCTTTCTTGACAGAAATGCGCTTGCTGCAAAAAATATGCATGATAATTTAGAAAATGTTCTCTCAGAAACCGTTAATTTTATATGACTCACAGCTTTTCCATACTGAAGTCAGGTGGTTGTCGCGAGGAAAAGTTCTAATGAGGCTTTTTGAATTGCGCGATGAATTGAAATTTTTTTTACAGATACATTTTCAAAACAGCTCATTTGCAGAGTTTTTATATGATGGAGAAATTTTGTTACTGTTGGCTTATTTGACTACAATTGAATGACTTGAATACGCGTTTAGAAGGCCGCAACAAAAACATTTTATTAATGACACACAAAGTCAACGCCTTCATCAAGAACCATGGTATTTGGATTATACGTCTTAAAAAACAAATTTGATGCATTTACTTTAACCTCGGATAATATTACCAAAAACCTAAATTTAGCTTATTTTCCGGATAGTCGAAAATATAGGTTCTCAATCCAGTTGATAAAAATGTTGTTGCAGCTGCTGAATTACCTATTGAGATTCACAACCAACTTATTAAAATATCGACCGACAAAACTCTACAACTAGAATTTTTAACTCAAGATTTAGATAAGTTTTGGCACACGACGATGTGAATACGGAAACATAGTAACAGAAGCTTTGAAAACATTGATCCTCTTTGCTACTTCCTACTTATGCGAAAAATTTTTCTCTAAAACCACCATTGCTTTTAAAAACTAAATATAGAAACCGCCTATTATCCCTGGAAAATAATTTGCTCATGTGTGTCAACATAGCAATAAATTATTGTTCCAAACAACTTTGACTATTACTTTATTTAAGTTTATTTTATTATGTTGTTATTACATGGTAATATTTAATTTTCTAACACTTGTTTCTAAATTAAAAATACTTTTATAAAAGTATGTTTCTTATATGGGTCTTATTTTTTGAACACATTGCGACTCCCTATATTCCTGAACGTGACCCCCCCCCCCCCCCCCCAGGGTTCGCGACACCCAGGTTGAGAAACGATGTTGCAGACTATGCGAGGGTTCAGCGACTCTGATGTTCGGTATATGTGGCGAGAATGTCAGAAAACCGAATACCAAGGAAAATAATAAAGGGTTAAATGGAAGTAACAGAAAAAGAGGTAGGCCAAAAACATGATCGAAGGTTGAAGAAGGTTAAGGTCCACCGATAGGCTGTAACACCCAGTCGGAAGAAGAAGCCACAGGAAGAAGAAGAATTTATGCGAGAATCATACGAACCGAAACATCTATTGCTTAAAGTCACTTTCCTTTTCATCATAGTACCATATCTGATTTGATCTGTGAGTAATCCAAATACAATAACAATTTTAATAACCGCATACATGTCGTATACATTGATGTTTTATTCATTTTACGCATCAGCCACAACGTTTTAATTTTGATGTGAGTCATTAAGTATGATGATCGATTCAATACAAAATTCATCAACACGTTTTACTGAACAATATGATAATTGACGTGCGTCAGAGCATGTCGTATCCTTAATCAGCATTACGAGAGGGTGTATATTAATTATAGGCCATAGAAGAAATGGAAATATCAGGTAACCCGGATAACCATGCTTAACTCTAGTGCAATAGCAAAAATTCGACAATAAACTACGGTAAAATAGGAAGCAATAACTACAATAGGAAGCAACAACTACCAGGAGATCTGATTCTGGACAACGAATATATCAAGTGCTGCGAGGAATACGTATATCTGGGCTCAAGACTCAACAAGATTGGCCGAAACAACAAAACAATAAAAGACAGAATAACAAAAGGAAAGAAGGTTATCGGAGCATAGAACTCAATATTATGGCAAAAAAATATTAGAGCACAGACAAAAAAGAAAATTTAAAACTCTATATTACAACCCACACTGATTTATGGCTCGGAAGTATGGCAGCTGACAAACAAGCAAAAAAACAGCCTACTTGCAGTGGAAATGGATTTCTGGAGAAGATCGGCAGGTAAATCTAGACTTGAACATGTTAGAAATGAGGACGTCAGAAATTTAATGAGGGTAGAACACACAATAATTGATGACATCGAAAGGAAACAACTAGGCTGGTATGGACATGTGAGGCGAATGCCAAGGGAAAGACTACCTAAAAGGATTCTGGAGTGGATGCCTACGGAAAGGAGGAAAAGAGGAAGACCGCCCATAACATGGTTGCATGGAATAACAAAAGCTATGTCGGCAAGGAACCTCTCGGAGGATGACTGGGAGGATAGAAATAACTGGCGATTAGGAACCCAAAGGCGGATAGCGCTATAAACGGGATATATGATGAAAATAGGAAGCAAATTTCTATGTTTGGATCAGCAAACTTGAGGGATTCAGAATGGCCGGGAGCATTATCAATAAGAAGTAGAGCTTTGAATGGCAACGATTTTGATGCCAAACATTGCCTAACTCTCGATACAAAGCAGTTCAAAAACCAGTCTGTAAATAATGTTGCAGTCACCCAACCTTTTAAGACCGACCAACATAAGCCCGGCAGATCATTTTTGTTTTTATTTTTTAGAATACGTGGGTTAAGAGATTTGTATACGATTAGTGACTTTATCATGTGGTTACCTGAAGTAAGAAGAAACCGCCGTTTGAAGAAACCGTTCACAAGTGGTTTCTGTAGTGTGGTCTGTAGTGGGTCTGTAGCATGCCTGTAGGCGATTTGCCATGCTGTCGATTAAATGATCAATTTGGGCTTGTAGAATTCTCTCCCATTCTTAACGAGCAACGTTTTTAGTTCAGGGTAAGGGGAGGATTGTTTGGTTTCTTTATACGTGTTTTCACAATGTCCCAAGCATGTTGAATGACATTCATGTCAGGGAAATTTGCTGGCTATCTTAACTTGGTTATTCTCTCCTTTTCGACAAAATTTGTTCGACGAGGAGGCGCGTTGCCATCTGCCCACTGCGCCTCGGAAAAGACGCACAACAGAATTTACAACCTCCTCTTTGTACACAGCACCAGTGACTCTCCTCTCCAAGAACAAAGAAGGTGTCTGTGTACATAATACCACCCCAAAACATCACGCTCCCACCTTCAAATGGGATACGTGGTCGAGCTGTTTCTAGTCGGGCTTGTCGACCTTGAGCTCTCCAAACTAATGTGAATCAGAATCCAGTTAGGACTATGATCCATCATTTCTCGAGACCATTGCAATCTTATATTTTTTGTTGAAGGGTTAGTTTGGGAACATGTAAAGGTTTTCTACGATGCAAATTTACCGCTTTATCGTTTGTCGGGAAACATTTACCCCTGATAAGCTCCCTTCATATACCACTTGTAAATTCCAGACGATTTCTTCGAGCTATCGTTGATATCTGCCGATCTTGTGCAGCTGTTGTATATCTGTACAATGTACATCGTTTTCTACCACTTCAAAAACGGTCTAAAATAAATACCCATCACAATTAGAGTATCATAGGCGTAGATATCCTATTTGTAAATATTCCAAATTTTTGAACATATGTGTATGCCAATCAAGAATTTAAGAGGTCAAGGCTCATTGGCGAGCTAAGAAGAAGAATATGTACAAAGCAATGAGTACTATGAATGTTTTTAAGTATACAAATAGCTTAAAATTCTTCAAAATGACTGTTATTTATCAGATTCATCCAGTGTTGTCAACTCAACAAGAAAAATATAAAGTATACTTGTACACTCTATATACTACAGTAATGTATGCAAAAACACGTCCCAAAATTATGTTACTAATCTTATTAATAAGATATACCAGAACATTACCGGTTATTGCAGTTAGATACTTGATTTTTGCCCGGTTAATAATATTCTCAACTATGATGAGATTTGCACTGTTATCTTGTACACTCTGCTCAGTTATCTACATGATATTATCAGCTACTTTCATCGTTCCACCTGGTGAGTAAGGCTTTGCGTTAAAGTATTCATCGTGAGTGTTGTTCCTTTCAGCTTGTTATTACGAAAAAATTGGACACATGCACAGCGATCAACAAGTAGATCTTAATGACACTTGCGGATCTGCCTATTGCGGGAGCAATGGTTACATTCAGATATTAACGTGAGTTTTCTTTAAATTATTCTCGATTTTAGCTTCACATGTGACAACATTCGAGGGTGGGTCAGATATTATTTAAACTCGAAAAGATTTGTCACTAAACACCAAATCGCATTTTTAAACTTCACGACGCACGTTTCGCTAACCATGTTAGCGTCATCAGGAGATGATTTAATATCACCGATTCTATTAATCTTTGAGATTGAAAATGCATTTACGCTCATGTAGGATTTTGTAAATCCATATTTTTGGTAATATAATATGAAGTTAAAGTGACGATCAAAATTGATCAAAATTCCGTTTTTCAAGGTGTATAATCCAGATACCAAGCTTCTTGATGAAGGCTTTTTCTGTCTGTCTGTTATGAATATAACGTTTTTGTTACGGCCTGGTAAACTCGTATTAAAATAATTCAAATGTGAAAATATGTCACTCAAGTAAAACAAAGTTTCTCCATCTTGTAAAAACTCTAAAAATGAGCTATTCTTATTCGTAAAAAAGATTTTGAATTCATCTCGCAATTCAAAAAGCCTTGTTAGAACTTTTCCTCGCGACAACCACCTTACTTTAATATGGAAAAGCAACGAGTCGAATTTGGTATCCATTTCTTCGTACAATGTGAAAAGCAATTTGGTCTGAAATGGTACTTTTAGTAAAATTGAGAATTTTTACGGCTTTTGACAGAGCATTTTGTAAATTATCGGGCATTTTTTTTGTAGCAAGCGCATTTCTGTGAAGAAAGCAGTGCGTTTTTAAGGCGTCTAAAAAGTCAGATTTCCGAAGATCCTCAAAATAGGCATCTGTTTGGGCGATGACCTCCTCGTTGGATGCGAAGCTTTGTCCGCCGAGCCATTTTTTTAAGTTTGAAAATAAAAATAAATAAAATTTTTAAAAATAAAAACATCTGATGATGTTTTCATCTGATGATGAGTATAACTGAGACTTTGACAGCTGTCTGGTAAACAATGATGCTTACTAAAAAAAAGCAAACCATTTCCGATGCTACGAGAGCCATCTCTTGGATTTTCTAAGGACTTATTGAACGACTCGTATATTTTAATCTTACTATCACCCCTCTGTTCTTACCCGTTATGGCTTTCGCCCATCAGTACATACCGCAAGTTTTCGTTTTGTGTTGCATCAATAAAAACTTTACGAGTCCTTCGCCAGTTATTTTGTTTAATTGGATCTTACATGCGTATTACGTAATGGATAAAACACAAATTGCGCCAAGTTCGACAAGTCAACAGACGTGCCGAACTGAATAGCAAAAAATTCACTTAATTTAACCTTTTTAATTATTTGATCGTGAACATCATTAGCCATTTCATTAATAGGTCTCGATACTGTGTCATTTGAGAGTGGTATAGCGGTATAGCAACTTTTTTGCTTCGTCCGGACTTATCAATCACATTGACCACATCACTGACAGCGGGTAAATATGAGCTTTTCCGCAATCGTGCCGGGCTTAGACATCCTGGCCACTCTTAATGCCACTAAATAGGATGCTTGAAGTGCTGCAGTCTAATTACGGCTCGATTTATTGTTAGCAATTTGTTAGGTTTTCAAGACCAGTGATTTATGCCTGAAAAATTCTAATGGTTTGTTTTGTAAAGACGGGTGTTTGTTTCCAGACGCCGGACTAATTTTGAAGGCTTCATACTTTCTGCGGACAAAACTTGATAACAAACAACACATTGCGGCTTGTTATCCAAGGCAAGAAGTCCATATTTTAAATATGTTTCATTGTACAATCTTCTCTTCAATTCTTCTATTAGAACCTTTGGTGTGAAACACTAAACTTGAACAGATTTACCACTAAACACCAAATCACTTTTTTTAACTGCTTGACGCACGTTTCGCTAACCATGTTAGCATCATCAGGACATGATTTAATCTAATTCTAAAACTAAACTATATTCTATTTATATGAAAAGCCCTACCTAACGAAGTGTGTAAAAATCATGAATCGTGAAGTTTACTAAGCCTTATATTAATAATTGATAAAGTTGGCTGAACGGGATAGGTCCTTTATCTCGGCTCATAATTTTCTTACATTTTTCTATTTGAATGCTTTTATATGCATCCAAAGCCCTATTATTATTAACATTTTTAATTAGTCTTAAATTACTAATATCTATACTGTGGTCGTGTTCGATTGCATGTTGGGCAACACAAGATCATTTCTCCCATATCAAATGTGGGCAATATGTTCTTTATATCTTGTCAATATGGATCTTTTTGTTTGCCCAATATACCTTCGATCACAGTCTTGACAACTAATTTCGTAAATCCCCGACTTTTCATGTTCCTTTACTTTATCCTTTGGATTACCCAGAACTTCTCTTAATTTATTATATGGTTTGTACACAACCTTAATGTCCACTTTTTTCAAAATTTTGTCTAGCCCTCTTGTTAATTGGGCATCAAATGGTATTACCATGAATTTCTTTGTGTTCTGATCCTTTTGAAAAGTCGAAAATTCTTTCAATAATTTTCTGAACTTATGTTTTCTAATTAATTTATCTACAATGTTCTTATTATAACTATTCACTTCAGATACCTCCCTAATTAATTTTAATTCTTTGTTATAATTATCTTTATTTAAAGGAAAATTAATTAACCTATTTACCATAAAATTTAAACTAACCTTCTTATTTTGAAAGCTATGATTTGAATCGTTAGGAATGTATCTCGAAGTGGTGGTAGTTTTTTCTGAAAATATCAAAATCTAACCTATTTTTATTGTTTCTACTGATTAAAACATCCAGAAATGGTAAACTATCGTTGTTTTCGAGTTCATGCGTGAATATTATATTTTCGGATTTACTATTTAAGTTCTTAATAAAATCACCTAAATTTTCATTTTTCGAATCGAAAATGGCAAAAACGTTATCCATATATCTTAACCATATCTTCGGAAAGTAACTGAATCTTTTGCCTTGATTTTAAATTTACTCATAAATAAGTTGACTAAGAAGGGTAACAGAGGATTGCCCATTGCTGTTCCTACATAATCTTATTAAGGAGATGTACTCAGAAACAATCTTGTTATTAAAACCGTTTAACTCGAGTAACTCCCTCAGGTATTTAAAGGTATGTGGTATCGGGAGACTCGGAAACAACGATGAAACGTTAAAGGAAACCAAAACCTCACCTTCCTATAGATGTGTGTTTTTGACTTTTTCTATGAATTTGGTTGAGTTTATCACAGAACAGGAAGGTAGTTGGTTTGGTAGATTTTCAAATTGCTTTGTTAACCACTTTGCCAAGTTGTATGTTGGAGAATCAATGGCTGATATAATTGGTCTCATTGATTTTCTAGGTTTATGAATTTTTGGTAGAGCATACAATCTTGGCACTTTTGGATTAGAAACATGTAGTTTGCTTTTCAGAGAAGGAGAAATAAGGCTGTTACAAAATTTCAATATATCTCTGACTTCGTTAATCATTTTTGACAATGGATTCCTAGGTAATCGTTTATAAGGACCGTCTTGAATTAATTAGGATCAGAACACAAAGAAATTCATGGTAATACCATTTGATGTCCAGTTAACAAGAGGGTTAGACAAAATTTTGAAAAAAGTGGATATTAAGGTTGTGTACAAACCATATAATAAATTAAGAGAAGTTCTGGGTAATCCAAAAGATAAAGTAGAGCAACATGAAAAGTTGAGGAGTACGAAATTAGTTGTCAAGACTGTGATCGAAGGTATATTGGGCAAACAAAAAGATCCATATTGACAATATATAAAGAACATATTGCCCACATTTGATATGGGAGAAATGAAAAATCTTGTGTTGCCCAACATGCAATCGATAACGACCACAGTACAGATATTAGTAATTTAAGTTTAATTAAAAGTGTTAATAATAAATGGGATGCATATGAAAGCATTCAAATAGAAAAATGTAAGAAACTCATGAACCGAGATAAAGGACCTATCCCGTTCAGTCAATTTTTTCAATTATTTATGTAAAGCTTAGTAAACTTCACGGTTTATGATTTTTACACGCTTCGTTAGGTATGGTTTTCATATAAATAGAACATAGTTTAGTTTTAGAATTAGATTAAATCATCTCCTGATGATGTTAACATGGTTAGCGAAATGTGCGTCGAGCAGTTCAAAAAAAGTGATTTGGTGTTTAGTGGTAGATCTCTTCAAGTTTAGTTAATCTGCTCTTGTTCTTTAGTGTTTTACCAGATGTAGACAATTTTGCTTTGTCACACCTATGTTCATTTTATTTAATATTATTATTCTATTTTATTACCAACACTGAGTGAAGAAAAAGTTTTAGTATATAACACTGGGCAAGAGAGATCGTAGTACTTGTTTTCGTAAAAACTTCGTCTCGATCCTTTGTTTTTATTACCAAAGCGCAGTGACGGCTGGTGGGTTTTTAAAGTGGGAGGGTGTAGAAGAAAATAGTGCTGCCGAAGAATTTTTTTTGTTTTTCCCTTCCACCTTTTTACTTTTCGTGCTACTGAAACCCTATACAAGAGGTGAACCAGAGAAATGAGTTAATGGAAAGAAACTGAACGGAAAGAAAATATGGTGTTTTGCTTTGAAAAATTGGCGGTACCCCAACGCCCCCCCTCACGAGATTCCACTGCCAAAGGGCATAGCTTGTACGAACCTGTCTAAGCGCGCTCGGGTCGAATAATCCATCACACATGCGCGAGGGATGTCGCGAAGTGCGCGGGCCTGTCTTTTTGCAAGTGCTTGCAAGTGCAGGGCACAGGTTCGAATTGGTAAAAGTAATATAAGAACCAGGGGTTCCGGCCCATTCACACATACATCCGTCATTGACGATTCGTCATTTAATACAAAAACAAATAGATGATTCGTTTTTTCTTTCACGGTTCGTAAGCGTGTAAACATATTCCTAGAAGTTTATAAGTCATTTAAAAATAAAAACGATTCTTCATAAATCGCGATACTGAAAAACGAACGAATAGTCGCCGTGTTAACCGATGTAAAACTTTGGTAAATGTCAAATTAATATATTGTAGTGAAGGGTCGCAACGTTTTTTTCTTAATTTTTTGATTATTTAGTGGGTCGCGATACTAAAAAGGTTGAGAAACAATGTTATAGACTATGGAGAATTCGGACTTAGGCAGGCAGGACACATGGTCTGACTGTCACAAAGCCGAATTCGAAGGAGGGACGTATAGTGGAAACTGATCGTGACAAAACAATGTAAAAAGAGATGTAAGAAATTTAAAACAAGCAAGGGGATTTTTTAAAACGATCAGGATGGAGGCTAAGCTTGAAGGAAGGCAAGGTTCCCACGTATCTTTACGTGCCCTGATTTGGTTTAAAGGGCTGTAAATGGTATCTGTAAACATATTTCTATATATAATATCAAACGCTGACATAGAACAAAAACTCTAATGTACTAATTAGGCACATTGAAACCTTCGGTCTGAAACATTTTAACTCCTCGACGCACTTTTCGCTAAGCACGTTAGCATCATCAGGAGATAATTCAATCTGTAATGACAATTCACTCTAAGTATCGTAATAGAAGTAGACGTAATCATGTCCTGATGATGTTAACATTCTTGGTAAAACGCGCATAGATAGAATGAACATAAACAGTATATTTGGGCTTTAATAGTTCATCCGTGTCTTTTTATTACAGATGTGGGGTAGTGACTGGAGACAAGGGTGTTACAAAACCGGACATGTCAAAACCTTATCCTAAATGTTGTCCCAGAGCTATATTATGATGGGACTGTTAGTTACATTAATTACAACTGTTACTTAAATACAACTATTTAGATAATTGTAAATATGTATTGGCTTGGTAAAATAAGTCCATCGTTTTATTTTTCAGTGTAAAAATCCTTTTTAATTGGTTCATAGTGGTCAAAAAACCAAAAATCCCATTTTTATTAATTATCAGTAAAACGAGGTTCTATTATATATATATATATATATATATATATATATATATATATATATATATATATATATATATATATATATATATATTATAAATGACGTCCTGACAAAATTTCATGACATTCGGTTCATTAGAAGCCAAGCCATGACAAACGAAAGGGAGTAAAGTAAGACAAGTCAGTAAAACAAGGTTCTATTATATAGGTTCTATAGGTTCTATTTTATATATATATATATATATATATATATATATATATATATATATATATATATATATATATATATATATATATATATATATACATAGGCCATGTAGCGAGGCGATGGGACGAAAGATGGATCAGGGCAGTTCTCGACTGGATACCACTTGATTGCAAACGTCCACGGAGAAGACCGAAAACACGATGGGCTAATGATATTATTAAGTACATTGGAGTCGAATGGCGCAGGAAAGCTCAGGACCGCGAGAGTTGGAAGCATGCTGAAGAGGCCTTCATCCTGCAGTGGATTGATACGGGTTGATGATGATGATTCCGGGTGTCGATCCGTTGATTCTGTGAAGAGTCACGACGTTTCGCCAAAATCTCATTTGGCATTTTCAAGTGCTGTCCGCTTCGACTGAAGAGTCCAACTGACGTGCACGGGTCGTTGTGCTCGGTTTTATAGCCGGCCGGCGACTGTGGACATTATATAGGGGTAGTTCGGGACTATTTTCGGCGCTCGGCAACGCTGTCGGGCGTCCGTTTATTGATTTTCCCCCTTTGTTCAAAACTCAGAACAGTTGATAAGGATAATTAAAGATTCCCATCTAGAGGATACAGACATACTAGTAAGTCTGGACATTGTCTCACTATATCCAAATATCCCCATAGACGAGCTCCTGAACCCAATTTCGATGAACGAAGACTTTTCACCACACGTGGGGAACTCTCCAAACACTGCTTTAAGAATACATATTTTTCTTTCAACCAGCAGATCTACAGACAAACCGACGGTGCCCCAATGGGATCATCTTTATCACCCGTTATAGCCAACCTGTTCATGACCGAAACAAAGGCATTGGCTCCTTTAAAACCTAAACTTTGGAAACGCTACGTAGATGATATCTTTATAATATGTCCTCACGGAAACGAACTTCTAAACAGCTTCCTAACCCAGTTAAACGAAATCCACCCCAGAACACAGTTCACTCTGGAAGTCGAACAGGATAGAAAACTGCCGTTTTTGGATCTCCTCATCACAAGGAAACTTTCTGAAACCCTCGAATACACAGTGTATAGAAAACCAACTCACACCGATCGATACCTCAACGCCAAATCCCATCATCATCCTTCTGAAATCCAAGCAGTAGCGAACACCTTGATTTCCAGATCCTTCCGACTGACACTACCAGATACACGAAGCGAAGAATTACGAAAAATGTCCACAGCCCTTAGACAAAATGGATATTCAGAAAAAGGTCATTCGCCGTCAGGAAACCCAAACACGAAGAACAATAGAGGATTATGAACCAAATACACCAAAGGTCCTGCTACCATGCGTAAAAGGAATCACAGATAGGATAGGCAAATTGCTAAGGAAACATAAGATCAGAACAGTCTACAAACCGCACAAAATTGCCCTATATCTTAAAAAACCCCAAGGACAAGTAGTGTATCTAGTAGTATGGTATATCTTGTTCCGACTGCAACAGAACATGCATAGGACAAACAAACAGACGAATATCGGCCAGAATACAAGAACATAAAAACAACTTGAAAAACAAACAAACCACTTCCGCTCTGTTCCAGCACCATCTACAAACATGACATAAAATCAATTTTGAAGGCGCCAACGAAATAGCGAATATTGAAAACTACAAGGTCCGAACAATCAGAGAACCCTTTGAAATAGAAGAAAGGGGTGAGCTAAATACGCGAAATGACGCTCACAACATTCCAAAAGTATGGAAATCCCTTCTGAAAAAAGAAGAAACGCGGCAGCGACGTAGAAAAATCAATAAACGGACGCCCGACAGTGTTGCCGAGCGCCGCAAATAGTCCCAAACTACCCCGATATAATCTGCGCAGTCGCCGGTCGGCTAGAAAAGCGAGCGCAACGACTCGTGCACGTCAGTTGGAGTCTTCAGTCGAAGCGGACAGCACTTGAAAATACCAAATGAAATTTTCGTGAAACGTCGTGCATCTTCACAGAATCAACGAATCTGAAAATAATATACGTATTGTTTCACGTATGGAAAAACATGTATTAGGTTTTTTTCGGGAGCCTGCAAGACCTTTCACCAAAATCTGATTTGGTATCTTCGATGCTTATTGTCGCGAGATTCGGGACTCGGTTTCTCGTGCGGTATTTATCTGTTCTAGCCTGGGTTTTAAACGGCAGCCATTGGCTGGCGCTGGTTCCGCCCCCTGAAGCCTTTGTGTCGTCTTTGTTTCCAGTCGTGCTCTCTGGGTTTGTTGGTCTAAGAATGCTTTTCCACGTTGGTGGCAAGTGCAGCGCGCCATCCCTCTAGATATCCTTGTGTTTTCCGAAACGTTGCTGATATATTCGTCATCAATCAAACCGTTCCTTCTCAGAAACGAACGAACCTCGTGACAGTAAGCACCGAAAATACCAAATGAGATTTTGGTGAAACGTCTCTAAGCTCCCGAAGGAATCATTTCGACAACTGGATGTATTGAATAAAACACAAATACGTTGATTTCAAAAAACTTGTTATTGATAATTGAAGAAAGACAATTATCTGCCATATGACCATCTCTTGCAGTTCCGTTCACTCTTTTATCAAAATTTTGGATGACATTTTCACATAATAGTGGCTCTCTTATCAGTGACACGAATAAATTCATGCTTTAGTTCAGGAATCGATTGTGGATTGTTCTTATAGATCTGGCTATTCACGTAACCCCAAAGAAAATAGTTCAACGGTATTTCTTGCAATAACTTGTCCAGGAAATTTTTCTTTCAATAAATCAATGGTTTCATTAGCAGATTGAGGTGTAGCGCCACTCTGTTGAAACCATCTATCCTCCAAATTAATGTTATCCAATTCAGTCCATAAAAATTCAGTTATTACCTCACGATCGAAGACCATTCACAATTACAGCTTCACCAGCAGCATTCTGAACGACATTCGAAACGAAGATGATCGAAAGAAGATTTTTTTGAGAAAAATGCTAAATGCGCCATGCTGTGGATTCTGTGAGTCCAAATTGTTGTGAAAAAATTGTTGTGTTATCAAATCAATATGCTCCTGTAAACGGCCACTACGATTATATATTGCTCTTCTTTTGTCTTCACCCGAGCAAGTTTCTTGAAAATTTTGAACAGTTCGATTGACAGTGCTTTCAGAAGGACGATTGTACAAACCGTAAATATCACGTCATTTTCTAAAAACATTTTTCACTGAACGCCCTTTTTCATATCCGCAATTGTTCGAGTTGTGTTGGCTTTTAAAGCGACATTAATTGCTGGTTTATCGACATAGACCAATGATTTAACATAACCCCAAAGAAAATATTCTAAAGGCGTGAAATTACATAACCCTGATTGCCAATAAACAGGTCCGTTAGAAATCGATTTTTACGTTGGCTGTATGACATGTGGAGCCATTCTGTAGGAACGACATCTCCTCCAGATCAATACCATTCAAATTCGGAATTAAATAATCATTGATCATCGCTCTGCAACGATCCCCGTTAACGAATTTGGATCTACATCAACACTGCCGGCAACAGCGCCGATATTTTGTTCGGAACGCACATTTTTTCGTCTTGTTTTTGTTTTAATATCGAGCAGCGTAAAATGCGTTCGGAATTTGTCGATAATTCGGCGCATACATCGCTCGGTTGGGCGATTATGTGCACCATAAAATTCACTTATAATTATCTAGAAATTTGAGGCACAGAACACTGACTTTTATAATAAATTTCGACAATTCTTAAAAGTTCCGTAATGATGTGCGGTAATGATTACCATGATGATTTGACAGCGATCCCTAGTTAAATTTAGAACACACTAAAAAACTCCCACTTTAGTTTTATTCTTCTTCTGTTATATTAGTTTTTCCTATCATTTTTTGCGAGAACTCATATGTATTTCATTTTCTGTTTTGAGACTTCTAACTTACTTCGTTTTTAATTTTATATGTTTGATTACTTTTTTTATAGTTTTCACAACGTAAAAACGATCGACACCATATCGAGTATGTTAATTGATTTATTATTATTATAGTCAGCGGCGTTATATGCTCCGTATAACTTTCCTTTTTTCTTTCAATTTACATAAAGTTAGGTAACTTTTTAACGTTACGTTAAGTATTAATTAATTAATTTCTCTCATTTGAAGTAATCCCCTCCCACTGCAATACACTTACTTCAATGTTTTTTCCAGTCTCCGAAACAATTTTTAAATCAATTTCTGGTATTTATTCTGGTATCCCTTGAATGGCTTCTATGGAATCAAGACGGGCTGCACGGGATGGTTTCTTCAATCGAGGGAACAGGAAAAGTCACGCAGTACCATATCTGGTGAATATGGTATTTGTTGAACCGTATTTGTTTGATTTTTAGCGCAAAATCCAAAAAATAATTATTAAGATGTTATAAGGTGCGCTATCGTGAATCAAAAACCATGAACTGTTTTGATACAAATCTAATACTAAACTCGAAGAGATTTACCACTAAACACCAAATCAGTTTTTTTAAACTTCTCGACGCACGTTTCGCTAACCATGTCGGATTGTATCTAAAGACGAGTAATTCTTTCGCCGTGAAATTTTTAACACCAAAAAGGATTATATCACGTCGGAAATTATGAATAAAAAATCTAAATTTGGTTTTTTATTTAAAATGAATTTCCATTCCAGTATCGGCTACCTCAGTTAAACATATTATCGGAAATTATGTATAAAATATAGTATTTAATTTTCTATTAATACGAGGGTTGCTATTTATGTATTCGGAATTTGCAACAATGGTTTTGCTAGGCGCCATCTGACATATACATCGTAAAGTTTGAAATTATTGATTGTATACGTACTCAGAACGTTTTGTCATATGGAGGCTATGTATGTTGCTTAGTGACTTGAAAATGTCATCTCAATCAAAAAATCGAATTACTTCGTGAGAATTCTTGTGCAATGATTTACTACAACTTTCGAAGTGGATTACCTCAGCAACAGTGCATCGATCAACTCACTTCTATTTTTGGCGATGGAGCACCATATAAAACTACTGTACATCACTGCTTTACTAAACTTGAAGAGATTTACTTAAATCTCTTCAAGTTTGGTGTTTCACAATAAAGGTTCCAATAGAAGAATTGATCACTGCTTTAGTGAATGCAATCGTGACCGTCGTTCGCTCACTGACCAATGTAAAGAAGGTCGTCCAAAATCGGTTGTTGTGCCAAAAAACATCGATACTGTGCATGAACTGATAAAGCAATGTCGTCATGTCACACACCGTGAGATTGAGGCATCCCTGGGCATTAATCTGACAAGCATATACGAGATTTTACATAAACATTTAGCTTGGATTCCGCATAATTTCACAATCGTTCAAGAAAGGCTTGTATCGATAGATGCAAAGAAATGCTCAAAAAATACAAACGTGGTGCACCAAAAACCGTGTATAACATCTACACATGTGACGAATACTTGGATTTATGCGTATGAGCCCGAAAGTAAACAGCAGTTGACTTTATGAGTCTTCCAAAATAATCCAAATCCAACAAAAGTAGTTCGCGCAAGAAGCACCTCGAAGCAACTGGTCGCCTGTGTTTTTGGGATAAACGGGCATATGGCTACAATGCCCACAGAGAATCGTAGAGTGGTCAATTCTGAATGGTACACAACCGTTTATTTGCCAGTATTTAAAGAAATAAGAAAAAGTAACCAACGACGCAAGATCATTCTTCACCATGACAACGCGAGCTCTCACACATCGGACCGAACAACTCAATATTTGACCGGTCAAAACATCCAATTGATGGGTCATCCGCCGTACAGTCCTGATGGGGCACCTAATGATTTCTTTTTGTTCCTGTCCGTGAAGAAGAAACCACGTGGTCAACGATTTTCGACGCTAGAAGAAGCGAATGACGAGTTCAAAATACAAGTTTTGGAAATACCAGAATCGTAATGGACAAAGTGCTATGAAAATTGGTTTAAACATAAGCAAAAATGTATCGACCATCGCGGAGAATATTTTGAAAAACAATAAAACCATTTTCAATGATAAATATTTGTTTTTATTTATTATTCCGAATACTTAAACAGGAACCCTCGTTTTTTTTTTAAATTAAAAACGTTTAGAACAGTGCGATCTGTTAGTTGCTGCGCTACTGATGTTAAAAACGACATAGCCAAATATAACATAGCGCAATTTCTCGCGTTTGCATTTTAAGAAATCAAGCTGAAACACAATGTTTTCATTTAATCAAAAAAACATGACCCTGGTGACAATAATTTTCACGATTTTCTCGGTTATTTCAATGACTTTCTCTGCAGTTCACCTTGTTCCTTCAGTACCCAGTGAGTATCTCATTTTTAAACATTCATGTATTCATTTTAATTTTATAATTTCAAATTCATGAATTTTGTATATAACTTCTTCGCATCTATGTGATAAATGTCGGATGTCTCACGACGAAATACCGACTAAGGTTGTAGTCACAATCCACTCATTGATTCATTGAACTACTCCATAAGTTGTTGTATCTATTAGAAAATGTGGTAATCGGATGGTACCAAGTCGGGGGAATAGGCTGGCTATGGAAGAAGTATATCATTGTGTCATTGTATAGTTGTTTAAATTCAAGGTAACACCAATTCCTTTTCCTAGAAGATAATAAAGTTTTGTGAAGAAGAAAGCGATCTCAGAATCTCACCGGAAATGGCTGGGTTCTGTTACTTTCCTGATTGAATATTGTCCATTTCCACGCATTGGGAAAGAACCAGAACGATGGAAAATGGGTTCCATATGAATTAAAGGAAAGAGAGATTGAAAGACGAAAAAGAACTTGTGAAATTTTGCTGGAACGACAATGTTCTTAGCTATAGATATAACAGTACAACCAGGTAATCAGAATATCGTCGTTTACAGCTCTCGAATTGCATAATATGAACTTTTTGACAAGTATATTGATTCTTTAATGTTACTGCCTCTTTTATATTTTCTTAATAAATTATTTAATTAGAGTTACTACACGCTTTTTTCATTAAAAAACAAATATATATATATATATATATATATATATATATATATATATATATATATATATATATATATATATATATATATATATATATATCATCATCATCATCAGCCCGTATCGATCCACTGCAGGATGAAGGCCTCTTCAGCATGCTTCCAACCTTCCCGGTCCTGGGCTTTCCTCTGCCACTCGGGTCCAATATACTTAACGATGTCATCAGTCCATCGCGCTTTCGGTCTTCTTCGCGGACGTTTGCGATCAAGCGGTATCCACTCCTGGATTGCCTTGGTCCATCTGTCGTCCCATCGCCTCGCTATATGGCCTGCCCATCTCCATTTCAACTGTTTTACTCTTCCAATGATGTCACAGACTTTTGTTTGTTCCCTGATCCATGCGCAGGACTTTCTGTCTCGTCTTGTAATGCCAAGCATACATCTTTCCATTCCCCTCTGTGCCACCCGAAGTTTTTGAATTGATTGCGATGTGAGTGTCCAGGTTTCACTTCCGTATGTCATAACGGGTAGATCGCACTGATCGAATACTTTTCTTTTCAGGCAAAGTGGGAGTCTGCTCTTAAACACTATGTTGAGCCTACCAAATGCCTGCCAGCCACATTTAACACGCCGTTCCACCTCCCGGGCGGTATTCCCCTCCATGGAAATCCTCTGCCCAAGATATACAAAGCTGTCCACAATCTCTAAATCCCTTCCTAAAACTGAAATTCTTCTGTCCTGAGCGAAGTTATTGAACATAACCTGACTCTTTTTCAGGTTTATTTTCAAGCCAAATGGTTCGCCAGCCCTTTGCAGTTCTTGTATGCGTCTTTGCAGCTCCTCTGGGTCTTGTGAAATGAGAATAATATCATCTGCAAATCTAAGATGGTTTAAGTTTGCACCATTGATCTTTACCCCATCCTGTTCCCAATCCAATATATATATATATATATATATATATATATATATATATATATATATATATATATATATATATATATATATATATATATGCTTTTGGCATGTAAAAACATCACTGTAACTCCGCAGCCCGCCTTATGTACCAGACTTGAGTTCTTGTGACTTTTTCCTTTTCCGAAAATTGGAAATTCACCTCAAAAGAACCCATTTAGTAATAATGGAGAACGGTGAAAAGACCGTAAACGATCAGCGAAAGCCGATTGCAGTATCTCAGTTCCAGTACTGCTCTGAACAGCGGATAAAGCGTCTCCAGCTCTATGTCTTTTCCCTACTTTGAAGGAGGCAAGATAGAATTGTAATTTCAATTGAATAGAAAAATGTATAAAACACAGTCTTTGTTACACAGTTACTTTTATCATCATCATCATCATCCTGTTTATTCATTCGGGTATTTCCGAATGTAGGTATTTTTCAGCTCTACCCCTATGCTGTCTTTTTCCATGACAATCCTCCGGACCTCTTTATGTCATCTACTCATCTCATTTGAGGTCGTTCTCTGTTTCTTTGACCTTCATCTAGGCGCCGGTTTTGGATGACATAATTCCATCTGTTGCCCGAGAGCCTTTAAGCGTGTCCTGCGAATTTCAATTTAAGTCTGCTAGCATGTTCTACTATGTCTATAACTTTGGTCGTTTGTCGTATCTACGTATATTTGTTTGTAGTCTCGTAAAGTTATATTCAGCATTCTTCGCTCCATACCTCTCTGTGTCTTCGTCAGTTTTATCAAGGTTCTTACTTAATGAAGGTTCAAGTCTGCGCTCCATACGTCAACACAATTGGTATGCATGAGTTGAATTTTTTGGTTTTATGTTCAACTGAAACCTTCTTGTCAGGATGAATGAGAGTCTGCTGAATGATGCCCAACCGATTCGAATTCTTATTTTTATTTCGGTTGATTAATTTTCTTTTAGGGTTTAGGTTAGGTTCATTCTGAGACTTTTGCCGGCTGACACGCAGTGGAGCTCCTCAAGCTTTTTGAATGTCTTCATGATTATTTGATATTATTATGATATCATCCCCAAATCGCAGATGGTTTAAACGTTTGCCATTTATATTCATTCTCTTATCTCGCCGGATTAGTTCTTTAAAAATGTATTCTAAGGTCAACGTGAATAGTTTTAGAACAGTATGTCGCCCTGGCCCCTCTGACCACTCTAGAGGTCTTAATGGGTTTTGGTACAAGTATGAGTACACCCATTGTATTGTCATTTTAGATTTTCTGTTACTATTTTGTATCAGAGTTTTATAGCGGTGATCTATTCTGCATTTGACGAGGCTCTCCTCTATTACCCAGAACTTAATATTATCAAAAGCTTTTTCGTAGGCTACAAATGCACAATAGGGAGACTTATAGATAGTTCTAACAGTTTTTTTTCTAATCTATTTAGATAAAGATGGCTATTGTTTCGATTACCAAGTGGGCCCAATGTCAGAAGGACAAGTGGCACATCTCTCAAGCTATTGCGGGAGAGTAACTTGCTTGACCAGTCATTCAATTTCGATTGAAATGTGAGTTCATTTCTTAGTTAAAAACAATAAAGTCGCTCTATAAATTGCTTTTTGAAAGATGTGACCGCAAATCTGGATCCGACGAGGTTTCCGAGCCAGATTTGACCTTGAACTATCCAGATTGCTGTCCAAAACCTACTACACCACCACAAGATAGCGTATCATAATGTTGTATATTTTGCACATAAAATATTGTCATCTTTCTGTATTGTCTTTTTTTATGTAAAACCTATACTTTGACTCGCAGAATCTTCATTGTTAATGTTTAATTATTCTCTACGTTTTGGATTGTTGTCTCTTTGGGTGTTTTCAACTGAATACTGAGTATTCTGTAGTGAATCTCACCAGAATTAGGCTAGTGTCAGGTGAGGTGGCCCTAGGTCGCGCCACCCAAGAAGACCTGGCGTCTGACGTCTGACACAAGCCATCAGAAGTGCAATAATCCGAAACGTTGGAAACAAATCAATAATGATATTGGAAATATCGAAATGTTTCTTTTCATTTAACCGGAAGAGGTTTACAACTTTCAAATAAAGTAAAATAATTAATTTTATTTATTTATATTTCTTAAAAAGGTGTTATTCAAAAGATAGTAGAACCTCCATATCAATATTGATTTGGTTTCCACTGTCTTTCGCGGATAACCGCGAATGTGCCATCATCATCACCATCGTTGCCTCTACTTCCCTTGGCACTGTCTACAATTCTTCACTATTCCTTTCTGTCCTTTATTTTCGAAGTCCATCACGGTGATTTTGATTCGATGGGAGACTGATGGAGCTACTAAGGAAAAAGAAAAGCAAATAAATAAACCAGCCTTGAGAATAATAAAGACCTTATACAATAAACAAACAGCTAGAGTCAGTGTAGGAGAATATATTAAAGACAGGCATATAAAGTGAAGAGTAAAGCAGGGGTGTATCCTCTCACCGATATTTTTCAACATGTATTCAGAGGTCATCATTCAAGAATCATTTCGAAGGGAAACACCTAGCGTGGTAGTAAATGGAGTTCCTAGATATGACGATGACACAGTTTTATTAGCTCTATGATGGCAGGATATATATATATATATATATATATATATATATATATATATATATATATATATATATATATATATATATATATATATATATATATTACTTCTAATAATTTCACGGATGGTAGATAATGTTTCTAAATCATCATTCGGGGTGTCGATCCGTTGATTCTGTGAAGAGTCACGACGTTTCGCCAAAATCTCATTTGGAATTTTCAAGTGTTATCCGCTTCAACTGAAGAGTCCAACTGACTGGCGAAATGTCGTGACTCTTGGACTGACTGTAAGGATTAATGGCTTGAGTTTCAAAGTGTTCCATAAAAATATTGGCTATGACCGGAGAAAGAGGGGAGCCCATAGGAGCTCCACGAAGTTGTTTAAAGAATTTATTTTTGAAAATGAAATATGTATTGGACATGCAATGTTCTATAAGACTAAGAATATCCGTTGATGTGTGGTGTTTGTTTTCTTGAATGTCTAGAGTTTGTCCATAGAAGGAAAATGTTTGTAAATAACGAGACAATATTAAAACTAACCAGAAGACTATCCGAATTCATTAGAAACGGCACTAATTCAAAACGGCTATGACATTCGTCAAATAAAAAGGCATATTAATAAAGTTCAGGTAACTCGTAATACCAACCAATCTACTAGAGAATTGTTCCAAAATCCCAAAGTTCGTCTGCCATACATCAAGGAAGTTACTGATAAAATTTGCCACGTATTCAGATCCCGTAATATCGAAACAATATTTACAACAGAAAGAAATATATCCAGTTTCCAAGCGGATAACATTTGAAAATTCCAAATGAGATTTTGGCGAACCGTCGTGACTCTTCACAGAATCAACGGATCGATACCCCGAATGATGATTTAGAAACATTATCTACCATCCGTGAAATTATTAGAAGTAATATATATATATATATATATATATATATATATATATATATATATATATATATATATATATATATATATATATATATATCCTGCCATCATAGAGCTAATAAAACTGTGTCATCGTCATATCTAGGAACTCCATTTACTATCACGCTAGGTGTTTCCCTTCGAAATGATTCTTGAATGATGACCTCTGAATACATGTTGAAAAATATCGGTGAGAGGATACACCCCTGCTTTACTCTTCACTTTATATGCCTGTCTTTAATATATTCTCCTGCACTGACTCTAGCTGTTTGTTTATTGTATAAGGTCTTTATTATTCTCAAGGCTGGTTTATTTATTTGCTTTTCTTTTTCCTTAGTAGCTCCATCAGTCTCCCATAAAATCACCGTGATGGACTTCGAAAATAAAGGACACAAAGGAATAGTGAAGAATTGTAGACAGTGTCAAGGGAAGTAGAGGCAACGATGGTGATGATGATGATGGTGATGATGATGATGTTACCTATATAGAGGTAAGTTGATTGTTACCTATATAGAGGTAACAATCCGTTCGTTTTGTGAAAGGCCACGACTTATTCTTGTTATTATTTTTTTCATTTGCGTTTTTATCTTATATTGTATGAATATATTTTTTACGATTTAAACATGTGTCTGTGTTATTTTATTCACTCTTTATGTTATTCTGTCTGCATTATTTGTAATCACTTTATTTCATTAGTTTAAAAAAAGAATTTAGTGTCGAGTGGTAAATCTCTTCGAAGGCTCCAACAGACAAATTGAAACAAGATAATAATTGAAAAATTTGGATTAAGAATTGGGTTAATTATTTATCGATGTCCCCTGGTATATATTAATGAGTAAAAAATTTTCTCCAGACTTTTACATCAACAATAGGTTGCATAATACGTATATTAATAGATTTATGAAATATAAACACATATAAACAGAGAATTAATATTTATTAATTCATTGGTCATCACCAGTAGCGTAACCTTGGGGTTTTACGACTAAAAGTGATGATGTTTTTAAGATTATCGTCATCGTATCGTGTATCAAAACAATTCGGCGACAGTTAGGCCTGACTTAAAGCCAATTGGGACACAGTGGAAAATACAAGGATATAGTGAAACGGTTAGATGCTTTTCCGATAGATGGCAGTGCGATCGCGAAGGTGACTTAACGTTTCATGAATTTCAAGTTGATATGACATTTAGTTTAGTTTTGACAGTCTTCGGAAGCACATACATTAGATATTTTTGCTACCATTTCGTTTGTTTATTGAACATTACGTTTGTCGTGGAAAAACCATCACGCAAATGGAAGAAAAGCAGATAAAGTATTATTGGGACTCTGATCCTTCAGATTTCATGACTTAAAAGTGGTTTGCTGTGTTTTCATGTGTTCGCGCGCTCAGGACCAGAAACAAGATCGAGTGACCATTTCAGAGCGAAAATTTTATTCCAAAGGAGTTTCTGTTACGATTATTACGGTTCATGACTGTTGATGAAACTTGGATTCATTATTAAATATCAGAAGTAAAGGAACTGTCAAAATAGTGGGTTATACCCGGCGAACATGCCCCGAAGAAGGCGAAGATGTTTTACATCTGTTTCCAATATATGTTTATTGCCAATATAACATTTTATAATCGACTGTGAAGTCGTATCGCGGAGCAAACATGACTCATCATTACTTTAATCAAATTAAGATAATAATCAAATTAAGATAATAATCAAATTAAGATAACAATCAAAATTAACATCTACAATAGTCAGCTTAAAAAAAAATATACCCGAACGTATATTATACCCGATATGACAGAAAATGTATTATATCTAGGAAGAACTTACAGGCGCAGACATTGCCAAGCGGTTCAAGAACGAAGTAGATCTACTTTATGAAGGAGTTGAATACAGACACCTACAAACAATTGATCACTGAGTGTACCTTAAAAACAAGAACAGTCGGAAGATATAAGAGAAACCGAGGAAACAACTAATAGAAATGAAGTCTACGAAGACTATTTTTAACACGGAAGATTATATTTTCAGAAGCAAGTATTCGCAAGCTCTCCCCGATAAAAAGATAGAGACATTGAGATTTTTCAGTTTATATGCATTTCTTTAAGTAGAACTTCCTCAATTTTGCTTTAAGTAAAATTAAGTAAAAAGTGGCTCCAATACAAAATCTTAGCGTGATATTTACCCCATCACGTACAAGAATTAGGAAGGTGTTTTTTGATGTAAAAATCAAAACAATTTGAAATCTCCGTCACTGACTCCATTGACCTTAAGAATACTCGTTCATATTGTATCTCTGCAACCGAAAAACATGATATAAAAGCGAAAAATCCAATATAAGTGGTAGTCAGTGTTGTTGGTAATATTAAAACTGTAAATATGAAATTGGTGATATTTTTCGTTGTTGTTTTGTCCGTCTTTTCCGTGGCCTTCTCAGCCATAGCGAGACTTCCAAAAGATCCCAGTAAGTTTTTATTACTATTATTTGTATTAAGTAATATTTAAGACAAACTGATGATAATGTGTACAAGCGATAAACCTGCAATTTTTATTTTATCTTAAATAACAATGGCATTACCTCCCTCTCGGCTTGGTCTAATGCAGACGTTCACAGACTCTTCAGGAGCACCGCCTCCTGTACAAGAAAAAAAATCCATGCCCTCTTCCATAATAGATAGTTATAATAATAATAATTAGGCAGGGGGCGGTTAGTCCGCTTGGTGAGTGGCGCCACCACCTTCCCGAGCTGAGAGGAGTAAACCTCTAAAAAAAAATCCCCAAGCTTAAGGTGGAAATCCATCGTGCCGAGGAGCTGAATGGCACAGGGTTAAAGTGTCTCTAACGATGTCTCCGGATACCAAGCGCCCTCCGGTAATAAATAGCTTTCCCATGGTAAATCGGGGCTCTGCCTTGGGTGACTGTTTTTCCCTTGAACCCAAATATATTTATGGAGAATAAAATACATAATATTATACAAGGCGGTAGGGTTTTGCGGACAAGAACCCTTCGGAACCGTCGGGAGGATTTGTCCGGGATTGGTGAATCTGGAGCGAGTGGCGGTTCCCAACTCTATGGCACCACAAGAATGGCAATGAAAGAGGCACTCGAACAACAATTAGATCATCTAAGTCTAGCAACACCAAAGGCTTTACTACAAAATCAACAGAGAGCGGAAATTAATAATAGAGTAGAAAATCAAAGACCCCGGTATTTGCTGGCTCGCCCCTAATAAGGAGGGCTGTCACTAGGACCGAACGCACTCCACGTATCAGATGGACACGCGAAATGAATATTGATGTAATGCGTGCCTATTACTATCTAAACCAGTGCGGAGATAATCCGCTCCCTGGATGGAGGCATGCACTCCACCAAGAATATAAAAAGAGGTTCCCTGAAACTCAGCTGTCGGAGCAAAACTTAGCCGACCGTAAAAATGTAATTCTAAGGAAAAACTATCTAACCGAATCAGAATTAATGAACATCAAGAGAGAAATCGGTAATGAACTACATCAAAACATTACATATCAACAACATCAAGAAGATACTATAGACGTTCTTAACTCGAATACAGAGGAGAAACAAGTAGAAGAAACTCAAAATGTATCACCAGAAGCATCATCGTCTGAAAATGAAGAATCAATCTCGCAACATAACTTTTCTAACATACGAGAGAGGTTTTACAGCAATTTGAACAAGTTTTGCTGGCTCAAACCACCCATTGAATAGACCAAGAATTCCAGTACTGCGTAATATTTCAAAATCACGTATTACTCTAATGCAGATTAATAGAGTTTTGGAATCACATCTATCTGGGATGATAAATTTAAGTGATATACATCTTGCATTATATTGTGCAGCAGTTTCAGGTCAAAAGACTTACACCCATAATGCGGCTGGTCGTGGTATCCAGAAGTGAGTTCCGGAGGAAGTTGACATTATCTCAGAGCATCTTTCTGGTAATCAGTCAAATAAAGTAGCGAGAAAAGCAAAAATAATTTGCCAATAAATCTGGCATTCAGTTCGATGATTCAAACCTGACAGAAAAATTGTTGGATCTAAAAGATCGGTTTAGGCAAAAAGCTAAATCGAAAGGAGCCAGGCTAGCAAGATATAATGAACTAGAAAAGCGAAAACATCAAAATTCAGTATTTGCAAATAGCCAAAAGAAATTTTATAGAGAACTCGAAGCAGAAGGTAACAGCAAGTCAGAACTTAAGAATATGGATGTGTCTTCCTTTGCGGAATATTGGAGATCGGTTTGGAAAAAATCAGACGGCTACGAAAAATTGGCTCCTTGGGTTAAAACCATTCAAGAACAGACAAATGCTCTCCCAGATATGGAGTCTAACGATTTCACAGAGATTGACATTTGCACTGCTGTCAGGAAGACTCACAACTGGAAGGCGCCTGGACCAAATGGATTACATAACTTCTGGATTAAAAGCTTTACAGCCGCCTATCCCGTACTTGCAAATGCATTTAAAGAGGTTTTAATAAATACAGACACTTTCCCCAACTTCCTAATGGAGGGCAATACATACCTACTGTTCAAAAAAGGGGACGTTAAGCAATCCAATAACTACAGACCAATCACATGTCTGTTAGTGTTATATAAACTGTTCACAGCCCTACTCAATGAAAAAATCTACCAACATTGTGATAAAAACAACATTTTTGAAGAAGAACAGAAAGGATGCATAAGAGCAAGTATGGACTGCAAGGAACAATTGACGATCGATGCTGTAGTTCTTGAGCAAGCGCAAAAAAGAAAACGCAACTTAAATATCTGCTATATAGACTACAAGAAAGCATTCGATAGTGTCCCTCACGATTGGCTGGTTGAGGTTCTGAATTTCTATAAAATTAGTCCCCAGATTATTAATTCTTTAAAGTGCCTGATGGGGAAGTGGAAAACGAATATTTTTGTCGGCCAACAATGCATTGCTGCTACAAATATCGAGAGGGGAATTTTTCAGGGGGATTCCCTTTCTCCAATTTGGTTCTGTCTAGCATTGAACCCTTTGTCCACACGCAATATTGAATATAAACTTAACATGAAGAATCCAAGAAAGCTCTCTCTTCTACTATATATGGATTACTTTAAATTATATGGAGAAACTAGAGAAAAATTAAACTCATTGATAAAAACGGTTCAAACATTCAGTAGGAATATCAGAATGTCATTCGGACTGGACAAATATTCTACCATTAGTATACAGAAGGGAAAGGTTCAGGGTCAACATTCAACACTTTGTAATGTACAACAACTAGCACCAGAAGAACCCTACAAATATTTAGGAATACCCCAAAAGCATAAACTTGATCATAACCAGTTAAAAAAGGACTTTTCCACTCTATACCAAAAGAGACTTACAAAACTTTTAAACACCAAACTGAACAGTGGAAACCTCATTAGAGCGATCAACGGTTATGCAGTGCCAACTCTGACATATTCTTTTGGCATTGTTAAATGGTCAGAAACTAACCTTGATGAACTTGATAGGTTGACACGCCGAACATTAAGAAAGTTCCAATGCCTGCATCCAAACTCATCTACGAAAAGACTATACATCCCAAGAAAGTTGGGGGGTAGAGACCTTGTAAACGTAAAAATCTCTGTCTCAGTTAAGAAAATAGAATGAGAAAACACCTCATTGATTCAAACAGTACGTTAATGAAATTGGACCGGGGTTTCACCCCACTGAACCTAAATAAACAAAATCGTATTGATAGCAGAACAACACTCACGGATTACGTTCGAGAATGGAAAGGACAAACATTGCACGGAAGGTTTCCTAAGTCACTCGAAGATGACACCATTGACGAACAATTGTCTCTGAAGTGGCTGACCGATGGACTCTTGTACCCAGAAACAGAAGGTTTCGCGATATCTATTCAAGATAGGGTAACAAGAACAAAAAACTATGAAACGCATATACTGCATTTGGACGTAGTCGATAAGTGCAGGAAATGCGGTAGTTTGGGGGAAACAATTGAGCACCTTATTGGCGGTTGCCCGGCCCTTGCTCCTAATGCGTATTTAGGGCGGCATAATCAACTGGCAAAAATTATACATCAACAAATTGCAAAAATATACTCGCTATTAGAAAGCGCACCTCCTCCATATTATAAGTACTCGCCTTCTCCTGTACTTGAATCATCCGATACCATTGTTTACTGAGACATACCAATCACTACTGATCGAACGGTTGATTATAACAGGCCGGATATTGATCTAATCAACAAAAAGGACAAGAGGGCCTTTATAACTGACATCGCAGTGCCGCTATCTCACAGCATTAGAAAAACTGAAATAGAAAAATCCACAAAGTATGAAAATCTGTGCCCAAAAAATGTGCTCTTCGTTATATCCGTCGAAGGCCTAATAAGTAAGAGATTTTCAAAGAACCTCGAGAGCCTCGGTATCTCGATTGCCATATTGGGACAGCGTGCCGTGCTCTTGCAGACGTGTCACATTGTTCGTAAAATATTATGCTAGGGTGAGAGGAGCTGAATAGCTTTTTCATCTTGGCATTGGAATATCTGGTTAGACGAGAATCAACTATATCCGGAAACTGAGGGTTTTGTTATTGCTATCCAGGATAAGGTCATCCAAACTAATAATTACAAGAAATATATCCTTAAAGAAAACACTGAAGATGTATGTCGAAAGTGTTGTACAATAGTGGAGACTGTTGAGTACATAATTGGTGGATGTCCTACTTTGGCAGAAAACGCATATTTAGGAAGGCATAATCAGTTTGCTAAAATAATCCACCAAAAACTGGCACTTAATTATGGTCTTTTACCAACATCTACTCCGCCGTATTATAAATGCAGTCCTCAAGCTGTTCTGGAGTCTGATGATATGCTGCTCTATTGGGATAGACCGATAATAACTGACAGGGCTGTCGACTATAATAGACCAGATATAGTCTTAATAAATAAAAAAGAAAAGTGGGGAACAATTTTTGATATTGCCATACCACTGTCTCATAATATACATAAAACGGAGGTGGAAAATGTTTCTAAGTATGAGAATCTTTCTTATGAATTGAAGAACATCTGGCAACTTGAAAAAGTGAACACCGAACCTTTTGTAATTTCCGCAGAGGGATTGGTGAGCCACAGGTTCTCCAAAAGTTTAACAAATTGCGGACTAAATAGAAATATCATAAAAGTGGGACAACGGGCTATATTGTTGCAAACCGGCCACATAGTTCGAAAATTTGTGTCTTAATGCCAACGGAATACTGGGTTATAATGAAATTTATCCCCAAGCTCCGAGCCGAACTCCGAACATCGCGAGGGAGGAGTCGGTTAATGGTTTCCAGCTTTTTGAGCTGAGAGAGTGATACCAAGTCGATGAGAATAATAATAATAGTAATATGCAGCTCTACAGGCCTAGTGGCCTTTGGTTTCGGGTTCTTTCACACTTCTTTTCCATCTTTCTCGGTCCAAAGCATCACTTTCAATTCCTGACTCCTACTTTCCTCAAATCATCCATCACCTTATCTAGCCATTTCTTCCTCTGTTGCCCTCTTCTTCTCTTTTCTCCTTCGCCTCTCATCAGAATTCCCTCAACCCATTTCTCGCCGGGCATCCTCGCTATGTGCCCCGGCCACCACCTACACAATGTTTGATTTTTTTGTACAGTTCTTCTATTTCTCTATTTCTTCTTCTTCTAAATTCGTTCTAAACTTTAATAGGTAATAGGTAATATTACCTAGTTACTTAGGTAACCGTGGGCCTTAGGATTGTTTGGTACACTCTTACTTTTGCTGCTCTAGCATATATTATTTGCCCTTAACATTTTTGAAAACATTCCTGCAGCTTTGTTTCCTCTCGCTAGTCGTTTTTTCTATTTCCTTCTCTTCATTCCCCTTCCAAGTTGGTGATACTCCTAGATATTCAGTTTGTTCTACTTTTTCTATTTATATATTTCTAATTTTCTGTACAAGCAATAACTTAATTATGGGACAGTCCTCTGGTACGATATTTCATTACCATATATTCGGTCTACTTCTCGTTAATTGTTAGGTCATATTTTCTGGCCTTTCTGTTCAACATCTTAAATACCCTTACTATTTCTTCCTTGGATCTCGCCATTAATACAATGTCGTCGGCATAGGCCAAGCATTGGTGTCTAGTATATATTAACTGACTTTGGTGCCACTCTCCCTCAGAGTCACTTCCTGCACTAGATTGAACAGAACTGTAGATAGTGGATCGCCTTGTCTCAGTCCTTTCAGTACAATGAGCTCCTCAAACATTGCTCCATCGACTATAACGTTATTTTCTGTTCTCCTGGAAGTTATCTCCATCAACTTCCTCAACTTTTCCCGGACTCCCAACTGTTTCATTGCTTGGAACATCGTTTCCCTACCAATGGAGTCATATGCTTGCCGATAGTCTATATATAGCAAATGCAAGCTCAAATTTTGTTCATAAGTTTTCTGTTGGATCTGTTAATGTATTAACAGAATTAATAATAACAGTTAGTAGAATAGTTAAGTACCCAAATATTAAAATATTATTGTACGTTATTTTATTTGTTTATATATCTATTAAAAATCACAAAGTATGAATTAATTAAAAATACCATTAAATGTAGTAAAGAATTATTTATTAAAAATTAAAAAATAAACACAAAATCAATAAAGAATAAAAAAAATTATTGAGATCGTTGAGGACGGTGGAGTTTTAACAATTTGTTAATATCAGGATCCAATTTTGTTATCAGTCGCAAACTGCCCAGCTCAGCGACGTGCAGTCTGTTCCTTTTCTTAGACAGTAAATTAGCTACGGTACTAAATCCACGCTCAGGCAAATACGATGAAGGAAATGCAATTAAAAATTTCTGTAATATTGCCCACAATCGAGAGTAGAGAGAGCTGGTATTGATTTTTGAAGCAAGAACTCTTGGTATCCATTTCTGGATTTTACTTTTGGTTTTTCGTTAATTGTGAGTTCTATGAGTTCCTCTTCTAAATCTGATGATTTTGAGGTATCTGCACTTGCCAAAGGATCTAAAACCCAACTCGGTACACTCATGTTTAATATATCCGTAAAACCAGCGTGAAGAACATCCAAGCGTTAACAGTAAATAAATAAATCTTCCTGTTTTGCAGAAACTGCTGGTAATGTGGGAAAGTGGCTGTATTCACCTCAATCTAGATTTCGTTTGAACAGAAGTTTTCTCATAAAAGCAGCTATGAGGTTTTTTATTTTAATTAAATTTAACTCATCGCCTGTTTTCAAGGTCATCCAGTATTGAGTCAAAAAGATTGAAAAAACGATTCAGACAAATACCTTTTGAGAGCCAACGAACTTCTGTATGCAGCAGCAAGCGATTGTAATCTTTATCATTTTCACTACAGGGTTGGCCAAATAAATTGTCTTTCAACGAATTACCTCTAATCTTATTGATTGTTCAATATCGTAATGGAGCGACGTATGTAGGCGTTCATTTAGATTTTTTACAACCAATTGCTGACGATGAATAACACAATACACAGAGAGTACTGCTTTGGTACTGCTTGTTTCAAATGCGCTATGAAACCCCTATGATGCCCCGTCATTGCTGGAGCACCAGTAGCTGTTGCATTAATAGCAACAGACAAAATATTACGAATATGGATTTTTTTCTCTTGAAAAACATCGTTCATGGTATTAAATATCGACTCTCCAAATTTTTAGAAATAATGAATGAAACAATTTTTTTCTTCTTTTATGAATCGAACTTATGAGTGGAAAATTCGCAAATTTTTAAGTAATCGAATATTGATATTTCAACGACTGTAGCCATTTCATCTATTCTTCTTTGCATTGAATTATTTCTGAGGAATTTTTTTGATGATATTTGACGGTGTCGTATAATGAAGAACAGTTTTTATTACCTCTTTAACTGCCTACAAGATTAATTAATCGTTAATTGTGTGTGATTTTCGCGCTTTTGCGATTTACATAGAAATATTATATGAAGCCCGTAGTCCAACAAGGGCAAAAAGGTTCGATATAGTTGGCCGTTTAAAATATCTATTTTCCAGTCATTGAAAATGGGATAAATCTTCGTCCGTTTAATCAGAATGCATTTTATTTAAATGCTCTTGTAGCCCAGAAGGCTTCATGGCTTCATTTGAAAAAACTTTTTGGCAAGTTAAACGCATATGTAATGATTGGTTCGTAGGAGAGTGCATAAACTCATATTTTAAATACTCAATACTGTAGAGTCGAGTGGGGCAAAAGTCCGATCTATGAATTTTATCCAACAACAACAAAATCTGACAACGTGTACACTAATATTTATTAGTTTTCCATGTGTTTAAGTCTCTAAGATATTTAAACGTTATTCTGCTAAGATTTATGAAAAATATGAGGTAAGTGAGGTGTAAAAGATATGAGGTATTTTAAGTAAGTAAGTTGGATAAACATAATCATATTTTCTCATCTTAATATTTAAGATATTTAATGAAATCCATAGTTCTAAGTCTAAAACAAAATATGGACATCTTTTAGGTTATGTTTTAAGAATCTACAATACATATGGTAGTGCATACCGTATGGCTACACGTGACAACAGAAACTATTTTTGTTTCCGCGACATGTCGGGTAAAAGTCCGATGTTCAGAGTGGGGGTAGTACTCCGCAAGCGGACTTTTGCCCCATCAGAACCATTTGTAACTTTTTTATAAGGTTTATTTATTTTAGGTCATATAATAGAAAATTAAATAGGAAAACATGTACGGAATAAATATTTCAAACAGCTGGACAAAGAATAAATGAAGGTATTTCCAAAAGAACCATCGCAAAAGAGCTTGGAATAAATGAATCTACTTTACGAAAGAGATTAAAATCGGGGCATGGTGTTGATAGCTTGGGAAGATATCGAAGTATTTTCTCAGAGAAAATGGAAAGTGAATTTGTCGAACACTGCAAAAATCTGGATAACGGTTTGACGGTATCACGCTTAAAACGTTAAAACAAATCGCTTATGGATTTCCAGTTTTAAACAACACAAAAAAACCCATTTAATCCAAACTCAAAACTAGCTGGCAAAGATTGGGCAAATAGTTTTATTTAAAAATACAACCTGTCATTGCGGACTTCTCACGTCACTAGTTTAGCAAGGATGATGGGGTTTGACGAATTTCAAATTAATTTGCTTTTTGAAAATCTATCAGAATTGTTCAAAAACTATAATTCCCCACCAAGTGCTACCTACCAATATGGATGAGAGTGGTATTTCAACCGTTCCTAACAAAATACCAACAATGATTAGCACGAAAGGCAAGAAATTTGTGAGAAAAATATCTTCAGCTGAGCATGGGGAATTAGTCCCTATTGTTTGCGCTATGAGTGCGGGGGGCAATTTTGTTCCTCCCGCGATAATACTTCCTCGAAAGAGAATGAAAAACGAGCTGATGGATGATCTCCACGAGAATCTATCGGAATGTGTTCGGACTCTGGATACATAAATAACAACTTATTTAGAATAGCTTAAACATTTTCGTTCCAAGGTTAGACCAGATAAAGCACATCCTGTTCTTCTCATATTCGATAACCGTTCCTTCATACAGCCTTTAGATCGCTGTTATTTTAAGACATTAAAAATGTTTTATGCAGATGAGACGAATGCGATAAATGGTTGACAACAAATGTCGGTAGAAATATTACTCACTTTCAGGTTGCCAAATTATTAGGTAAACCTTATGAACGTAGGTAGGGGCAGAGTAGTAAAATGCTTTGAAGTTTGTGGAATATATCCAATAAATGGATATATAAATAATATATGCATTTAAAGCGTGTGCGGATATTTGCCCCACATTAATCGGACTTTTGCCCCACATATAGAGCAAAAATCATCAAATACGTTTTTCTTGTTTGTCGCGAAAACGTGTTGTTTTGCGTAGTAGTTGAATGAAATGTTTGAGTTCTTTATATATTAAAATGTTTTTTTCGGGTTTGTGGTTTTTATAATCATTTAATATTCAAGTGCGTCATTTTTCCCCACTCTACTGCCGGCATTTCTTGTCAGATTCAACAAGTCAATAGGTTTGTTCCAGCAGGCTGTCAGAACTGTTGGAAGCAGTGTCAAATTTGGGTTCCAGCAAAGAAATGTTAGTGCCATTTTGTAAGTGTCAGATGTTCCAGCAAATGTTGGTAACATTAAAAATGTGTTGGCAGCTACTGGATTTTCTTCCAACATTTCTAGCACGTCTTCAATTCCAACCTAACTTTATGCAGCTTGTGTATTTGAACTTTGTACTTTTTCTGTTTGGTTAAGAAAGGTTCACAATGGATTTGTTTGAATTTAATTCATTTGAAAGTTCATCTGATAGTAGTGATGTAAGTTTTGATGATGATCTGGAACTCGAAATATTTGAAGACCGAATGCGGCCGAAAAATGAAAAATACATTGAAATCATTGTGGAGAATTTCAGTGAAAGTGAATTTATGGATCAGATCCGAATGAGCCGACACGTTGCAAACACTATTGCGGAGCAGTATGAAAAAAGCAGTTTATTTAATCATCATTCAGAAGGAAATAGTAACATTAGCGCTAAACACCAACTGAGCTTATTTATTATAGGTATTATTGATGGTTCCCATATTATAATTGACAAACCTACTGAGGATCCTGATTCATATTACAATCGTAAAAAATATTTTTACTAAGTAAGGAATTTGCTCTTAATTTCAATTATGCAGATATCCCAATTTTAATTGTTATTTTTGTTTCCGCTACAAGTGGTTTGTGATCACAGAAGAAAAATCCGAAGTCTTTTTGTTGGCTTTCCGGGGTCGGTTCACGATTCAAGAGTTTTTCAAAGATCTCCTATGTCCAATGAACTACACAACAAATGTGGTGATTATTTCGTTTTAAGAGATAGTCCCTATAGTTGTACACGTCCTTTGATTACTCCATTTAAAGATCAAGGAAATCTGACACGTCAACAAAGACTTTTTAATCAAAGATTATCAAGTTGCCGATATGTTGTCGAACACTGCTTGGGTATATTAAAACAGAAATTTCGGCAATTGTACCATTGCAAGTTAAGAAGTATTAGTGATATTATAAATTTTATTAGAGCTTGCTGCGTATTACATAATATGTCTCTAGAGGATGAATTCGTTTTCATTTTGGAAGTGGATAAAAATCAAACAGTAATGATTAACCTAGAAATAGATGATGAATATTTGGAGAGAGATATCCCGGAAGGTATTTTTTATAGAAACCAGTTACTTCGAACTTTAAATTTGTAAAATTGTTTATTATTCATTCATGTAATGTTTCTGTTTATCAAATTTATTTTTGTTTTAAGATTTTGAATTTCAACTTTGAACCAAAGATTTTCTTTCAAGAAATTTTATAATTTTTCTATAACAAATAAGAAATTATGCAAATTATTTATTTCATACAATAATATTTATTGACTTGCAGACTTAACTAATAGACTGTGATTTAAATAATAGACTAAATAACTAATTAATAGGCATATTAATATTCCTATTCAAATAGGCTTGAAGAATTTCATTCCTTTTTCCTTGTATGTCATTCTGCCTCCTCCGTTCAATTAATTTTTGGTTTTCAGTCTTTTCCCGTGCCTCCATTATTTTTATAACTGCTTCATGGTATTTCTATCTGTCGATACGTATTTTTCCCAGAATGTCGTTCCTACCTAAAATTCTCTTCCTTCGACTCCGTGTTTCTAAAATTCTTTCTGTTCTGGAAGTTGACGGTGTTGACAGTAAATCACTGTCCTCAGTTATATTTTTCTCCATATCACTAATGCTTTTAGATGGAACAACAATTGTTTCATCACTTAAAAGCATTTCAGGGTTTATATTTTTTTTTAGAAAAAATATCATCTATTTCTTCTTCAAAATCAAAAGCCTTTCTGTCGCTGCCTGTTTTTGGTAGTTATCGACAACCTTCTTATATGCCCCTACCAGAGTCCTCCATTTATTTTCCACTTGGGACTCTGTTAAATGTAATTGAAATTCTTCATTTAATATGTTTGCTGATTTCCCATAACTTCTTTGTTTTTTTGTGTTTCCCTATACATGTCCCACCACACACCCCAACTGTGTGTGGAGGGACTTGTATAGTGAAATCAAGCGTTTTGTTGTATTTGCTGACCATGAGGTATATCCTTCATTTTGGAGGAGAGGAATATTTCCCATTCCTCTCGGCAAAACAATAAATTCTTGCATATCTAAAAATAAAATAAAATTTAAAAATATAAAATGCACATGTTAACCCTGTTGATTGTAATAAATATCTTGTAATATTTATGCTTACTGCTATTTACAACAAAAGATCTATTGAATGTATGTGCATTGAAATAAATAATTACCTTTCAAAACACCTTCCATCATTAAATCATATAAAAACTTTTTATCTAAAACTCACGAAACGACAAAGGACAAATTCCTAAAATGATAATAACCTCACTTTAGAGTTGTGTCGATTTGCCACATCAGCCTACAAGAAGAGAAAATGTTACTTTTTCGTTCCAGCAGAAATTTGTTGCCAACATTAATACAACTGTTACGAACAAGTTTGCTTGTTTGACAGATGTTAGCAACATGTTTCTAACATCTCGATGGAACAAACCTAAAATAAGTCCCATATATTTGTCGAAACATGTTTGATTTCATGAATTGCGCCTTTGCTTACCAACTTGTAAAAACTTGTCACCGACAATAATAAATCGAATTAGGTATACGTATACCTGCTAATGCTAATTTAATTTTTTTAATTCTTATTTACGCGATAACAATAAGATAAACATTTTCTATATTTAAGTAAAATATTTATTTGTAAAAACATTAGGTATGTTCAAAATATTTTATTATATTAATTTCCCTAATAAATAGCTTTACAAAAAGGAATCGATGAAATAATATTTGAAGAAAATGCTTGGAGTTTTCTTATTAGACACTTTACCTTACCTAACATTAAAATATCAGTGATCTCTTGCGATTATAATTAAATGTTTTTGTTTAATAGGCAAACCCGGACATTGCTACTCTAAAGAAACCGGACCCCTGAATAATGGTCAAGAAAAACCCCTTTCAGGAACCTGTGGTAAAGCTGTTTGTTCTTCGGATGGTACCTTGTTATTTGAATCGTAAGTAAAGTAACACTTTTCACATTAATCTTGATGGAACAAGAAAAACTCTTGATATTAATATTTAAATTAATTTTTCTTTCGTCTTTATTACTATATTAAGGCCAATACGTGCATTTTAAAAGACCCTTTCCTCTTATGAGACTTAGGCATGGCCACACTATGGCAAAACCGCCGTGGTTTTTAACCGAGTGATTTTGTGAGTCAAGAAAACTAATACAAGCGGCTGCACTTGTGTTTTTTGGGAGGGAGAGGGAGAGGGAGAGGGAGAGGGAGAGGGTGAGGGAGAGGGAGAGGGAGAGGGGAGGGAGAGGGAGAGGGAGAGGGAGAGGGAGAGCGAGAGGGAGAGGGAGAGGGAGAGGGAGAGGGAGAGGGAGAGGGAGAGGGAGAGGGAGAGGGAGAGGGAGAGGGGAGGGTAGGGGAGGGGAGGGAGAGGGAGAGGGAGAGGGAGAGGGAGAGGGAGAGGGAGAGGGAGAGGGAGAGGGAGAGGGAGAGGGAGAGGGAGAGGGAGAGGGAGAGGGAGAGGGAGAGGGAGAGGGAGAGGGAGAGGGAGAGGGAGAGGGAGAGGGAGAGGGAGAGGGAGAGGGAGAGGGAGAGGGAGAGGGAGAGGGAGAGGGAGAGGGAGAGGGAGAGGGAGAGGGAGAGGGAGAGGGAGAGGGAGAGGGAGAGGGAGAGGGAGAGGGAGAGGGAGAGGGAGAGGGAGAGGGAGAGGGAGAGGGAGAGGGAGAGGGAGAGGGAGAGGGAGAGGGAGAGGGAGAGGGAGAGGGAGAGGGAGAGGGAGAGGGAGAGGGAGAGGGAGAGGGAGAGGGAGAGGGAGAGGGAGAGGGAGAGGGAGAGGGAGAGGGAGAGGGAGAGGGAGAGGGAGAGGGAGAGGGAGAGGGAGAGGGAGAGGGAGAGGGAGAGGGAGAGGGAGAGGGAGAGGGAGAGGGAGAGGGAGAGGGAGAGGGAGAGGGAGAGGGAGAGGGAGAGGGAGAGGGAGAGGGAGAGGGAGAGGGAGAGGGAGAGGGAGAGGGAGAGGGAGAGGGAGAGGGAGAGGGAGAGGGAGAGGGAGAGGGAGAGGGAGAGGGAGAGGGAGAGGGAGAGGGAGAGGGAGAGGGAGAGGGAGAGGGAGAGGGAGAGGGAGAGGGAGAGGGAGAGGGAGAGGGAGAGGGAGAGGGAGAGAAAAATAAATGAGTTTTTAAAATATGCGTGTTTCAGATGTGGAGTTGTAGCTGGTCCGCATGGGAGTTCAAAGCCAAACTTGTCAAAGCCGTATCCAAATTGTTGTCCCCGACCGATCTAAACGTTGATTTGGCAACAAGTTGAAGAGCATTTACATTTATCTGTGAAATGTTTAATACCAATAAAAATTTTCCGATCTGTAAAGGTGTTTCTTTTCTATTCCAAACTTGTTACCCAGACTACCAGGTGTGGTGGTTAATACTAGGTTAATTGAAAATGAAACGAAAGGTCAATTCAGTTACATTCGAAGGTATGGTTAAGATATGTGGATGACGTTTTCGCATTTTTCGATTAAAAAAATTAAAACTTAGATGATTTTATTAAGAATTTAAATAGTAAATACCAAAACATAGCATTCATGCATGAACTCGAAAGCAACGACAGTTTACCATTTCTGGATGTTTTAGTCAGTAAGAAAAATAAAAATAGGTTAGATTTTCATATTTTTAGAAAAAACACCACCACCACTTCGAGATACATTCCTAACGATTCGAATCATAGCATCCAAAATATGATGGCTAGTTTAAATTTTATGGTAAATAGATTAATCAATTTTTCTTTAAACAAAGATAATTATAACAAAGAATAAAAATTAATTTGGGAGGCATCCGAAGTGAATTGATATAATAAGAACATTGTAGATAAATTAATTAGAAAACATAAGTTTAGAAAATTATTAAAAGAATCTTCGACTTTTCAAAAGGATCAGAACAAAAATAAATTCATGGTAATACCGTTTGATGCACAATTAACACGAGGGCTAGACAAAATATTGAAAAAAGTGGACATTGAGGTTGTATACAAACCATATAATAAATTTGGAGAAGTCCTGGGTAATCCAAAGGATGAAGTAGATGAACATGAAAAGTCGGGGATTTACGAAATTAGTTGTCAAGATTGTGATCGAAGGTATATTGGGCAAACAAAAAGATCCATATTAACGAAATTTAAAGAATACATTGCACCATTGAGGAATGAAAAATCTTGTGTTGCCCAACATGCAACTGAACATGACCACAATATAGATATTAATAATTTAAGACTGATTAAAAGTGTAAATAACAATAGGTCTGTAGATGCATATGAAAGCATTCAAATAGAAATATGTAAGAACATCATTAACCAGGATGATGGACCTATTCCGTTCAGACAACTTTTTCAATTATTAACACAAGGCCTAGTAAACTTCACGGTTCATGATTTTTACACGCTTCATTAGGTTAGGTTACCATATAAATAGAACATAGTTTAGTTTTAGAATTTGATTAAATCATCTCCTGATGATGCTAACATGGTTAGCGAAACGTGCGTCGTAAAGTTTAAAAACGTGATTTGATGTAAATCTCTCCGAGTTTATAATGGAAATTGTTTGGGGTCTTCTATCGAAGTTTGCAGCAGTTCCAAACAAAATAACGAAAAAACTTGGACGAAATTGATCAAAAGCACATCCAGTCCGGTGTGTCCGGTGGATTAGAGAAACAATTTTTGAAGTAATTCGAATAAAAGTGTATAAAGTCTTGATCGGTTTCGTTTTCTTTTAATTGATTTTAATTTTTTTTGTCTCTATCTTTCTGTCGCAATACAAAATAATTAAAAAAAATAAAATTCAGAAAGTATTACTTTCTTGCCAACTCATGTAGTTAACAATTAATGTTAAATGACTCTACTTAAAGCACAATTGAGGAAGTTCTATTCAAAGAAATATCTATAAACTTAAAATTGTCGGTGCCTCTATATTTTGGTCGGGGAGTGTACATAGGATAAAATTTCAATGGTTAAAACTAATTAAATTCTACCTCGTATTGGGCTATGGCAGGTAAATGATTGTAATGGTCGGTTTGGTAAGCCTTGTTTCGAAAACAAATGAATATTGACTGACGTGACCGGCATACATATAACAATATTGGCCGCAGCCAATGTGATTTTAAACAGTTGTCTTTTGTTTCCTGAATGGACGATTCGTATTTCCGGAAAATTATACTGCATGTTCTCTGCATTATCAAATGTAGATTAACAACAAAGTTTAAAACTAATATTATTGACTCTTTTACTGGAAAATTGATATAAGGTCTGGAACTAAAAGATAGAACGCTTCATATTCTTGGGTATTTTTACATTATCCTTTATTATTATTGATCTGTTCTTGTAAATTAACGGGATTTTCAAATGTTACGATTTTTTAATTCTTGAATAAAATACAGATGGCGTTGCGAATTTGTCTAGGTCTAGTCTCATTTCAGAAGTGTAATGTATGACATTTATAAAAATGGAGTAGTACACAATATAACAGCGCGTTAAAATTGTTGAATTAGTTTACGAAAATGGGTGTCCAGTGAAAAATGTTTTTGGCAAATTACGTGATATTTGCGGTTTGCACAGTCGGCCATCTGAAAGCCTTCCATTTGGTGGAAGATAAAAGAACAGCAATATATAGTCGTAGCGGTCGTTTACAAGAGCATATTGATTTGGTACGTGACAATGTTGCTGAAGAATCAGAAATTTCAGTTAGTTGATATTCGAAATATTTTTGACTCACTGAATCCACAACATGCCGTATATTTTACGAAAGGGTTTAGCTCTGCAGGCATATAATGTTCAAATAACACGGGAACTAAAGCCCCTGAATCATTCAAAACGTCGTACATTTGTCATTTGGATCAAAGAACAAACAGATGATTTTTCTCAAAAAATCGTCTTTTCAGATGAAGCATATTTTGAAATTGGTGGCTATGTTAATAAACAAAATTGCCGCATTGGGGGGTGAGGAAAATCCAAACCTTTACATCCGAAACGAGTCACTGTTTGGTGTGAATTATGGTCCGGACCGTAACAGTGAATGGTGTAACAATATCGTGAGATAACTGGATTTTTATGGGCTGAATTGAACAATATTGATCTGGAGGATATGTGGTTCAACAGAATGGCGCTACACCTCACTCCGCCAATGAAACAATTGATTTATTGAGAGACACATTTCAAATGGTGATGCTAATTCGCCACCAAGATTATGTGATTTGACACCGTTGGACTATTTTCTTTGGGATTATCTGAAAAACCAGGTCTATTAGAACAATCCACAATCGATTTCTGAACTAAAGATCCAGCTAGAGGCACTGTTATGCTAAAATGTGGGCCATCATTTTGACAAAATAGCCTGTAGAGCTGCAAGAGCTGGTCAGTTGCCAGATATTGCGTTTATATTTAAATGTCATACACTATCCTTCAATTATCAATAAAAAGTTTTTTGAAATCAACGCAAATTCGGTGTTTTATTCAAGAAATAAATAAACCGCTCAATTTGAAAAACCCTTTATAATTGGATTTACTGAATAAAAATAGGGTCTTTCAGTTTATGTACAATATAGATTAAAACCTAATTTTTAGTAAGTAATAATTATTCGGTAGAAGAAAAAGACACTTGCTATTTGTCATTAGTTATTTTAATGCTAGGAGTAGTAAATACTGGTTTCCACTGGCAGGACTGGTAGACGTTTAATGTTCAATAAGTCTACCAGAAGAAATGACTCAACGTTATGTCGACATGCTTTAAACTTTTTCACTCCTGTTCTACAAGAATTTAAAGGATATACTCAGGATACTTGGTTCCAACAGGATGGAGCCACCTGCCACACTTCCCATCTTTTTTTGCCAGTCATTCAAGCGCTTTTTCCAGAAAAATTGATTTCTCGAAGAGCAGATATTCAGTGCCCCCTGAAGTCCGGACCTAACTCACTGTGATTTTTTTATTGGGATATCTTAAAAGTCAAGTATACCGCAATCGCCCCACCACTCTGAAAGATCTAAAGAAGAATATTCGACAAGGAATCGAAGCCATAACTGGAGACGCTTGTCGTCGCTTTATAGCTACTTATAGAGGACGGTTTCAGAGGTGTCAGGACAGAAATGGAGCACATTTAGATAATGTAATCGTCAGAACATGAATTTCCGAAAAAGTGGCAGCAAATTTCCCAAGACGTGAAGACGAAATATGTGAGAATGATCTTCAGTGAAACTTAGACCAGCTGATGAAAATATAAACGCCAAGCTTTCAGAAATAGTCTTACACTTTCCAGATAGAGTTTATCTGTTTTAAACGAACTTACATATATAATAATCATCTCATCCGAGTATAATACATGGTTAATGTTAAGTAAGTATTCCGAGATGTTAGTGAACAAGTGTTAGGCATTTTGGTGATTATATAAAAGAGAAACTCTCTTAAGATTCTAGAGCACAAACCTTTAGAAGCAGTCTTGAATCTACCAGAGCAAGTTCCCAAAGGCGTGAAATATAATGCTATTTAGAGCATACTTTAAACTCCATTTGCAAAAGGTGAAGCTTATGTTATGACTGAATAGAAATCTGTAATAGTTTCTATTTCGATTTACTCTGAACAACTTAAGTGTCAGGGTTAGTACTGACCAACTGCTGAAAATATAAACGCTAAGCTTTCAGAAATAGTCTTATACTTTCCAGATAGAGTTTATCTGTTTAAAATGAACTTACATATGTATTACATTATTCCCTCCGATAAATATAGTCATGGTTAATATTAAGTAAGTGTTCCGAGATGTTAGTGGATAAGTGTTGGGCATTTTGGTGATTATATAAAAGAGAAACTCTCAGAGGCAGTCTTACACCCACCACATCTTGCAGTATTTTAGCGTATTTTCGAAACCTACGCATCCCAAATGTCGGAAAAGACAATATTTCCAGTTTCTAGTAGCACCAGAGCGGTTTTTTTCAGGTCAAGTTGCCAGATGGTGTCCGTTTGTGGGCATTATCGAAATCAGTGCGTTATTTTTAGCTACCGGGCCATTCCAGATGGAACACCGAAACATTAAAGACCAAGAAAACGGCTAAAACTCGCACTCGTCTACCGTAGACGGTCGCGAATCTCACCTCACTCCTACTATCAATAAAACAATAACAATTAAAACGCTAATCCTTTAAATTACCGTTTTATTAGGGGGGAATCAGGGGGCCCTGGCAGTATCGCCATCGAACAGTGGCGGGGCACGGGCACTTGGCGTCCCCGTTTTTGCACTGGGCGCGATCAAAAACGTCCCTTTTCAGTTCGCGATCTTCCGAATACCGGATGGTTTGATTGTTATTTCCGTTTTTGGTAGTCGAATGAGCGCGCGGCACTCTCACCGACCGCCGATGCAGGATCAACACTGCGGAAACGGCAACGACGCACAGCCGTGCGGTTTGCCGTGAAGCTGCCGTCGTCATGGAAACGGCCGGGCAACGTATACGTTCCTCCATCTAGCGACAAACTCTCCTACCTATCACCACTGCCGACTGTCAGCGACATCTCTCTAGGAAGTGCCAAACTATATTCTCAGATTTATCATAAAGGGTTATCAAACTAATGTTATATATTTTTGTGAAACGTCATAACAGCCATTTTTTCTTATTCCCGTCAAAATTGATATTTATATCAAATATTGTTCGGCAAATCATCACGAGAATATATACAGGCTGTTTGGTACATCGTTTGCCAAATTAATATGGCCGATAGGAGGGGCATTTTGCTTATTCTCAGCCTACATAAAGCACTATTGAGCCAACAGGTTTTTTATGTTAATTTTTAAATCTTTTTTTGAAAAATTCCAAAAGTTAGTATCGAAATTATTGATTGATTTGTGGGTTACTTTGTGATAGTTAATTTTTTTAAAAAAGGAATAAAACAATTTTTTTAACTAAACTAAGTTTTAAAGTAGTGTTTGAGAATGCAAAGTCGTTTTACGAAACTATAGTTACACAAATTTTGTTTAAAATTTTGTTATAAAAGTGATAGATAACAAAATAAAAAATGGTTTTATTCTTTTTTTATTGAAACTTGAATTAAAAATAATGTTTTAGGTATATCCTCAAAATTATTTTTTTTATTTTAATGTAATGTTGTAGGGTTCTATGACAATTAAAAGGTTTAAAGGTATTAGGGTTAGATGCGCATCAGCAACTAGGCTATTTAGCGACTGGATCTACAGCTTAACGTGGGTTTCGAACCACGGTCATCAGCTACCGACAGACCCAGGCCAGCACCCCCTTCAGGCTATAAAGCCTTGGTTATGTGTCTACACATAAGTCTATCAGGAAGCCTACTGACTGGCGAGTGACCAACGTCATCCGGCCTTACCCAGCCTTTAACTGGCGTGACCGAGGGGTAATTCGTAGTCGGATTTTACACTCTTGCCTAGAAACAATCACAGACATTTAGGTGTGGAGATGTGTGGGCGTGTGCGTATGTGAGTGTATATAAGTTTGTGTGTAGGGTAGGAAGTAAAACGGGCAGAATGATTAAAGAAAAACACCCATCCGAGTGCAGAAATCGAACCAGCTACCTTCGGATTGCCAGGAGGCGACTAACCCATCAGATCACCGCGGTCAGCATATGAAAATTAAAATTACATTCAAGAGACATCTAGGTTTTTTTGGACTCGCAAAGTTTTTGGAAGAAGTAACAATAAATTTAAAGCTCAACTTTAAATTGCATATCAAAAAAACCTAAAAGGTGACATGTTCTTTTCCAACAGGCGTTTATCTTCCCGCCACACGTTCCCAACACTTACGCGAATCTGGGAATTAATGAATCAAGAGGGATTGTGACGCGACACAATGTTGAAATCGACGAGCAGATTTTGGCGCTGTTCGAAGAACAACCTACTAGAAGCATCAGAATCCTCGAATCGCAGACAGCTCTCGGATCCCAGACGGTTCTCGGATCCCAGACGGTTCTCGGTTCTGTTGGGAAAGGTTATGTTCTATAACGCAAAGAATATGGTTTGTACCTTGTGGTGTGTGTTGCCTATCGTATAGAAAAAGATAGTAGTAGTCGGGTCGGACGGATCTCGGGTCGCGGGTCTTTTTTAGATCCGTTGATCTGGGAACCACAAGAGAAAAGATTCGTGGATCCGTAATGCAAAATAAACTGTTCGAAGTCGCCGTACTGCGGCTTAAAGTATGCAATCTATTAGTGTTTTGTGTACCTAAATATATAAATATATAGAATAATACACCTAATAATTAAAGATACATCACAATAAGTACATCAAATTTTAAAATTAATTTTTAAAAATTAAAATTTTTAAACAATTACATATTTTCATATAAAAATTAAAAGGATATTTTTACATGAAAATATATTTTCATTCGACTTCGTTTTGTTTTCTGTCACAATTTGACCAGTTTTACTGAAAATTCTTTCACATGGCAGTGAAGTAGACATAAGACAGAGCCTTTTTTAGACAAATTCATATAGTCAGGGAGAAATATTTTTTCTTTGAAACCACCATATTAAGGAGTCCTCATGTCGATCGATTAAGGGCTCATTTAAATATTTTTCTATTTCATTAATAACTGCTGACGTAGGGTTTCTGGAATTTTTTACATTTATTACTTTGTTTTCAAAATTTTCCCATGTGAGAGAGTGAATTATTGCTTTTTGATGTCAATGATGTACCGACGCCTTTTAATAATTCATACGAAAAAGAATTCATATACGGGCATGTTGATATTCTCCGAAATTAAAATGTTATGCTATATACTACTGCCAATCGTAAAATATTTGTTTATCTGATTATGTAACAACTTATGCAACCAATTATACGAGAAAAGCAACTAGGCTATACGAGAAAAACTACTAGGCTGCTTGTTTAAAACAATATTATTTTGGTTATTTCACTTAGTTTGTTTTGATATTCATACAAGAACACAAGAAAATATAGTTATTCTTTCATGTAATGGTTTTAGATTCAGTGGGATCCGAAAACCGGCTCAGGAATTCGGATCTTTGAATTGATTCGGAACCGATGATCCGACTCTCCAAAAAGATTCGTATTTCCGATCACTATTGACAGTAAGTAAAACATTCTTACGCGTATTTTATTAGTTGCAGTTTTGAAAATAATGACTTCGATAAACGTGTCCGATTTTGTTTTTTTGCTGCATACAAACGTGGAAGATCTTGACTTTTTAAAAAGTATTCTGTGGAGGGATGAGTCCAAATTTAATAAAGGAGTTCTTAATTTACACAACCTTCACCACTGGTCGCCGACAGGTGAGAACCCACGAGTCAAAAGACAGAGGTTAGGTCAGAGAAGATTCCGTATCAATGTTTAGGCAGAAGTAATTGGAAATCATGTAATTGGACCACATTATTTACCTGATTATCTCAACAGGGATAATTACCTTGAGTTTCTGCAAAACGTCATATCCGAATTGTTAGCTGAGGTTCCAATCGTTAATGTTAATTTAAAGACAGGAGTATTGTGTTCCAAAATGACGGTTGTCCTCTACACTGGAGCTTAACAGTCAGGGAGTATTTGAATAATGTTTTCCCAAATTCGTGGATTGGGAGGAATGGCCCTATTCCATGGCCTCCACGGTCCCCAGACCAAACCCCGATGAATTTTTACATCTGGGGACGGGCAAAATAACTTGTATACGTCACAGAACGCATAGAGGGGGCTTTCATCATAAATAAAGAAGAAATTCTCTTACGTACTACTACGGTAGAAATGAAGTGAAGATTGCGCGCGTGCATACGCAACGGAGGTCAGCAATTCGAGAAAGATTTGTGATTAATTAAAACATTGATTATTGATCAAGTCCAAGGAACGTTAGTACCCTATGTAAGAAAGAGATAGCAGCCAGACGTCACTGCGCAAGAGTGAGGTAGCATTTTCTACCTATTTAGCGTATATTATTTACGCAAATAAGTAATATCGAATATCACCCTAATGAGCACCCGATATACAAACTTAGCAAATTAGTGAAGTTAGTAAAACGTTTTTATGGCATGAATGCGTACCGTTAGAAAGAGGATAAACCACAGATTTTTTTAAAAGAATTCGAAGACCATGATCGCTTTTAGTTTTTTTTAATATGCAATTCAAAGTTGGGCTTTAAATTTATTTTTACTTCCTCCAATGATCTTCCATTTTTGAACTGACTGCGATGTGACTGTTCAGGTTTCACTTCCGTATATCATAGCGGGCATGATCAAAGACTTTTCTTTTCAGGCAAAGTGGTAGTTTGTTCTTAAACAGTATGTTGAGCCTGCCAAATGTCTGCCAGCCCCATTTAACGCGTCGTTCCTGTGACATACGAAAGTGAAACCTGGACACTCACATCGCAATCTGTTCAAAAACTTTGGGAGGCACAGAGCGGAATGGAAAAACATATACATTTTCCCAACATAATAAATAATAAATATAAATAAACCAATTCTAAATGTTTTAAATGTTAATATTAAATTAAATATTTTGTAATACATCCTTTGTTTTCGATAACAGTCCTACATCTTTTCGGCATCGACTCGCCTAGATGTTGACACCTTTCCAAAGGTATCGATTTCCATGTTTGCTGTACTATTTCGCTTAATTCGTTCAAATTTAAAATTTGTTTGTCCCGTAGTATCATTTTAAGGTAACCCCCAAATGTTTTCAATAGAGTTAAGGTCAGGGCTACATGATGGCCATTCCATTACTGTCACATTAGTATCGCTGAACGATTTTTTCACAGATTTGGCAGTGTGCTTGGGGTCGTTATCCTGCTGAAAGACCCAAGTCATCGGCAAATTTTCGTCAGCAAGGGGCATCATATGACTTTGCAAAATGTTTTTGCATTTGTCTTGGTCAAGGATACTCTTAATTTTCACTAAAGAGGCAACACCGCGCCACGAAAAAGGTCCCTAAAGTTTTTTTATTTCCTCCGCTATGTTTCAAAGTGCTTGTTGTATATCTAGAGTCATTTTCTGTACATATAGGTTGCCTTACAAATAATCTACCAACACTTCCCGGTTACGATTTATCTTTGTTTTGTCGGACCACAATACTTTCTTCCAGTGGTTAGCAAATTTTAACCTAGCTTGGCGATTTGTCTTTTTTAAGTGGTTATATATATATATATATATATATATATATATATATATATATATATATATATATATATATATATATATATATATGTATATATATATATATATATATATATATATATATATATATATATATATATATATATATATATATATATATACTATAAGAATACTATTGAGAGTTCACGTTACCCGTAAAATATATTTCTTTCAAAATAATTCTAGTGGTTTTAAACTTTTGGCGGCCAGAGGTGTATTTTTTCCTTGTAATTTAAGATCCATAACTTTTTAAATTAGCCTCGTAAAAAGTTACATCAAAAAAACTTTTTGAAGTGTAAAATTGATAAAAGAACAGACTCCCTAAATCTTTCAAATAATTTCCACATATAAATTACAGGTAAAAAGGCAAATGGATCTTTAAGAAACTTTAAATAAAATTTGCACGTCTCCGGAGTTGCCAGTTATCTAAATTATACCATTAATCAAGTAAAACCAAAGAAAATGTATGTATTTTGATTATTCTAACAAATAGTTTGTTGTGCTTTAGTATTTTTTAATTAAATTGCTATAATATTTTCTACTAAATATTATTTTTAAAAAACAAACAACGTTATTTTTACAAGCAGGCAACATTGCAAGTATAAATAAAGAAATTAATATCAGCGCTGTTGTCGTGATTACGTTAAAATTTTATATTAGCATTTTTCTTTCACATATTTTTATGGAATTTGGCGAGAAAACATTATCACTTTTTTCTTAAAAAGTTATATCTATTTATTTAATATTTCTACTTTTATTAGTGATATTTTGTTTAAATAGGGTAATGTTGCACGGAGAATTATATACAATTATTTTCTGAACAGAAATTCACATAGGCAACATCGATTAGGTTCCTTCCCGGTAATTTCGCACAATTCGGGCATTTCCGCTTATATTCGGTTGCAATTCGTACCGAGCGCAAGCGCCCGTTCGCCAATACTCACCATTTCTCCCGGGTTAGACCACCTGCCCTCAACTAGCTCTGTACCGTTCCAAAAAAATCTCTGCACTTACGTTTTAAAACTGACCGAAAAAGAGCCCGGTTGTCTCTCAGAACCGTTACAAGTTGAAACCGATTCAAAATGACAACAGAAAATAACACTGCTGTTTTTGAAAAGTGTACCGTGGTCGTAGTGGATGTTCTCGGAACCACCACTTCCATCAATTTTGCGAAGGTAAGTTTCATTTTTTGTCACTTTTTATTACTAAAACTAAGACTATTTCAAGGGATTTTTCATAATTAAAGGGTTTTAATTAGGTTTTAAAGGTTTTAATTGTTTATTAACATAAATTTGAAATGGGGTGCTGTTTCCAGAGCCATCCTTGTTATTGTTTAAAATGGCCGCTGTTCGTTCAACGGTCACTAGATGATAGCTTTAATGTCTTACGAGTATTTTTCCACGTGGTTCCTTTACAGTGTAACGGTGTTAGGTAAGAAGTCCGGTATTTGCCATGGGTGTTCCGGGAATTTCGGTTCTTTTGTCTGCAAGGGTACAGCCATTTTAAAGCATGTGCTACATGACACATGGTCATGATAGAATCGGGGTCTTTTTTGTTCAGTTGTTTCCTTTTTTTCTCTTATTGTTAAAGTATTTCGTTTACCTGAGCGTGGAGTATTGTTAGCCGGTGACCGGCTAACCGGCGGCTGATTTTTATTTAGCGACTATTGGGAAATACTTTGACCGATTTTTACATAAGGTCATTGCTTGATTATATTTACATTTTGTCGCTATTTGCCGAAAGGAAAGAATATGCATAATTTCCCGCTTGTTTAAAACAAATTATTTTGGTTATTTCACTTAGTTTGTTTTGATATTCATACAAGAACACAAGAAAATATAGTTATTCTTTCATGTAATGGTCTTAGATCAGGTTAATAAGGTGCAGATATCAGTGCTTCTCATGTAATTGATACATAAGAATGATAAAGCAGTACTACAGTAGTTACGATTGTTTATGTGATTCATTTGGGGATTTTTCTGCTTTTGTTAGAACTTTCTATCTTGGGTAGACCTGTTTATTGAATTGATTTTCTCTACACACACACCTCATGTGTGGTTTTTTTTCGCCTTTTGTAACATTTTTTATGGTTTTGTTTTATATACTAGCAAATCTTTTTCTACCAGTTTATTTTTGAACACTTATCATCTTAGTTACCTTTATTACTTTGTTGTTTCATCTTTAACTATGCTTTGAACAATTAGTTACTGGGAAATCATACTTTCGTTTCATATTCACACGGAGAAAAGTTTGCCGAATAGGCCTCATTTTTCTATCACAAAGCTTTGCAAAACCATTTAAAAATACCACACATACCATTACTTCACTACCTTAATCAGATATGATAATTTTAAAATCATGTTGGATATATAGATACATTAAAACGCATCTATTTGGGTGTGTTTAAAAACGATATTTTTCTTTGTTTGAACAGGAAACACTATTTCCCTATGTGACCAAGCATGTAGATGAAGTTCTCAAGGCCAAGTGGGACGACGAATCAGTCCAGAAGGCTGTGAAACAGTTGAAGGAGGGCGATGATGAGCTGGATCTAGAGGGTGCCACAAAGCTGGTTAGGGAAATGACGGAAAGTGAGAGCCAGAATGCTGGCCTGAAAACCATCCAGGGATTGGTGTACGATAAAGGATATGAAAGTGGAGATCTTAAAGCTCAGTAAGTATGGTTGTGAAGCACTTTCCTATTTCAAGAATTAGGTTATATACAAGTGATTTCATCAATTCTTCTATTGGGACCTTTGGTGTGAAACACTAAACGTGAAGAGATTTACCACTAAACACCAAATCACTTTTTTTAACTTCTCGACGCGCGTTTCGCTAACCATGTTAGCATCATCAGGAGATGATTTAATCATCTGTTTTAATGTTTTTGCTTTCATCTGGTTAAGCCATTTCAGATGACTTGAATTTTTTTTTATAAATATTACAAAGTATAAAATTTACTTTACACATTCAAAGGCCTTTGACTAGTTATGAAACATATATACATTTTTACATTGAAACATGCAAGTTGTAAGTTACCTATGGAATGATACATTGATGATACAACATTGCAGACTATGATATTTCTTAACATTCTCAATCATTTTGTCCTGTTTTGTGACTTTAATATAGTTTTGAATTTATGAATCATTGTGTTATTGCCAAATACTTTTCTTTTAATGTAGCCCTAACAGAATTGATCTAAAGGTGTCATCAAATAGTTTTGGTGGTGTGTGTGTCTGAATATATCTATCTAGATATTTATCGCCCTAAAGATTGATAGCTTTACCATTTGTGTGGCATGTTGAAAATAGAGATCACTCATGTTTATAAGTTCCATCTTAGACCACGAAAAGTCTACCCATGTCTCTTGAGTGAACCAGATGTCCTGTCTGTCCAGTTTACAACTGTCTGTCTGTTTCATCTGTTGTGGATTTTTCAAGCTCCAAATTACACTAAACAACACTTTTCCACAAAAGTGGGCATCAGTAGGGAGGTGCCTTTTACAGACTAAACCTGCAAATGTTCAGCTCTGCTGGTGTTGGATCTTGTGAGCTCGTAGGCCTAGTGCTTTCGTTGTTATGTTTTGTGGAAAGAAGTAATTGCCCAGAACATCGAATTGAGCTTTTGAAACAATTTCATCCACTGCAACCAGATTTTGTTCTATAGTGAGTTGACTTGATTAAAATTTTGAATTAGGGTGTATGAAGTGATGTTAGGTGTCACTTAGCATGACAGCTGCCATAAAAACTTCAAACAGAAGTGAAATGGTGTGCAAATGTGAATCCTGCACCTGTGCAAATTCTAATAAAAAAGAGGAATTAAAATAAAATATCTAAGAGCGAATTTCTTGATGGTAAAAGTTCAGCAGTTTTGAGGTGATATAGTCTCAATGCATTTTCATATCTCTTTTAAGTATCTTTGGCATTATCATGAAGCAGAATGAGTTTGATGTCCTTAACCTGTAAATAGACAATTTTTTTTCCAATGCATTGTTCAAGTTGGTCAATTGATATTGATATTGTTTTACCCGGCTGGGACAACTTGTAATTAAAGGTGTACCCATGAGTAGTCTTTTTTTTAAACTTTAAAAAAACATTATCACCTACTGCTTATTGCTCATCGCTACTTTTTGAAAAAAAAATAGGGGAACCCTGTAAGAATTGAAGAGAAAAGTGTGGATAAGTCCTATATTAGGCACTTGATGTTTTAAGAGTTTCCAAATCATAACAATGTCATTAATGCTGTTTATCCTGGTGGCTTAGATGGCAGAATATGTCAGCCTTAGCTTTAAAAATTTAAAAACGGCGATATCAAAATTTTTGTCCATGTAAACCTGGCAAACTTATTGAGTTTGATAAGGATCTGTTGTTGGCTGAAATTGAAGCTGATCCTAAACAAACCATCCAGGAATTAGTCACAAAGCTTAAAACTACATGGTCCCCATTACAACAGTTTACAATAACTGAACAAAGTGCAATGAGAAGAAATGTGGGCGCCACTGTTAGTAGAAATCAAAAGTGGATGCTATAGAGCATTCCATATAAGAAAAAACAGTGGTTAACGCCAGGACAACCACTTTGGCTCCACTCCACAAGTGCTGAATACATATTGTGCTCAGCTTGATGGCTTTGATTGAAAAATGTTCAAGATTGATTAATTGTAAAGGTGTAATTTCTGCAGTATTTTAGTGGAAGACCTCCTATGTCAGAATCATCTTGGAAAAAAATCAAAGCTGGGCAGGATTTCCTCATCTATTGTATTCTACTGATGTTAAACGACCAGATTACTATTTTTTCAGATCTATGGAATATTTTACATCGTAGAAAAAAATGCCCTAGTGCAACATCTATCAAAATTACTAACGAAGAATATTTCATCTCAAAATCACCCTTATTTTAGAAAAATGGAATAGAAATTGTGTCAGAGAGATGGGCAATGATTGTCTATAATGATTGAGATTATATTGTAATAGGTGTTTTGGTTAATGTCAGTTTTGCTAAGAGATGACGTTACTAGTACATTTGTTGATGTATTGACTAATGACTTCTATGGCGTTTTGGAGGGTAAACATAACATAAAACATATGTCATCAAAAGCCAGTTTGTTATTGATTGTCATTGTGCAAAAAACATAGTCTTTCATAGTTTTGAATATGTCGAATTATGTACCAGAAAAAGACGTTTTGGGAGGAAGTTTAATGAACTTCTTTCATTTAAAGAAAACGGCTGCTGAAAGTTATCGATTGTTGAAGCTTATAGTGAATATGTGGTAACAATGGTTTAAAGGCTTTAAAAGTGGATATTTTGATATAAAAGACAAAGCGCGTCCAGGATAGCCGAAACATTTTGAAGATGCAACTCATGCTCAACTCATACATTGAAACAATTGCCACAAACAATGTTGCCTAATCCACCATTTCTAAACGTCTATACGCATTGGGAAAGACCCAGAATGAAGGAAAATGGGTTCCATATAAATTGAAGGAGGCAATGAAAGACGAAAAACCACTTGTGAAATTTTGCTTGCCAGACAGAAAAGAAAAGGTTTTTTGCATCGAGTTGCGACAGGTGATGAAAAGTGGATCTATTTTGACAATCCAAAGTGCAAAAACATCATGGATACACCTGGGCCAGCCTTCAACATCACGACCGGTAAGCGATACCGACAAAAAGTGATAAAATTGAACCGAGCATTGAAGGAAAAGCGGCCAGAATAAAAATCGACGTTATTAACCGAAACGTTAGATTAAAACTGATTTAACAACTCTTAAATCGAATGAAATTTTGGACATCAAAAGAACGACATTACTTTTTGTTCACAACCAGTTGTAGTTTGTATGGATATAACGCTAAAAAAAATTAAGGTGTTAAAAGAAAGAAAATCTGTTTCATCCAATCTGTGTTTCAGTTGCTTAAAAAAAGGCCTAAATCATATTTCAAGACCTGCTATCGCGACTTTTGCTTCGAAATAATATAAATAAGATAATATATAAAGCCTTATCTGCGGTTAATATTTTTATTGACGAATAATAAGAATCGTGTTACCGGGCAACGGATTTTGCATCGGAATTATTTCGCTGAATGTTTAACCTCTATTGTTTACAGCAACAACGGCAAGCAAAAACTCACGTGTTCATTAAATGTACCTATTTACGGAGGGAATTCGAAAAGCAACGTTGGGATCGTTTTAAACGAGAATAAAATCAGGAAATATAGACAGAAATCGAGGACTACAGGTTAGGTCAAAGTGGTGGGCTGTGCCCACTTCCATATCTTGTGACAAATTGTTTTGATATTCTATTCTGGCTTATTGCTATGTTTGATGTGTTTCTTTATAACTCCTCAAAACAATATTTTTTTATATTCCCTTCTGTTTTGTATACTAAATGTGGCGATTAATAATTCTTAATTTTATTAAAAGATGGCGCTGGAAACAAGGTTCGCTTCGCAATTTAATCTCCTATGTTATTTTCTTACTACGACAGTAAATTTCAAAACGCCGTTTATGTTTATACGCTGTCGAGTTAGCGTTAGCTTTTTTCGTGTGGTGAACGTGTCGAGTTTCAAGTCAAACAAAGAGCATTTGCGGCACCCACTGCTTTTCTTGTGGGTGTTGCTTTAGACGATTCAAAAGTGCCGATTTCGACTTGAAAGGCAAAAAACTCCCCGATCAACCGAAAAAATTTGAAGTTGCCCAATTGCAAGTATTGGTAGAATACAATATGCAAACTGGCAGAGGTAGATGTTCGCCGCCGAACCATTTGTGATCGTCTGCATGTCATGGGAAAGGTCCAGATAACAAGAAGATGGGTACCACTTCAGCTGAACGACAGACAGATGAAGTAAAAAACGGTGTGCCTGGTTTTGCTATCTCGGCATGAAAGAAATACCTTTTTTCATCGGATCGTGACGAGACGAAACATGGATATATTTCAGGAACCCAAAACGCAGAAATTGATGGATCCAGGACATGTGAAACAGTTAATATCGTTCCCTATCGTTAACAAATCATAAATTTGAACCATGCATTGACCGAAAAGCGACCAGAAACAAGGCACGGAAACGCCTCATCACACATAGCGAAAGCGGTCAGAGATTTCTGCACTTGCCTGGGAACTCTTGCCCCACTAGATTTGGCCCCTTCCGACTACTACGATGTCTAACGCACTTTCAATGAAACATTTCAACAATTACGGGGATGTCGAAAAAATGGCTTGATGACTGAACCACCTTAAAAAATCCGCAAATTGCCTTTTTTTTTATATAGAATTTAACATTTTTCTTTGAATTTTAACTCATAGTGCTTTTGGTCTTCCTTACAGCTTTTAGCTTTCAATGTGGCCAGTTCTTTCATGATTGCCCACTGTATAATTTACTGTATATAAATCAAACTTTGCATTTTTGACAATTTGTCGCAATTTCATGTAATTTCTTTTCAAATTCACAATTTTCACACGTACCCCCAAAGACAGCACTCCAATTTTCTCCTGCTCTTCAATTCTCCATCATCTCCTGATAATGCCTGAAAATGGTTAGCGAGACGCGCATTGAGACGTTTAAAAAAGAGATCTCTTCTGCTTAGGTGCTTCACACCAAAGGTTCCAATCCATATACTGATTTAAGATGTATTAAATTTGTTTGCTTTGTGTATTGAAGTTATTTATTATCTATTAATAAATGCTTGGTGTGTTCCACTCATCAAGTTTCTTGAAATATTGACATTAATGAAGGTTTTGTACTCTTTCTACTTTTTAGCGTATTCCCCGATGTTCCAGCCAGCTTCGAACAGTGGGCCAAATCGCGCAAAATCGCAGTGTATTCCACTGGATCGGTCCAAGCCCAGAAACAACTTTTCGCCCACTCCACTGAAGGCGATCTCACAGCACATATCTCCCACTATTTCGACCAATCAGTGGGCTCCAAAACCTCCTCTGACACTTACAAGAAAATCGTCGAAGAACTGACAGTTACACCAGAAGAAGTTCTCTTTATTACTGATGACCTAGAAGGTAACTGAGCTTAGATAAGACAGGCACTGGATCTCAAAGTTTTTTTTTATCCAGAGGGAAAAGCTGCTAAATCTTCTGGCCTGTTGGTAAGCCTGATTGTTCGTGAAGGTAATGCGAAACTAGACGAGGAATCAGAGACCTTCACCATCATCAACAGCTTCAAAGAGGTCACATTTGAGAATCCATCGAAGAGGAAGAACCCAGAAGAGGCATCCACAGAGGTTTGTGCCATTGTGAAAGGTAGAAAGAGAGTAAAATCATAGACAGTAGATTGTTTCTTCTTTTCGTAGTTAGAGGGAGCTTTAGACTTAATTCCTGATCTTGTCTCTAGATGTCCTTGATGTTCTCGTCTGTCGATATTTTTTTTTTTATCGTCCTTACTCTGAATTTTTTTTATTTTTAGTAGACTGACTTAGGTTCTAGGTGGAAAGGAAATTGAATGCATGATCCTAAGGTACCAAAAAAAACATGTAAATACGTAGAGATTTATTTGAAAAAAAATATATTTTTTCCCATAACGACAATGTAGTTTTTCTTTTTCAACTTCAAAAAACAAATTTGCCTTCAACAAAACACTAAAACTGCACTTGACTGTTTAGGAACGACCCACCAAAGTTGCAAAGACCAACAAAGAGGAAGCGAAAGAGGACAAGGAAACTGTAGAGACAGAGAAGGTGGAAGAAGAGAAAAAAGATGAGGTGAAACCTGAAGATGAACGCATGGATGTGGACGGTGCTGTCGAGCCAGAAAATAAATCTGAAGAAAAGACTGAGACTAATGCCGAAAAGACTGATGTCGACTCTAAAACAGCACAAAACGCAGACGTTGAAATGAGCGAGACGAAGACTGAAGAAGAGAAAATGGAAGTGAAAGAGACTGAAGATAAGGACCAAAATAATGAGACTGAAAAGAAAACTGAAGAAACCCCCGCTATCACAGGTTTGTTGTTTATACAGGGGGAAGGAAAATAACTTCCGTGAATATAATTCACGATTCTTTGCATTATTTTCGATCGTAGGGAATTCAGTTTTTTATTCCATACATTTTAACAGAAATTTGGTTTCATTTCTTACAAAAAACGGAATAGCCGTTTAATGTGTAAGTTGAAGTTACTATTATAGCATTAATTTTTATTATAAGGAACATTTTTCTTTCAAATGATGTGAAGAATCGTTGCTTAAATTTACGAAAGTTATTTCTCTTACACCCAGTTTAACGAAGCATTATTTATATGATTGTGATTATATTTTAGAATCCGCTGAAACAGAACAGAAAGAAATAGTTGACAGCACAACTGAAGAAACCAAAATGGAACAGAACGAACCTAAAGAAGAATCTACAGAAGGAACCAAACCGGTGGAAGAATCAAAACCGGAAAACAAGAAAGGGGAAGAAGAAAAAATCGAGCTGGCTAATGGAGTAGATGAATCACGTGATAAAAAAGAAAAAACTGAAGAGATCACAGAAAAAACAGAAGAGAAACCTGATTCCGTTGTGGACAGTAGTAAAGTAGAAGAAAAAACTGAAGAAAGTGTTAAAGTAGTAGAAGAAAAAGTTGAAAGTAGCAAAACAGAAGAAAGCTCGGTAGATAGCGGTAAATCTGAAGTAACAACGATGGAGACTTGCAAAATAGAAGAAACCACATCAGATAGTAGCAAAGTAGAGGAAATAAAAGCTGATAGTAGCAAAGCAGAAGAAACAACAGCGGATAGTAACAAAGTAGAAGAAACAACAGCGGATAGTAGCAAAGTAGAAGAAACAACAGCGGATAGTAACAAAGCAGAAGAAACAACAGTGGATAGTAGCAAAGCAGAAGAAACAACAGCGGATAGTAATAAAGTAGAAGAAACAACAGCTGATAGTAACAAAGTAGAAGAAACAACAGCTGACAGCAACAAAATAGAAGAAACTAGCACAGTAGTTGAAGAAAAAGCAAAGGAAGAAAACAAGGTGGAAGAAAAAACGGAAACTGATGCTTCGAAGGCGGAAAATAGTGTTTCGTCGACAGAGTCTGAAGAAGCAACGAAGAAAACCGAGTTGGGAAATCAGGAGGAGAAGGAAAACATTAAAGATTTGGCCAACGGCTTAGAAAATGGAAAGAAGGAAGACAGTGAAGTTACCACCAATGGAGAGACTTCTGTAAGTATTATTTGATTATTTCACACCTACGAAGGTCGTTCAAGAACTATTTTCTTCAGTAAGGTAGTCTTTGTTCTTTTTGTTTATTATTAACCACCACAATTCAGTTTCGTGGAGCAGTGAATCAAAAAAAGACCGAAAAAGCTGCCATCCACAATGTTGATTTTGTTCAGGTTGAGGGAGCTTTACCAGAGTCTCATTTTTTTATCGATAAAGATATAATGGCTTCTGTGATTTAGGGACTTGCTGGACAAAGCTGCATCAAAGCTTATCTTCATGTATAGTTATTTCCTTCCAAGATTTGGACAATAATTTCTGACATTTCCTCGTCGCATAGTATGGTTGAATGGGTCAGCATCTATGAAATATATTCATAATCACTTGTGTGCGAAAAAAAAAACATTGACTTCCTGTTAGGTTATCTAGTTTTGAAATCTTGAAATGACCTATACATAATGATATCGCTTTTAAGGTGCTATTTCAGTAGTTACCTAATTGATTAAAAAAAAAAAGATTATTATTATCTGAAAATGAATTTATCAATTTCCGGACATTAATATGGAACCTATCCATCATGTCATTTACACCAGGTATAACTGTTTGTGAAGCAAATAATTTGTAGATATTAGAAAACAAGAATCTTGTAGTTAAACATGACGAATCAGATAGCAACCGGCATGGGAAATAAGACTAGAGAACATTTACAAACTCCGGAAACGCATAGGCATTCTCGCTTGTTATACCGACAAAAATAAAAACCCGTCACTCAAAGTTAAACAAAATACAAAAAAAATCCTAGATGAAGCTAAAATACCCACTAAGGACAGAATAGCTGTAATAAAACTGTATATTGATCTATTGAAGCAAAAAATTGTAGTTTTATGAGCAAGAATATGAAGATATCAACAAAAAGAAAAGTCAACTTAAGGTTATTCATAACAACCAACAACAATTCTTTAGAACTCTGGAGCAGAGAACACCTCTGTGGACACAATTCTGGAGAAATATCTGGAATACAGAAATAAAACATGAAGCTGATTACTGCTTAGGTAATGAAAAAGAACGCTAAAAATATAACAGCTATGGAGAATATAACCTATGTCCTAATAACAGAAGACGTTAAAACCGCCATAAAAAATACCTAACTGGAAAACACCGGGACCAGATGGAGTGCATAACTTTTAAATACAGTACTTAACAAGTATACATGGAATGTTGGCCCAACTCTTTCAAAATATTCTTAGCACTCTGACTTACTTCCTAATAACATCTACAAAGGCATAACCTTCATGATACACAAGAAAGAAGAGGCAAACAATGCAGATCACTACAGAGTTATTACTTGCCTGTCTAACATATACAAATTAATGATCAAAATTATATGAACCAAGATCACCAAACACTTGAACACCAATAAAATAATTGCTGAAGAACAAAATGGGTGCAGAGAAGAATCACGGTGTGCCAAGGAACTACTATAGTGGTGTCACAGTGTGCCTGGATAGATTATCAAAAGGCGTATGACTCGGTTCCCCATTCTTGGCTCATTGAAGTTTTGAAATTATACAGAATTATTGAAAAAGTTATACAAATTTTACAAAAAGTAATGAAGAATTGGAGCACAAAATTAATAGTGACAACACCGCACATTACATATGAAACTACTTCTACTTCGATAGATATAAAGAGAGGAATATTCCAGGATGTCAATCTGCCCTATTTGCTTTCGTTTAGCGGTAAATCCTTCGAGTAATATGATTAAAAACACAAAATACGGCTACCGAATTGTAACCTAATGTATATTGGACGATCTAAAAAAGCTTTATGCATCTAGTAAATTGAAATTAAAAGTATGCTTGAAATTGTAAGCTCATTCAGCAAGGAAATTAAAATGAACTTTGGGCTTAGTAAATGTGCTACCATACACTATAAGGAAAAATTATAGAAACTCCAAAATGAAACTCATGAGTAATGAAAAAATCCAAACATTAACAGAATCAACATATCACTAGAGAAAAATTTCTCTAAGAGTTAAACAGGTCGCAGAAATATTTTCACCTTCACGTCATAAAATAGGAACAATAAACTCCTGGGCGATACCGGTACTTACCTATACCTGTGGAGTTCTAACCCTTCAGGTTTTCTTTAGTTTAAAGTAGATCTTCACGTTACGCGTGTTGCTCCATTGGGTTTTCCGATCAAGGTCACTGTAGTTCTGTGGTGTTATCATTTATTTTATTTTCGCTCTTATTTTAGAACATTTATCGTTCTTTTTTTCAATTTCTTCATTTCAAATTAACAATTATATAATAAACGTATTCCATAATTTTTATGACATTGACGACCAGAAATGTGGGGAGAGGAAAACAGAGTACATAATGATACGTGGCCGTCGTGTAGGAATATTTCAATATTGCTCATGCAGTTTATTTTTAGATTTTGATGTTATTTTCATTGCACAGTCGGTCGTTTTCGATGTTTTTACTACGGATTGTGGCAATCCCTGAAGTTTCTTTGCTTTGTTTGAAATATTAATCACCAACTTTTTCACGTATTTATAGGACATAGTTTTGGAATAGCAAGCATAGTTTGGAAGATATTTCCAATGTCATAGTTGAATCCTGCTGGATGTTTTTCTTTACCAATTTCAGTTTGAGCATAGTTAGAAGTAGCACGGAGCCAAATCAGGCAAATATGTGGGCATGGTTAAGCACCACAATACATTTTTTCACTTATATGGTGAATTTTTTTTTATTGTGTTTTTGGGTTCAAGGAATGATAGGAAATGAAATGAATGAATGATGAAAATTATTTTTTCAATGACAGTGTAAATCGTGTTATTGTTAATAGTGAACTCTATAGGAGTATTCTGACAATATATTTGGCTTGAACTGATAAATGTGGATATAAACACGTTTTCTTTCAACAAGACTGTGCATACAAATCTAGGCCCGATCTGTAATGTGGTCTGTCATCCTCTACCAAGACAACTCTAGGTCATATTCAACTGTGAAATAGTACATTTTTAAGAATAATCTGTGATAGTGATACTAGACAGGTCTACAGATCCTCAGATTCATCGCCGTTACAACGTATTTGCTATGGCATTGGTTGAACTCCAGCTTCCAGCAACTTAAAATCAAAGTTAAAGAGATATCTAATTTGATTCATGCCTTGTAAATATACAGAGTGTCGTAATAACCGTACATAAATGTACGTGAAATTTCTTGATGTTATGGTATGCTGATCCATCCTCTCCATATGGTCTTGCCAATTCCTCCGTCTTATTCCTCACGATATTATATTCTTTACTATGTATGTTGCTCTTATATCACTGTTTCTCACTATATCCCTAACAATCTTTCTGACTATTGTTCTTAGTGTTTTCATCACTGCTGTCGGTTGTGTGAGATCGTGCCTCGATACCATAGATTAGTGTAGATCCGTATTTTACTTTCAATGCGCATATGACTTTCTCCAGATAACATCTCTTAAGCAACCTGACATTGCAGATGCTTTGTTGACTTTTAGACCATTGCTACTTGACGTGTCGGTTCCTAAGTAACGAAAACTCATTAATTGTTAGGTTGGTTTGTCATTTACCATTACAGTTATGGAAAGTTATGGAGCTTCATCAGCTCCTTAACTGAAAAAATATCATACATTTTGTTTTGTCGACGTATATTCGCAAGTTTTTGACTAATTTGATGGAATTTTTGCATCTGTCTTTGTATAACACAGCTGCCAATTCTGTATCCTCCTGACCATGCAGATCTAAGCTTGTTTGTTCATTGTACTAATTCTTCTTTTCTTCTTCTTCTACTTCTTTTTGTTTATTCTCTGTATCTACTCTTTTTTTTTGTCCAGTAGTTCTAGAAAGTGCCTTTCCATCTCTCCTTCATTCGTTTTTTTAAATTAGTATTTCTCCTTTGTGCTTGATTGTCATAGATGACAATTGATGATGATATTGACATTGATGTCATTGATGACAACAATTGATGTTTTTATCTGAATTTTAGGAACTTTCAACAAATTGTAAAATAGTTTTTGTTTACTTCTGCTATTTCTTTCAAGATTATCTTCAAATTCTTCCCATAAGCATTTTTTAAGCTTCTAATAGTCCCTTAACTTCTTTACATTGTTCTTTATACAGATAACAATGGAAATAATTGAGTAGCCTTTGCTAATAAAGCATTGCTTTTTAATGGGAAAAAATAGCGTTCAAGCAAAGCAATGACTTGATAAGTGTTACTCGGACTCTGCTTCATCGAGACAAATGGTAGATAAGTGGTTTGCTGATTTTAAAAGCGTCCGTACAAATATCGATAACGTTGAACGCTCTGGTCGCCTAAATCCGGCACTTATTCCAAAAAAAAAAACAAAAACAGTTCACAAACTAGTTTTGGCCGATCGTAAATTGAAGTTATTCGAGATAGCTGACACTTTAAAGATATCAGAAGGCAGTGTATTAACCATTTTGCATGAAGATTTGTCCACGAGACAGCTCTGTTCGAAGTGGATACCGCGTTTGGTCACAGTCTATCAAAAACAGCAATGCGTGGACCCTTCAGCGCGCAGTTTGGAGCTGTTTCAGCGCAATAAAAAGGCTTTTTCCATGCGGTATGTGACAATGTATGAAACATGGATCCATCACTATACTCCTCAGTCAAATCGGCTGTCAGCTGGTAAGGCTTTGGCATCCGTATTTTGGGATGCGCAAGGTATTTTATTCATTGATTACCTTGACAAAGGAAGAACCATCAATAGCGAATATTATATGGCGTTATTGGTGCGTTTGAAGGAAGAAATTGCGAAAAAACGGCCCCAAATGAAGAAGAAAATAGTGCTCTTTCATTAGGCCAATGCACTGTATCACAAGTCGCTCGCAACAATGACAAAATATGACAAAATTGCACTTTAAATTGCTTCCCCATCCGCCTTATCTGGATTTGGCTCCCAGCGACTACCACCTGTTTGCAGACCAGATATTTGGCGAAACTGAAGTCTATTTTGAGGCCAAAGATAAATCATTCCACAAAAAATGCATCGAAATGTCAGAGAAACGTTGGAATCAATGAAGGAGACTATGTAGATGAATAAAGTCAAATTTTGCCTAAAAGTTGTTTTATTAACCATCCTACGAACTTAGTCAGTGATGTGTTAGCGTGGTAGCGGAATCGATTACCGCACTTGTGGACTACTTGTGGAATGTTTCTAGGCACGAGGTGTCAGTTCGACGCTGGGTAAGGCCGGATGCCTTCTGAAAGGTTTTCTGTATTGGTTACTTGCCAGTCTTCCTTATGGTTAAGCATAGAACCAATGGTTGATTGTCGTAAGGGGATGCTGAGCGGGGTTTGCGGTAGCCGAGGACGTGGTTCGGAACCCACATTAAGCTTGTTGGTTGCTGATACGCCTCAAACTCTAAAACTTCACTAAACTCGAAGAGATTTACCACTAAACACCAATTACTTTTTAAAACTTTTCGACGCATATTTCGCGTCAGGAGATGATTTAATATCAGATCAAAAAGTGATTTAGTGTTTAGTGGTAAATCTTTGGTGAGTTTAGTTTGACACTTAAGGTTCCAATAGAAGAATTGACCTAAAACTTCACTTTATTAATATATTAATTAGATGTTTACATTTTTAAAGAGCTTTCCTCTCCTTTTCAGCCTGAAAATAAAGTGAACGGTGACAGTAAGGAAACCAACGGTAAAGATGTAGATACCCCCGAAAACAAAGTGGAAGAGATCGTTGTGAAGAAAGTGGAAGGATCTCCAGCCGCCACAGATAGTCCGACGGTCAGCGTGGAGGTGTAGATTTAACTATTTTTTTTTTAATTGAATAATAATTATTTATGTGGTTTCTATGGGCAAGGGCCCCGCATCCCCTCGTACAGGTTTCTAAATGTAAAACCCATCATTTAAAAGTTATTTTTCTATTTATTCGTCGTAATATTTAATGTTGGTTCGTCTGGGAGAAGGGGGGTCTCTCGCTGATGTCGACCAGGAGACTGAGCTAGTCTCTTGTGCTGTTCCTAATATTAAAAACTACCCTCAACATTCTCATCCTTTTCAATGTGCCAACTCCTGCAAACCTTAACTAAAAAAAATCGACAATGTACAATATATAATTTTTGTATTCGTGTTTTTGTATTATCGTTGCATTTTTTTTAAACAGTATTTAGCAAGGAAAATCATTTCGAAAACATTCCTAGAACGATGAAAAAGTGTTTTTTATATACATAATACTCATTGACGTGATTTCGGACTGTAGCTTTTCTATTGGATTTTTCTCGAAATATTTGTGATAAGGAAAATTTGAAAGTTTTTTCGAAAAAAGAACTACTCGCGTACTTAAAAAAAAAAACAGTGAAAAAACTTTCATTTAGTTCGTGTTTTAGTTTTTTTAGGCGTTCTCTTTTTCGTATAAGTTTGTCGGTAATTTTTCTTTTACCTTTTAATTACTAAGATAATTTTTTTAATGGTTTAATTTAGTGTACAGGCTGTTTTTTTTTTCGTTGAAGAGAAAAAACAGCTACCTAATAATATATTGTATACGTTTTAGCACACCACATAATAAATTTTTGTAGTGTTCTATAAAATGTGTTTTATTTACTTCATATTCATTTTCCCTAAAAGAATGGTTCTAAAATTTACATATACCAATGGGTAAGCCAATAAAGAATTTTGCGTGCCTAAAGTGTCAAAATTATTCAATAGTCTGGTAAATCATTTGAGCAACGCTTGCAAATCGCCGAACTTTAGTATCAAAATCTGTTTTCTGTGCGTCAAACTTATAAGGTACTTTTTTTCTGGGTTTTTTAAGAAGGAAGTCTCGATTATATATTTAAAGCTGATATAAGCTGCTTTAAAAAAAAAGTCATGCAAATATTTTATTCTATACCCATTTTTATAGTGTAGACAACCAGTAAAACGCCTGCTTTGCTGTGAATTTTGAATTGTCAACGTCACCAACTTGTAAGTCTCGAAAAAACAGTACTACACCATTTATCATGGCTTTATAATTTTACTCTTCTTAAAAATGTTTCGATGAATGAAATAGTAATCTTAGATTTTATTTCTCATATGTACACTGATTTCCAATAAATTCGGTCGATGGCGCCATGGATTTGAGTTCAACGAAAAGTGGAGTTTGTAAGAGTTGTCAGTGTCATATTTTCTTTATAATATAGTTTTTTCGTGTTTTATTTTAGTCTATTTGTTCTTTGGAACTGATAAAAGAATTCACCTTTTATCCTGCCATTTTATTCATTTTGTTTCAAATTCTTTTGATAGATAAAAAATGAAATAGTAATCTCCATAGTTTTACTTTTTCTATGTTCTGATTTGGTTATCAGGGCAATATGTTTTTTGTATTTAAAATATATTTTTTTAATATCTTATTTTGGTCTATTGGCTGTCAACTTTTTTAGAATTTTAAAGAGACATGGGCTTCTTGTTTTTTTTTTATTAAAACAAGGTACAGGTGATAGAGATATATTTTTCGGTTTTCGGTTTTTTTAAGAAAAACACAAATTTCACATACTAATAATAAAGGAAATACATATTTTAGGGGTTAATTGTTCGATTTTATATTTAAATTTGATATAAACAATGTTTTAAATGAGAAAATCGAAAATATTTTGAATATAGGAAATTTTATAGTATAGGCAACTAATAAAACGCATGATGAGGACATTGATTTGACAACATGACCAATTTGCAAAAGATTCTGGAAAAAAGCAGTATATTATTTAACATGGGTGTATATATATATATATATATATATATATATATATATATATATATATATATATATATATATATATATATATATATATATATATATGATCTTTCTTTGATATAAAAATAACGAAATAGGAGCCTTTTCAAATTTTACATTTTATATATTCTGATTTCGATTAAATTAGATAGATGGCGTAGGTAATTCAACTTCAATGATGAGCGGAGTTTTTGACAGTTATTAAGGCTATAATATTTCTTTTTCTATTGTATTTAAAATAGTTTTTTTTTGTTTTATTTTGGTTTTATTTGTTGTTCGGAGTTGCTGTAAAAGGTGTTTTTTTGAGATAATAGTGGGCAAATTCTTCAGTATCGCCAGTAAGTTTTTCATCTGGTAATTTTGTGGTACTTTAAGGCGATTATGCAAAGAAAATGAATTATCCACGACGTTTTTTTGAATTTTTTCTCACACTGGCCGGTCGATAAACCAGTGAAATCGTCGAACACCGAATCATAATAGTAAATTATAAAGTGTTTTGTTTGGCGGCGAGTTGGAGCTTCCAACTTATAATTTACTTTTGATTTGCTCGTGTTTGGACGACGAACGACCATACGAACGGTTAACAATAACGAGCCATGGACGAAAATACGCCTGTAACAATGCTCCAAAATGTCAAAGTACGGAACAAAATAAGGAAAAGTAATTGTAGCGGAGTTGTTACATGTGTCGCAGGTGGTGGCGGATTATTCGCTAATAGTTTTAGTAAAAGGCCAGATTTGAACGATTTTTGTTGTCAATTTTTAGTGTCCGGCACAATAAAGAAATCTAGGTGTCAAAATGTCAGTCCATTGAAACCTGGGGCTTTATCTTTTTTTTAACAGCATTTTTGATTTCAGTTTTTAATGTTACGTTCATTTCTTGCCAAATTAGATATGCTGGAATTATACTGATCTTGGAAGAGTTTGCTGCAATAGTCTTTCCATTCAGTGAATAATTCGGTATTATATTCTGCGCCGTGTTATTTTCTTCGCAGTTTTAAAAAAAATCGATTTTGTAAAAATCCAGCGGATAAGTTTTGTTATGCGGACAATTTATTTCAAAATCACTAGCTAGATATAGATCTAGCATAAGAACAGGTATTTTTGATATTTTTTGAGTTTTAGATAGTGGCGAAAAACCCAAATAAAGAAAAAAAATATATGAACACGCCACAATCATTCACACATTACTTAAAAATATGTGTCTCCTTTTTTCCCCACCACCGACAAAAAACATAGCTTATCATTTTCGGATTTAGGACTACAAATTACTTCTTATGCACCTATTTTCATCGGTGTTACCTCAAACAAGTTTAAATTTATTGATATGGGGTATTCGACAGTGGCCTGAGGCCCGGTTTTTCGCGAATCTTTTCTTAATTTACAAGAGATGCAGCACTGGTAGCATCATGTGATTAGTTGATGGTTAGAACAGATTAATTGATGGTCATTTCCACATTCAGCTCCGGGAAAGGTTTTAGCATTCTGTATTGACGATTGCCATCGAGACCAAAATGTAATAAAAAAAAAATTGTAGTTGCTTTCGAGGGACTGCGGACGGACTACAGACGACGAATATGGTGTTGAAATAAAGTTTTTGCGATTACCAACTCATATTCTATGCAGAACTCTTGCTCTATGCTATTCATGTTGGATAATTTCTCCATCTGTGTTCTGGATTAAAGTCTCTTTAAGGGGAAAGCTTTTTACTTTCTTAATGTTCTAGAAAAATATTCTTCTCTCCTGTTTATCACATATTTCCTGTATTTTCCCTGTTTGCGTTTTAAGCCTCCGTTTCTCCCACTTGCATACACATTTGGTTTCCCTTCTCAATCTCTTGTATACTTCTCTTTTTGCTTTAGTGGGCCTTTGTATGTACTTCAGTCGGGGAGAGTTTCTATTCCATCCGTTGCTGTGTTACAAGTCTTTCCAGGTTATTGCCGTCGCTGGGTTCAGTGTGATCGAAAAATCTTAGACGTATTTGATGATAGAGAAATTAAGTCAATCAGTCAATCTGACACTTCCAATTCCTGCGGAATTTGCTGTAATTTCTCGCATTTTGTACTGTCGACGACGCCTTCCAAATAATCAAGGAAATAGGTATATAAGATGGTTAACTTCTCTGGCTTTTTCAATTATTTTTCGAATGATGAATATCTCTTCGCGATATGTAGGATGATAATAATAAGTAGGATTTTAAGAGTTCTTGATAATGTGATGGAGGATTTTACTAGCATGTGGAATGACTAGAAGATGGTAAATTCCGCAGTGAGGAACTTGCATGGATTTTATATTTTCGAAATTGGAGTTGTATTTGATTTTGGATATAAAAAACAATTTTTTGAACATGAAATTGTTTACAGCTATTTATTAAACTTGAAGAGATTTACCACTAAACACCAAATCACTTTTTTTGAACTTCTCGACGCACGTTTCGCTAACAATGTTAACATCATCAGAAGATGATTTAATCTGAATCTGAATTGATGATGCTAACATGGTTAGCGAAACGTGCGTCGAGAAGTTCAAAAAAGTGATTTGGTGTTTAGCGTTTCACACCAAAGGTTCCAATAGAGGAATTGAACTATTCATTAGTTTGTTTATAAAATTAAAAATACATTTTTTTATTCTATATATATATATATATATATATATATATATATATATATATATATATATATATATATATATATATATATATATATATATATATATATATATATATATATATGGACACGTGTGGTGAACGTCTGGTGTTTCACACTTTCTGACTTGTGTTGTAAAACATGTCTACGCCTAGTTCTCCCATTGCTTTAATTACTTCTACGGTGATTTCATCCAAACCTGGGGACTTATCCGTTTTTTAGATTGTACATCGTATATCATTTTTGATATCTGTTTAGGTTCACGTGTTTCCAAATTGGGTATGCTAGGATTATACCCATCTTGGAGAGCAGCTGTAATCTAATTTTTGTGCCACAGAGTATAAATAAAAAGAATTCGTAAAGCACAAGGTATTACGTGACACCACCCCCGGCGTCCAAGGCAGCCTAAAATAGAAGCCTCCACCCAATTTTTCCACTCCCGGAATATACAGATTTTTCATTTTTCTTGGCCAATCAGCACACAATTATGCAAATCGTTGTACGAATGTGCCGGTTGGTTCCGGACGATAAATCACCGTCTCGACAATAAAGCCACCGTGAAAAGTTCCCCCCGAACGCCTTTCGCAACGCAAATTCCTATTGCCTTATAAATTATTTCGATGGAATTGAAATCGCGGCCTGTTTACTTTGTCGCTAGCGCCTGTTATTTGCGATTAACCGGGGTGAGTTGTTAAGTAGTGCTTAACAAACTGGGGAAAAAATATAACCCAGTGATTTTTGTTAATGTTTAATACAAATTTACACACTCCACACTAATTTTGCTGATCGTTTTATATATATATATATATATATATATATATATATATATATATATATATATATATATATATATATATATATATTTATATTTATATATATTATATTTTATATTTTTTTTTCTTGGGTTTTCGGTCATTTTATTTACATTCCGGTTATTTTTATTTAATCGTCTTCAGAACAATTTAATACACTATATTAACGTTATACTATTATAAACTATTAGATTCACTTTTTTTATTTTCTGACTTCAAAAATATGAAACTATGTCAACTAGGCACTTAAAACAACAGTGCCTAGCTCTTTATCAGAATTGATGCGTGATATATATATATATATATATATATATATATATATATATATATATATATATATATATATATATATATATATATATTTTTTTTTTTTTTTCTTAAAGGTATCGAAAATATTGTTAGAAATGACGAAAATACTGTGAAAGTTAGAGCTCTGAATATTAATATTAATATATCGCAAATTTCATTTTCCCATTTAAAAACAGGATTTTTAGAAGTTTGGAATTTTTTTTTTTTTATATATATTTAAAATAAAATTTTTACATTTTTTCAATTTTTCGACGAAACTATCAATTTTATCGAAAAATATTATTCGACCTTTTTTGTAGATCATTCCATTTGCTATAAATTTTAATTAATAAATTTTTCGAAACACCGTAAGAATCGTGAGTTATTTAAATTGAAATGTGAATTTTTCTAAATAATCGGATTTTTATTGCTTATAATTGATTACTAATATTACTTACTTGTTATATCTGATTAATTGTTAAAAAAATGTGTACTTATTTATGTTAAAAAATACTGATTTACTTATTTCTACGAAACGATTTCAAGGTCAAGACGAGCCAAACACAAAAACCAAAAAAAAATTTTTTTGTATTATGAAATTTATGACACTACTATCCGTACTGATTAAATATCCCTTCAGGGACGTCTCTTTCTACCGCAATTTTATGCACTGCATCGTTGTACTCCAAGAATCACAAGCTTGCCCAACTTTTTTGATTCGAGTGATGTTAATGCATTGTTAAGTATTCATTATTGTGAGTGAGGTGTATTTTTTAATTCCTGGAGAATATATATTTGCTATGTTTTGAAAACATCTCTATTCGTAAAAATAATTGATTTCGACTGAATTTTCTAATTAAAAATTATTAACAATTGAAAAAATATTCTAGTTAAAAAATAACTAGTAAATCTGTATTTTGTTAGAAGATGTACCACTCAATATCACAGAGAAATGTGGTTTCAACAATATGGTTGTTCAGCGAATTATGCTCGTTTTGTAGAGGATTATTTGAACAGATAGTATCTCGAAAGGTGGATTGGGCGCCGTGTTTCAATTGAGTGGCCTCCTCGTTCTCCGGACCTAAACTCCCTTGAATTCTTTTACTGGAGCTGAAGTGAAGTCCATTTTTCAGCACACAAACGTATTTTTTTATCATGGTATGAGTTATATAAATAAAGGGGAGGGGGCGGTCAATAAAACATCAGTTTGTTTTACTATGTATGCGATTTTTATTGCAATGCAAGCATAATTACCAACTAAGAAGGAATAAATAATACATTTTGCTATCATGTACAGGGTGATACAGGTTTCCGCGTCCCAACACTGACACGTAAGAAAAACGCGCTCGTCGAAAAATATTTTTGGGTTTTCTTTTTTCTCGCCCCTTTCTTCTTTTTCCACAAAAGGACGAGATCACAATACAAAAAAAATATAATTAAAGATAAATACAATACAAAAAAAAAGAAAATATATACAAATTTCCGTTAACCTAAGCGAGAAATTTTTGTTTTCGTAGTTGACAGGGGACAGAGCGAGAGAAATCAACTCTATAATAGTATATACATAATTAATTTAAGAAAATAATGTTGTTATTTTACGATCTTCGTGAGATGTCAATGTCAGAACATACGCCTGAGTTAAAAAAAAAGAAAAAATAAAAACAAATCACAATAATAACAAACGCGCTGCAAAAAATGAACAAAAAAATGTATATTACGTCGGCGGGGGAGGTCACAGGGAGAGGGGGTAACAGAAAACATGACTGGGGAGGGGGTGTGTGTGAGTGTGAGTGTTTCGGTGTGGGTGTAAGTACATATATCAGCTACAGAGAGCGCGTGCGTAAGCCGCAGCGCCCTCTAGGGAAGTGATCCCGGTTTATATCTATCTAGAAAAGAACTCGTACTAAATTTGTGTGTTTATGTTGAGTGTATGTCTGCGTGTGTGTGGAGGAGAGAACTGAATAGAAACTAGGTCATCAGTCTTTACAAGTTCAACTTTTTTTTGCTTCAAAACTGAAAAAACAACATCCAACACTCTTCTTATTTCATTTCGTCACCATCGTGCTAAAAAACATCAACGAAGAAAAATATAACATTTACACTGTTTTATCATAATTTTTTTTCCATTTTTTATAATTTTTTTCTTGTTATTAACGATTCGGGAGTGGGGGAACGTGACGGATGAGGAGTGGGGGGCAGGGCCGATTCGGTAGTCTGAAACCGTCTCTTTCCGTCAGTTTCAACCGTGCCGGATATCATTGGTCAACTATGCTTTGCGCATAAAAAATGGAGTGGGGGGAAATGGTCCTACACAACATACAAAAACTGTACAAATTTAACCTTACCATATTTTTTTTAATTAGTTAAAAATAGCGTTTTATAAAACTAGAAACAAGGAGATCCAGTAGGCCTGTTTGAAAGTGGTGGGAGATTTGGGCGGGATGTTCAAGGACGTTTTCCTTTTAGTGCGTCCTCAGGAATGTACACCTGGCCCAGAAAAGTATCAAAACTTGATTTATTTTTTCGAATAAAAATCATTTTTTTTAATCCATCTTCACAAATGGCGTAAATAATAGGTAAACGACAACAAAAAAACGATCCTTTGCATCGTGAATAGCGATATGAATTCTATTTCTATTCATGTTTTCTCTTTTATTATCTCTATTGACACGCGCTGAATTGTATTTACAAAATCAATAAGGAAGCGGTTTGTTAGAAAGATTAGTTATATAGTTATAGAGAAAAAAAAAGTAATTTCCACTTCTTTGTTGTGTGCATTTTTTCTTTCTTTGCCGATAGTGAAAGTGGTTATAATAGCTATTTGGAGAAATGGCGATAATTTAAGTTATTACATATTCTTCATTGTATAGAGTTCGAAGGATCAAAACTTTTTTAGCTATTAATTTCTCTATGTTCTCTATGCTTTTTTTTGTTGTATATATAGATTATAGTGTGTGCTAATAAAAACTATACATTAATCAATACACACCTCCCAGTTAATGAAGAAAATAAATCTAATTCTGAAAAAGTAAATAAGTCCTGGGAAATTCTGGACTATTTCTAAAATTCCCTCTAACCATGTAAAAATCCTATTGGGTCATTTCAACGCCCAACTAGGGAAAGAAAGAAAGTACAGAAAAACAGTCCGCAGTTTCCCTGCTCATAAATGGACTAACCTAATGGCAGAAGATTGGTTGAATTATGTTCGCAGTTTAATCTAAAAATAATGTCAATCCATTTTAAGAAGAAAATAACAAAACAAAAAATCTGGAGGTGCCCAAACACGTACATGGGTGAATTTCAAATTGACCATGTTGCCACTACGTACCCCAATTATAAAGAGATTTTGAATGTTCAAGTTACGAAAGGAGCTAACATAGACACAGATCAGTAATTGACTAGAATCAAACTTAGCTTAAAACCTCGAAAACTTATTCAAAAGAGATTGCTAATACCAAAGTTCGACTCTACTAAAATAAAACCAACCCTAACAGATGAGTTTGATAAACAACCAGCACAGAACTGGCAAGAATTGAAACAAAAAATTATTAAAACAGATAAGAAACATCGAAGCTAATTAGATAAACTAAAAGAAAATATGAAAACAATCAACTAAATGAAATAGAAAAAGATTTCCAAAAAAAGAACACCCGAAATTTTTACAAACACATTTAAAACTAAATTAACAGGCTATCAATACCAAAGTCTTTGCTTCCAAAAGGAGAACGGACAATTAGCTCTAAATAATCAAGACAATTGCAAAGAACTTGCGAAATATTTTGAACAACTACTAAACTGTCCTGAGCTCTTAAACAGATTACCAACTCTAAGCTCTAAACAAACAAATCCAGATTCATTACCACCTAATGAAGCTTCTGGTGAAGATGGAATGTTCAGGTACAATCAAGGAAATAACCAATATTTTACAAGAAGTTTGGCGAACCGAACGAATTCCGGAAGATTGGAAAGATGCTCTAATCCATCCACTACATAAGAAAGGAGATAGAACGGATGTAAACAACTACAAAGGGAAATCTCTTCTCCCAGTTTGTTACAAGATTCTATCTCAATGTCTACTAGACAGAGCACAGGGACAGTTAGAGCCTAAAATTGATGAACATCAAGCAATTAAAGAGGACCTAAGATCAGCAAATATTACACAAAGTGAAGTTCAGGACAGAGGTTGTTTCAGATACAAGGCTAACGTTTGGGAGGTTGGCCAGAGAGAAAAATGTAGGAAGACTGGAACAACTTGATCTGATGAAAGGGAAAAAGCTCATAGCGAAAGAATGAAATCAGTATGGGCGCAAAGGAAGGCTAACAACAACAAACGCCTCTAATTGTACTTCGCGTGGTCCACTAGGGCCATAAGAAATTATGTGGATTCCATAAGAAAGTAGTTCTTATAAATAAAAAAGCTTTTGGACAAAGAAGGAAGATTTTTTTTTAAATGTTACTGCTGTGTTGAATTCTTTGATTCTGGCGAAACAACCTGTTATTAAAACAAAATTATTTTAGAAAGCTTTCAAACTAAAAATTAAAAATAATAGAAAGTCGTAAACCAAACTCCAGAAACAAGTATTGGAATTATTTCATATCCTTTTGTATGTTTAGAGCTTGAAGGACCAATTTTTTTTGATATTTTGAATGGTTTCTCTTCGTTATTGATATGACTAATTGTATATCCACTAATAAGGAAGTAGTAGATATATGTGATATCAAATGAATTAGAAGTGGAATTTTTGTATTTAAAGCTCGAGCATCCAAAAATCCTCACTTTAATATTGAATAACTATATAAAGTTCTAGTTCCGTTCAGACTTTCTCTTTCGCGTCAAGATAGACGACACCTTTTCTTGCTCCTTTACCCTTTAGCAACGTAAAAGCAAAATTATTTATTGAAAAGAAAAAGTGTAGCGTGTTCGAAGGACCAATTTTTTTTTCTTTAATAATATAAGATTCAATTTCTATTCAGGCTTTTTTCCCTTTTTTCTTTGTTGTAGGTATAGATAACTATAAAGTTATGCATAAAAGCAACAAGAAAAGTTTATATTACATAACCTTTAGCAGAGAGAGAACAAAGTTGAATTTTGTTATTTCCAGTATTTTTGTGGTTGGTGTATTGGTGTATGTCATTAAGATTATTACAAAAATATTTACTAAATATCAAAATGAATCTTCAAACAATTAGAGACCCTTTTTTGTGTTTAAAGCTCGAAAGAGCAAAAATTCCCACTTTAATATTAAATAATTATATAAAATTTTAATCCTGTTCTTTTACCATTTAGCAATGATTAAATTCTCTCTTGAAAGAAAAAGTGTAGCGTGTTCGAAGAACCAAATATTATTTTTTTTCTTTAATGAGATCTAATTTCTATTCTATTTCTTGGCGTATGTGTTGATAATAAAATGATAAACATAGTTATTCAACACCAAAATCAAAATTAAAAAAAATACGGGTCCTTCTTTATGTTTATAGTTCGAAGGACCAAAAAGCCCCTCTTTAATATTGCATAACGATATAAAATCCTAATTTCGTTCGCGTTTTCTTTTTCGTATTAAGAAGGACCAAATATTAATTGTTTTTGATACTTTTCCGGCCGATTTCGAAAAAATTAACATCTTGCAAATTAGGATTCAGCAAAAAAATGATGTTTCGTACAGACAGCGACGCGTCAATCGTCGAGGAATAAAAAACAAAGAAAAAAAAAAACAATTTTTACAGGTTAATATCACATTGTTTCAACATTTCTACCACTATAAAATTTTCGTATCAATCTTTGAAATTGAAACTGAAAAAATAAGTCTAGTACGGACAAAGTAACGAGAAACTTATATACAGAAAGTAATGAGGGAATGGGATATCGACTGGAGATAAATAATTCGATATGGCACTTGTTTGCACCAAATAAATGGAATGTAGAATAAAGTTTTTGGGTAGAGGGGGGTTTGTGGACGTTTCTAAAACGCCTGACGAAACACCATAGTTAGTTTTGGGGGGGGATCGGGAAGGAAACGGAGATTATGTACAACCGTGGAATCGATATCCACGATGTATCGATACTATTGCACATTACTACTGAAAAATAGGCGAAATGGTTGTCGAGTCGATGTCAAAATTCCCAGAAATTATACAAAATATTTCAATACCGGTTATTTCAGAGGCAAAATGTTAATTTAGGCCTTAAACTGTAAAATATCTTGATTTAATCTGAACAACCGGTATAGGGCGAACTAAATGTATCGACCAAAAATAAATTCATCGATAATCCGTCTACATCTATATATATAATATATATTTATATAAATATTTGTTATTTTTTTTTCATCGATTCACAAGGGGTTTTTTTCTTAAATATTAGTCGTTTTAGGTCCATATTATGCTATGTTTGCCAAATATATAAGTTCCTCGAAATATCGATAATATAAACATATAAAAACGGTGGAGATAAGGGAGACGGACAAGGGTTCGGGATAAAGGGGAAGCAAAAGGAGGTTTTATATAGTGTATATGTTGTTTCTATCGAAAATCAACCATTCGATCCGAGAGTTTTTTTTTATTTTCGTATATATAAAGACGGAAAAGACTTTTTTTTAAATAATTCTTATTGTCACTCTTTTTAACGCATTTTTTCTCGGGCTCTGTAGGATCGAATTGTTCCAATATTTCGATATCGATTTTTTTTTACTCAGGACATGTACAAATATAAATATATATACGGGGTTTTTTCTTTTCTTTTCCTTACGAATCGTAACTTAGTGAACTTTTTTCTCTTGGATTTATAACTCGTATATCAGGTTAAGGACCACGTCATTATATACAGGGTGGCCATGTATAAATATTTATTTTAGATTAAAAAAAATAAAATTCTGAACGCAAGGAAATTATACAGGTTTAAAATAAATGTAAGGCAATTATGAGAATCAGTATACAGGGTGGATGAAAATAATTTTTCCATCCCTTTTGTTTATGCTTCGCCTTTTCTCTGCATGTTATATCAGGTGCATGCAATCACATCAATGGAACGACAATGAAGTCTGAACAAAAATGTACAGGATGAATTAAAGAATGTTTTTTTCCTAACTGAATTTTTTACATTCCTTTGTTCATTACATTTTTGTTTTATAGTAAATGTATATATATATATATATATATATATATATATATATATATATATATATATATATATATATATATATATATATACATTAATTTTCAACAAAAATATACATGGTGGATAAAAGAAAGTCCTTTTTCTATCTGCAATTTTTCGTTTCTTTATTCATTATATTTCTGTTTTTTAATTTTATCTTTTTTGGATGATAATTTGAAAAGATACTTCGGATTTTTGATGATCTAACTCTTATATTCTTTAATTCACAGTTATCTTCTCGTTTCTTATATAGGGTGAACATTAAACATTTTATCCCATTTCATCTTCTTCATCAAAAGAATCAAATCTGCGTCTCTACGTCAGTCTTTTAAGTCAATTGCTAGTTGGAAATTATTATTCTATTTACTTATTCATTTATGCCCTTATGTAATAAAATTAAATCAAGTAATGTATAGAGTGATTCAAGTTAAAGTTATTTCGACCAGAATTATTTGTGGTTAAAAATTTCCTACTTCTTCAATCATTATCCACCTTGTATATGATTAACGATGAAAAAATAAGATAAAAACAAAAAAGTACAAGAAGAAAACATTGATTGATCAAATTGTAGTCGACGGAAGATTTTTTAATTGAAAAAAACCTCTTTTTCTGATCAGAATTCGTTGTGGTTCGAAATATTCTCCTTATTTCGTCCTTGTCCGCCCTGTATACGTGTATTTTAGGTTCTTGGTGGGTTCTCTCTCGTTTCCTATCGTTCAAAGTCTTTTCATCCTCCTGTTCTTTTGTTTAATATACAGGGTGAGTGGCGGTAGGCCGCACAAAAATGGGTATCACAATTTTTATCTCATAAGAGGAGATGTAGGTGTCGTGGTTGTACGTGGTGGGGGATGAGGGATTTGTTACTTTTAACGAACAGTCTATATATTATATATATCACGAAAAAACACGTTGGGGGTTTTGTTTCCATAGGGGTTTTAAATGTTATTCGATTAACAAACAAGTCTCCAATTTACACACTACTATCACTAGGGGGCACGTTCATCGCCAAATCGCTACTAGTCCCAATGTCGCTATGCCCAACACCACCAGAATTGGCCTCGAAGACACTCCGGATCCTCCCAGGGTGAGTTCCTCGCTCTTTACCACCTCGTTCGGGTGTTTGTTGTAGGTTTTCGACTTCTTCGTGGTGGTGGATCGCGCCGACGGAGGCATCAGCGTGACCGCGGTCGGAGGCGGCGGCGGTCGTAGCGGGGGCGCTGTCGTCGCAGGCCACCAGGTTGGTCTAGGAGGTGGTAATGTGACCGGTGGGGCGGTGGGCGATTGGGATGGCATGCCCCACACTTTGAAGACGATCTTCGTGTTGTTGGAGCTGCACCTACCGCCTATCCTCCGGTGGAGATCTTCTGGACTTGATGTTGAGATGAAGTAGTAGTCGTGGCCTGTAACAAGAAAGGGAAATTTATTGAAGATGTTAACTTGCAAGAATTTGATACCTATTTCTTGTATAGGTAGGTAATCTAGTGTAGCAAAAGGCATAAATGTATATTTGACGATAATTATTTATAAAATTCCACAGTTGTAAAAGTAAAGTCCACAAGAAGTAAAGTCCACAACTTTACAATTCTCTATACTCTGATGCTCAGCTGTGAGTTGATAGGGGACCTTTTGTATTTTCCCTAGCTTATGTAAAAGTTTAGAAACGACTTTCGTTGTTTCTCCGAGTTTCTCTGCATACTCATCATCTTTCACTTCTTGTTAACCTTTTCAGATGTTCTGCATCATTTAAGCCAACATTTCCAGCTGGAAATTGCTGGAATCTCTTCTTACAATCAGAATTGTCCCTCAAAGTCGCATAAATCATACCCTGAGCATTTTTTTGAGTTGAAAGGCGAAAATAAGGCTTCAAATGCTATTCATCATTCTGAAGCTGAAAAATGGCGCTTTAAAATAACTAAAAAAATTCGGATTCGAATAATTTCTGTCGTCGATATGTATACTAAGGGTTGCATTTTTTTTGTTCCTCAATATATAAACGAAAATATAATGAAGAATATCAGACAATGGTTTAAAAACAGCAAATAAACAATCTAAAATGTGGGGTTGTATAAAAAGTTTAAAGGGGAACAAAAAAAGGTTGATATTTGGGACAGAAAGATTTTAAAAAACAGTTTTGGTGGTGTCAGAACAACAGAAGGGTTTGATATGGGTTTTTTTTGGGTGGTGTTCGTCCAAACAACCCTCCTTCACAAATAAATTTGAATCGTTCTTGTAGCAACATTTACACCATCTAAATCTGCTTTTATACATGCAGTTTTAAATGTATCAGCGTAATTTATAGTATTGCATTTTTGTACCTCTTCGTGGAGTAGTTTTTCCGGTTTGGTCAGGTTCAGTACAATCTCACGACCAAAAAGAAATGACTATATCGCGAAACTACCGATTTAGAGAGCATTAAATGCTTGGAAATGGAACATTGCCTTTCACCACTTTTATAAGCTTGTACCACTCGATTTTTGAGATCCACGGATACGTTAACTCCACGAACCATCTTGCAGCTTGTAATTGCAACTAATAAGACATTTAAGAATGCGTCGATAAAAGTTTTTTAAGAATGTTTTGTCGCTCCTTCTTTGTCGCATTATTCAGAGATAAAGTAAAATTAATAATCATAAATCGTGTTTCTGTATTTTAGAAGCTGTTTCCAATTATGGAATTTAATAAGGTACGTTTATGTATATTTACTGCTAATACAAGGGGGTTTTCTTCTACAAATCAACGAATATTATCTGCTTCTTCACTAATGTTCGATACTGTATATAGTATATATATATATATATATATATATATATATATATATATATATATATATATATATATATATATACATATATATATCGATATATATATATATATATATATATATATATATATATATATATATATATATATATATATATATATATATATATATATATATATATATATATATATATATATATATTACAGCTACTGCTGTCTCATTGGACGCAGTCCAAGAATATCTAACATTACATATATACGCCATCCGACGGGAGGTCGGCGAAAACATGGTTTATTGGCTGTGGATAGGGTCTCCCTATTCTTGATGGTATGTTATATGTCGGCGCCCTGAAGAGTCTGAACCTCGAGAGACGAAACATATGTCATCCAGTTGAAGGGATAGGTGGGGGCTCCTTCCCGGTCAAGCAACCAACAAAAGTGTTCGTTCAGGCGAAGACGCAAGTTTTGTGTTCCACATGAGATTGTGGAACCCAACGGTTGGGTGTGTGATGACGCTCAGCTACTGCTGTCTCATTGGACGCAGTCCAAGAAAATCTAACACTACATATATAGGCCATCCGACGGGATGTCGGCGAAAACATGGGTTGTTGGTTGTGGATAGGGTCCCCCTATTTTTGATGGTATGTTATATGTCGGCGTCCTGAAGAGTCCGAACCTCGAGAGTCGAAACATATGTCATCTAGTTGAGGGGATAGGTGGGGCTCCTTCCCGGTCAAGCAACCAACAAAAGTGTTCGTTCAGGCGGAGACGCAGGTTGTTGTGTGTTCCACATGATATTGTGGAACCCAACGGTTGGGTGTGACATGACACTCAGCAACTGCTGTCTCATTGGACGCAGTCCAAGAAAATTTAACACTACATATATATATATATATATATATATATATATATATATATATATATATATATATATATATATATATATATATATATCATCATCATCATCATCATCAGCCCGTATCGATCCACTGCAGAATGAAGGCCTCTTCAGCATGCTGCCAACCTTCACGGTCCTGGGCTTTCCTCTGCCACTCGGGTCCAATATACTTAACGATGTCATCAATCCATCGTGCTTTCGCTCTTCTTTGCGGACGTTTGCGATCAAGCGGTATCCACTCCAGGATTGCCTTGGTCCATCTGTCGTCCCATCGCCTCGCTATATGGCCTGCCCATTTCCATTTCAATTGTTTTACTCTTCCAATGATGTCACAGACTTTTGTTTGTTCCCTGATCCATGCGCAGGACTTTCTGTCTCGTCTTGTAATGCCAAGCATACATCTTTCCATTCCCCTCTGTGCCACCCGAAGTTTTTGAATTGATTGCGATGTGAGTGTCCAGGTTTCACTTCCGTATGTCATAACGGGTAGAACGCACTGATCGAATACTTTTCTTTTCAGGCAAAGTGGGAGTCTGCTCTTAAACACTATGTTGAGCCTACCAACTGCCTGCCAGCCACATTTAACACGCCGTTCCACCTCCGGGGCGGTATTCCCCTCCATTGAAATCCTCTGCCCAAGATATATAAAGCTGTCCACAATCTCTAAATCCCTTCCTAAAATTGAAATTCTTCTGTCCTGAGCGAAGTTATTGAACATAACCTGACTCTTTTTCAGGTTTATTTTCAAGCTAAATGGTTCGCCAGACCTTTGCAGTTCTTGTATGCATCTTTGCAGCTCCTCTGGGTCTTGTGAAATGAGAATAATATCACCTGCAAATCTAAGATGGTTTAAGTTTGCACCATTGATCTTTACACCATCCTGTTCCCAATCCAGTTTACGGAATACTTCTTCAAGGCCAGCCGAGAAAAGAATAGGCGATATTGCGTCACCCTGCCGTACACCTCGTTCTATATTAATTCCCACTTCAAGATCATCAAGGTGAATTGTGGCTGTAGCTCCATCATATATCGATTCTAATATGTTTACATAGGCTCTCTACACCTTGGCTAAGCAGTGCATCCATTATCGCATGCTTTGAGATGGAATCAAATGCTTTTTCGTAGTCGATAAAAGCCAAGCACAGTGGCATGGTATATTCGTTGTGCCTTTCCATGACCTGCTGTACAATCTGGATGTGATCCATTGTACTGAATCCACTTCTGAATTCTGCTTGTTCTCTTGGTTGTGCGTCATTCAGTTTTTTTAATATTCTTTTAGAAATTATCACAGTAAAAATTTTGTACATCACTGATAGGAGCCTTATTGGACGGTAGTTCTTTAAATCTTCCTGTGCTCCTTTTTTATGTAAAAGGATCACTTCTGCATTTTTCCATAAGTCAGGTACTTTTTGTTCTTTGAGGCATTTTGAGTATAATTTTGCCAGTGTTTTATGTAACGTCCGACCACCAGCTTTTAGCATTTCGACAGTTACACTATCCTTTCCTGGAGCCTTGCCATTCTTCATCAATTCTATATCATTTGTTGCTTCCTTCACTAGGATATCTGGCATTATATATTGTTCTTCCGTGGGTATTGCTGTCCCTGACTGGCTCTGATCTTCATTTAATTGGGAAAAAACCTTGTGACAATCTCTAACATTTGGGTACGCGCCCTGCACACTGTGCCATTCTCACGCTTTAAAGCATATATTTGCGTTCTTTTGTTTCTCAGCTTCTGTTTAGCTTTGTTAATTCCTTTGTTTTCTTCCAGGGTTGTTTGCACTAGCTGCATATTGAATCGGCGCGTGTCCTCTCTGATACGTTTTCTTATAGTTTTGCAGAGCTCAGTGTACTCGACCCTGCCAAAAGGACTACCTGCATTTCTCATTGCTCGCCGTTTCTTCATTAAATCAATGGTCTCACTGGAGATTTTTGTTTGCTTGAGACATTTTTCTTCTGGTGCTATTGAAGCAGCCGTTTGAAGTACATTGTATATATATATATATATATATATATATATATATATATATATATATATATATATATATATATATATATATATATATATATATTGGTACATTGGTACATATATACTCCAAGGCTCCAGGAAAGGACAGTGTAATTGTCGAAATACTAAAAGCTGGTGGTCGATCGTTACATAAAACTGGCAAAATTATACTCGAAATACCTCAAAGAACAAACAGTACCTGACTGTTTACTGACAGTACCTGAGATTTAAAGAACTACCGTCCAATAAGCCTCCTATCAGTAATGTACAAAGTTTTCACTAAGATAATTTCTAAAAGAATATTAAAAAAATTGAATGACGCACAACCAAGCGAACAAGCAGGATTCAGAAGTGGATTCAGTATCATGGATCACATTTAGGTTGTACAGCAGGCCATAAAAAAGCACAACGAATACACCATGTCATTGAGCTTGGCTTTTATCGACTACGAAAAAGCATTTTGGTTTGCATATGCTTTATCTACACCTTGGCTAAGCAGTGCATCCATTATCGCATGCTTTGAGATGGAATCATTTTTGGTGGGAATATTAGAGAAGCTATGACTTAACTTTTAATGCAAACAAAATTTGTCTACGTTATAAAGGATGTCCAGGATAAAATCCAAAACATATCTCAGTTTTTTTGAATGGAATAGTCTACTATTTATCCCATTTTACAATATTCCTAAGACGAAATACTTCTATTTTTCTTAAACATATTTATTTTATTTTTCTTAACAAATTTAGGTTCTTCTATATTTTTTCTGTTCATCATAGAAATCATTTCGATTTAGTTCTTGAACTAATTGTATATTATACAGATGAAATTTATATTTCCTAGTTATTCTGTGGCTGTACATGTTTTAATGCCTACATGGTTTTCTATCTGCCTGCATCAAATATGCGGAGTTTTACAGCTTGAAGAACTAAATATTCGTTTTCTTCACTCATAAGTTTTTTTCGTAATCGACACTCCAGTTCTTTCAAATCGCTCTTTCATATAAACGCTAATTCATTAGGATGACGTTCGGCATTAGGGAATCTTTGCGCATCAATTCTAATCGATAAAAAAGAGTTTTGATCACTTGCACCCAAAACGTTGATCATGCTTATCAATTCCTCTCTAGAAAAATTCACTTTAGTTCTACTTTCTATTCTAATAAACACCGTTCTACACAATTTGACAGTTAACAAAGTCTAGATAATTGACCGTTTGGTTCATTTGTTTCTATGCCATAAAAAAAAACTGAGATGATTTTTTTATTTTTTTTTTTATTTATCTCAGTTATTCTGGGCACTCTGTATAACGTAGATAGATTTTGATTGCACTAAAATTATATTTATAGTTTAAAATAAATGATAATAATAAAAATAAATGATATATGACACTGCAAAATAAAGTCTGCAACTCCTATATTTTTTACAAAATGGCGGATATCGGTAAAACCATTGGATTTAGGTATAGGACATGTTTCACGATATATGTTTAGAATCAATAACATAATGCAAAAATTGATTTCGATTGAAACGTCTTTATAAGTATTATGTGTAATATTTGTTCAATTATTTCCTACTCTTCCACCTTTACCTCTCCGATAATGATGAAATATCATATTTATTAAATGATATAAAAGGATTTAGAAACCATCAGAACAATTACAAGTCATTTTATTGCCTCTAAGCTACTACTACTATAAAGAATTGAATAAAAAAAGAAACGCATGTTTCTCAAAGACAATAACAATAAAGCATTTTATAAATAATATTTATCAAAGAGACCGACGATAAATTTTAAGAATTCATTAACCATTATATAGTCGATAAGATTTTTCCGTGAAAATCTGAGAAGTTTACTTTTGTTAAGTCGAAAATTAAACATGGATAATGGTTGGGAACAATAATTTTGCAATGCAAATAATCGTCGGTACGACGGATGTTGTAAATTGTTGCATCAAACAAAGGACGGGACAAAGATTTGTAAAGTTCATATTGAGGTAATGACACACTGTGTTCCGGTGTAATTTCAAGAAAATGCTTTTGTTCGGTCTTCACTTAAATCAGAAAAAAATATGATTTGTAAAATAAGAGTATTCGAAAAGTTTTCGAACTGACGGAAACACAAGATTTATGAGAATTATTTTTATAGTTTTCAAGGCTGTAGCCACTTTGCAATTCAATATATTTTGATAATAATTGTTCCAAATTTTTAATAAAGGGTGGGGCAAATATCACCCTAACAGGTGTTTCGGTTATTAATGTCGATTTTGCTAAGAGATGGCGTTACTAATACATTTGTTGGCATATATTAATGACGTCTATGGCGTTTTGGAGAGAAAACATACGCCATCAAGAGGCCATTCGACATTAATTGTCATTGTGCAAAAAACATAGATTTTCATAGCTTTGAATATGTCGAATTATACATCAGAAAAAGACGGAACACAGAACACAAAAAGAAAAAGTTTTGCCGGGAAGTTTAATAACCCTCTTTCATATGAACTAAACGGCTGCTGAAAGTTATCGATTCTTGGGTGAAGCTTATGGTGCACAAGCTCTAACGCAAAAAACTTGTGAACGATAGTTTAAACGCTTTAAAAGTGGTGATTTTGAGATAAAAGACAAGGAGCATCCAGACATCCGAAAAAGTTTGAAGATGCAGATTTGCAAGCATTATTGGATGAAGACTCAATTCGTACGTTGAAACAATTGGTAGAAACATTGAATGTTGCTCAATCCACCATTTCAGAACGTCTACATGCATTGGAAAAGATCCAGAAGGAAGTGTTTCAAAATAAGTCAGACGTATGTGCGTGTTGGTATTATTTGGTCCAGTATAGCGAAGATAAAACCCTCCGTTTCTCGATTCAGGAGACCTTGTGCTATATACTTAAAGGTGGCTTGAAATACCGAATTGAGATTCCTGTAAAAAGTTCTTTCTGATTTCTGGAATAATTTTGATCCATATTCCTCTTATTGCTTTTCTTGTATTTCTTCAGCATTGTCACATATACTGAAAGTTTCTGTTTTAAGGCGTCAAGGCATTGTTGGAGTGTCGTATTCATTGCGCCCCTCATAGACTTAATTTCAATTCTTCTTTCTACTTTTCCAATTCTTCTTCCACTCACCCATTCAGTCAGACGTCCAACATCTGCCCAGAATGAATCAATTTTCTTTACGAGCCTAAGGGGATCTGTGCCTTCGTACTCCGACATTGATTTTCCAAATGCATGCAGAAGACATTCATTAACCTGATCAGTGTTTTTTGGCCGTTGTTCACTAATTACCTTTAAGTGTGTAGCTTGAGTTGTTTGTTCATACATTATAATGCCTGGATCGTTATTATTTTCTAAAATATCTTGTCCTATCACAGGCTGACTTTGTCCGGCCAGGCCAATTTCTTGTTGGATTTCTTGTTTGATCGCGTTTAGTCTAGTTTCTAGAATTATACTTTTCTTGAGAATAATTCTATATTGATCAGCCACGCTCTATTCTGTGACTTCTATGTCAGAATATGCTTTAGTGAACTCGGCGTGAAATTGTATATTCGTCGATTCTTTCCCGTTCAAGTTGCGTCACTTTGTAATAAATGTGCATGATTGTTTCATTCATCAATGATGTCCAATTCATGCGTCTTCTAAGTAGTCCAGCTTGAGTGAGCTCCGGTTGAAATATCGGTGAAGCAGCTCCAGCAGGTGAAGTCTCCGGTGATATTAGACTTCAGTCTAGTGCCTTTTTGTAGCCCTTCTTGTTGTGCCATTGAGTTGGGAACCGCCATTCGCTCCAGCCTCACCAACACCGGAGAAATCCTTCCAATGGTTCCCAAGGATTCTTGTAGGCAAAACCCTACCGCCTTGTATAATACTTTTATTTGTCTGCTCCATAAACATTCGTTTTTTGGGTTCAAGGGAAAAGACGGACACCCAAGGTAAAGCCCCGAATTACCATGGGAAAACTGTTTACTACCGGAGGACGCTAGGTATCCTGAGACATCGTTAGAGACACTTTAACCCTGTGCCATTCAGATCCTTGGCACGATTGATTTCCATTGATCATTATTACTAATTTTTTTTCACACAGTTGTGGTAAGAACTCCAAGTACCCGGGTGTAACCAAGAATATTTGGGTGTCTTCTGACGGTCAAGGGTGCGTCTGACTATTTCGACTATTCCCAATATTACTGCTTTTTGCATCCATACTACTGCTCTTTTTGTGATACTTAGTTGTTCGAGGTTCTGTATTAGGGATTTGTGGACTAGACCATTAGCGCTCACCACAAATGGAAGGATAATAACTCTATCTAGGTGCCATATATCTTTGATTTCAAAAGCCAGATCTCTATATTTGTCAATTTCTTCCCTGTATGCTCGGTGTATATTTTCATCTAAAGGTACAGAGAAGTCAACTATTGTGGCTTGATTAGCTTCTTTCTGGTAGAGCACTAAATCTAGTCTATTTGCTTGCACCGTTCTGTAAGTTCGAATCCGCAAGTCCCAATATAATTTAATGTGTTGATTTTCTAAAACAGGTTTGGGAGCGTATTGATGATATGGTGTGAATGTTGTTAGTAATCCATGTTTCAGACATAGAAGTTGGTGAATAACTTTACCCATGGAATCATGTCTTGATAGGTAGTTGATGGGGGCCAGATAGGTGCAACCCGATATTAAATGTTGTATCGATTCCTTGTCTTTATCACAGTATCTGCATTTGGAGGTTGATATGTTTTGTTTCATGATGACTCTAACATAATTTCTCGTGGGTACAACCTGATCCTGTATTGCCATTATAAATCATTCTGTTTCTCCAAAGATATATCCTGAGGTTAAATAGGTACTTGTAGCCTTGGAGTCAACTTGTTCTTGATTGTTTAGAGTAGCATAGTGCCATCCATGCAAGGGTTTGTTGCGCCACTTGGTTTTCATTATTTCAAATGTATTTTTTGGTTCCGGTTGCGGTGGTTCGGCCAGCCGAAGAGCAGGGTACTTTTTTTCCAATACTACAGCTGCTCGATGTATGGGTGAGTGTTTTCTATAAAAGCATTTCTTTAGGCTTTGACATTCCCTTTCGTGTATCACTTCCAAACAACCCAGCCCTCTACCGCCTTCCTTTCTTCGTAGATAAAGCCACTCCATTGCAGCATTGGGATGACGCTTTCTGGCTCTTGTAAATGCGCTTCGAATTTTTCTGTCTAATCTCTGCAGGTCTGTCTTTGACTTTTACTAATATTATTATTATCATTAGTATTACCACTATTATCTGTTTGTTGATTAACTAACACTGATGCCCTTTGTCGATAAGAGTTACATAATAAAAAATTATGACTTAGTTCCAGCGTAATTTTCATATTGTCAGTTGCAGGACCTAAGCCAATTTTTTTCAGATTATTTTTTTTCAAAAAACTGAAGAATTTCATACAACTTTTTTCGTATTTTTTCATGTGTTTCAAGTGCATTTAAAAAAAACGTCTCAATAGGTCAATTTTTGATAAAGTTATAGCTATATCAAAAAAAGAGCCATTTTTTTCAAAAACCCATAACTTTTTTTGAGGTTGGGTAAAAAAAATTCAAAAAAATCTGAGAAACGTCTTTGGGGGGGTAGAAAAGGACACAAAAGTTTCAGCGAAATCAAAAGTATATATATATATATATATATATATATATATATATATATATATATATATATATATATATATATATATATATATGAACACTTTTATTGGTTGCTTGACCTGGAAGGAGCCCCACCTATCCCTTCAACTCTATACTACACATATACGCCATCCGACGGGAGGTCGGCGAAAACATGGGTTGTTGGCTGTGGATAGGGTCTCCTGATTCTTGATGGTATGGTATATGTCGGCGCCCTGAAGAGTCTGAACCTCGAGAGACGAAACATATGTCATCCAGTTGAACGGAGACGCAGGCTGTTGTGTGTTCTACATGAGATTGTGGAACCCAACGGTTGGGTGTGTGATGACAATCAGCTACTGCTGTCTCATTGGACGCAGTCCAAGAAAATCTAACACTACATATATATATATATATATATATATATATATATATATATATATATATATATATATATATATATATATATATATGCATAGTACCATTTAGGTTTCGCGAATTTTTCTAAATTATAGGACCTACAAGCTTAAAATTTGGCAGAAATGTTCCTCATACGTCGTAAATATTCGCTAAGGGGGAGGGTTCATAAAAATCAACTCCTAACGGGCGTCGCAGGGGCGTAAAAGATAAATATAGTCCGAAATTTAAGATTGTATCGCTGTGCATCCCTCGCAATTTCGAAAAAAAATGTCAAATATATATAAATGATCAATATAAATGTCAAATATAAAAATCAACTCCTAACCGGCGTCGCAGGGGCGTAAAAGATATATATAGTCCGAAATTTAAGATTGTATCGCTGTGCATCCCTCGCAATTTTGAAAAAAAATGTCAAATATATATAAATGATCAATATAAATGTCAAATATAAAAATCAACTCCTAACCGGCGTCGCAGGGGCGTAAAAGATATATATAGTCCGAAATTTAAGATTGTATCGTTGTGCATCCCTCGCAATTTTGAAAAAAAATGTCAAATAGCAGATAACATTTATAGAATTCTAAAAGTAATTTTAATAATAAAAAAATCAATTATTACTAAAGAGCAACTGCAAGAATTTTATAATTGTCTTGTTATTGGGTTAGCATTTTGTACATAAAGCATTATTACTTTTATTATTATTACATTAAATACTAAAGCATATAAGTTTCTTCTGCCAATCTCTATCTAGTAATCACGCCGAAAAACATAAAAAATTATGTTAATTCTAACTGGAAAAAAACCGTTTTACATTTTCAGTCCCCCTTATTTCTATCGTAGATGGTATTCCACTGATAAGCGGGTCCTTTTGAAACGCACTACCATTTTCGGCTATGTCCCATAGATTAGAATAATTTTGATTTTTTCCTAAAGTTCGTTTCGAAAAAAAAAAACATTTGATTCGTTATCTTCATCATCTACTACCTGAAATTATTTCTTTTTATGGGAAAGCGACATCTGTTGCCTATTCATGACAATGTTAATTCGCCATAAATTATACAGAAACCGTCCCTAAAATTCAAGAAACGTTAGGAATTCATTAACAACCAGTTAATAGAAGGAAGTTGATAGGACGAGTATGTGTTGTACGGTGTGGGCAGCAAGTAAATGTTGGCGTTTATTGGTACCCGTGTCTGTCAAAGGAAAAAGGATTGATGCGAAATGAAATAAAAAAATTATTTATTTATAATTCTCCGTCTTTATTATTGAGAAAAGGCTCCATCAGAAATTTGGTTTTAACGAGTTTTTAAATAAGAGTTTTAGAACTTTGAAACTTAATAGCTACAAAATAGCGAAATATTTGCATGGGGTCTAAGATTTTTTCTTATGATTTTTCTTTCCTTCTTTTCAATCTCCTCGATGTCTCTCTTTCTATTCAAAATGAGCGTTTCTGCCCCATATAGACATTCTGGCTTAATAACTGTGTTGTAATGTCTCAGTCTTGTGTTTATAGATATGCATTTTTTGTTGTAAATATTTTGTGTAAGTCTCAATGCAGTTTCCATTTTTTGACATCTCTCCCTATTGGCCGCTTTTTCCAACCCGTTTTCCATGATTATTTTACCCAAATATTTGAATTGAGAGACTCGTCTGATGTTACCATAGTTTGTTTTTAGAAATGGTGTTCTTAGTCTGTTGCAGGTCATGTATTGTGCCTTTTCAAAGGAAATTTGGAGTCCTACCTTTTCTGTTGTTTCTTTAAGATTTCAATCTGTTTTTGTGCCGTTAATATATCTTGAGCCAATATTGCTAGATCATCAGCAATCGCCAGACAATCAATTTTGATGTTGGTTCTCCCCAGTATATCGAACTGGTAAATATTCAGGGCAGACTTTTTTCACGCCACTCCAGTATTATTTTTTCTAGAACACAGTTAAATAAGAGTGGCAAGAGTCCATCCCCTTGTCTCACTCCAGTTTTAATTTCGAAGGGCTCTGAGATGTCATCCAAGAACCTTTGACCTTGTGTTAGTTAATGTTGCTTTAATAATTGCCAGCGTTTTCAGATCTAGTCCTTGTTCCTTCAAGATTTAGAATAAAGATTTGCGGTCAATAGAATCATATGCTTTTTTGAAATCCACAAACGTACCGATGAGATTTTTATTGTACAGTTTTTGATGTCTTAGGATCAACTTTAGATTCAGGATCTGTTCAGGGCAGGATCTGCCCGGTCGAAAACCTGCTTGATATTCACCAATTTTTGATTTTAATATTGTTATATAAAATTATAAACTACAATAACTAAAATTACTAAAGTTATAAAATACTACACTGGTTATATGCAAAACGTGGCTGATGACGACTGGGGCCGAGTATACACGATTTAGTGCGTCATCGAACCGAGTGCGTTTGATGTCGAGTGGAGCCGAGTGAACTCGATTCAGCATCACCGACCCGGCCGTGACGGTTCACTTACGTTCACTCTTCAGCAAAAACGCGCTTAAAGAAATTTTCACTTCAAAAATCTTTTAAAGTTCGAAGCACTCTCTTTCCTTCTTCCTGTAATCCGATTAGAATAGGATAAAAATACACTTCGCCGTTGGATCATGTTCTGTGAATTCGCTGACAAGATGACATTTAGGTTTGTGGTTCTGGATAGTATTGCCGGCCTAACATAACTTTCTTTGTCGGATCTGTCAGTTTCATGTTCTGATCGTTTTTGAGTTGTGCCTTCAAACGTTTTGAATGATTTTTACTGTATTCTTTGCTGTTTTAGCTATTTTATGGTTTAGTTTCGGTTTTTGTAAGTTCTGTAGTAAAAAATCTGCGATTATAATTGCAAAAAATGCCAAAACTGTTAAGCAGTCTGTGCAAGCAACTTGTCTCGTCACTTATCAGGTATTTTGAACAGGAACGAGATAATGGGGCTCCTCCTTTGCTATTAAACACCGTCGGCGAGGCATGTATTAATAACTTAGTTGGTTTCATGGTTAATTGGAGTTTTTTTAGCGAGTTTCAGGCGCACTAAATATTCGTATTTGTAGAGTTAGTGCAATTTCGAAATGAAAGTGAAAAACTAAAGAACATGCAGCTCTTTGATGGATGTAAAACTTCGCTTCATACACTTCTAAAAGAAATTGGTTTTAAATTGAGGATAATCTACGTAGGGGCCTGTTGGGACTTCCAGGTATTGCATTTAAACGAATCTAATTTTTGAGTCAACATATCAAAGACGAATCTCTGTTTGATTTTGTTTATTTGGATGAAACATGGATATTTCAAAATAGGACCTTGAGTCAGTCATGGCAAGATGATAACAAGAGGAGTGTAAAGACTACAAAAGTTCATGGAAAAAGGTGAGTACTTAGGAGCCATTAAAGTCATGTCATAAATAATTGTTTTAAGACGTGTCAATAATAACATGTTATTGCAGATATATTGTTCTTCATGCTGGGAACAAGAATTGCTTTATTCCAGATGCCGAATTAGTCTTCTCTTCTAAAAACGTGATATTGTCATGAATAATGCACCATATTACAGTACACTGATGGATACACCTCAAACTAGTGTATGGACAAAACCAGAACTTACAGAATGGCTGACGAAACATAATCTTTTTGACCCTTTTGAAAACAGTATGTTGAAAACTGAAATCGTGATTCGGTAAGTAGTAATTAAAGGGACGGATTTGTGTATCATAATGTTCTTTTTAGGAACAAGCCTAAAAAAGAATATGTGGCAGATCGTCTGGCTGAAAAGTATGGCCACAAAGTATTACGTCTTCCCTCTTATCATTGCATATTCAATCCTATAGAATTGATATGGGGAACCATTCCACATTGATATGGAAGAACGATTGATAACTGTATGGATATGTGGAAAGAAGCTTTGTCAACAGTTACACCACAGATCTGGATGAACAGCATCAGACATACAGAAGAAGAGATTCAAAGATGGCCGAATCGCGAAAGAGTATTTGATAGACTAGAAGTTAATCTTTTAATAATTTACTTGAACAGCGATTCAGATGCTGAAAGTTGTTTTAGTGACAATGAATAATTAAACTTAGTGTGAACTAAACGAAAAGCCCCTATGTTGACAAGCAAAAGTTTCGCAAACAGATTTTTGATTAAAACTTTTAAAGAAAAAACTTTTCGTGTTACTTTTTCATTTACAGTTTTATCGATCATACAAAAGACAAAGTCTGGATATTTTGGTGTTGATGTGGCAACATTGTAACGTGAGTGTGTCATTGGTTTTGATGACCTACAAGTCCCTGAATGAGAATTTCAAGTTTTAGATTTGGAAACTCGTTTTTCCCATAGATTCGCTCGTACTTCCGTAAGAGGTATTTTTAAAATATTGTTTGTTGTTCAGGAAACATAGAAACTAATAAAAATCTAACCCGCTTTTTTATTATGACAGATCTAGAGGAAATTTTAGTAATATTTTTGGTGATAATGACGTAACATAAAAAAATTAAATGTCCTATGTTTAAATAAATTACTACTCACGTGGATCACATGATTCAAGGAACTAAGTACTCTGTACTATGGTATTCAAAATTGGAACATTAAAAAATAATATATTTCGCAAAACTCTTGTCTCATTGAGAAATTTTTGAGCAACCCTTGTATCTACCTGATTGATTTTATTATACATTTACTTGCTTATAAGCCGAATCGATAGAACAATGTTCTCCATATCAAACTAACTTCAAGATAGATAGATGTCTCCTGAAGGGACCTGGGGAACTCGGTAGGTGGTGGGCAGGACAGCGTCGCCAAGACGACTGACTATATCGTTAAAAATTCATCAAAGCGATTTGAAGGGTCCGGGAAAAAGTTTTTTCATCCGTTTCGAGTCGATACGGGGTTGGGTGGGAGAAAATGTCGCCGACATCGAAGAAAATCAGCTTATCGTCTCCAAGTGGGTATTTATTATTCGCGAAACAAATCGGGGACGGTTTTCGGATGCTTTTTACCGTCGATTGAGATCAAGTTTCGGCCGGTGGATGCATATTTTCTCAGTCATTATCAAAGAAAGTCGTGCTTTACCCTTCCTTCAGTCGTATACAGGGTGGTATGGCACAAAACTCATGGGACTATGGTTAACTTTTCAAAGCGTTTTTTTTAAATCTTGTTAACCATTTAGTGTATAGTGTCACACCTGAGTTACATATCAAGTGTTGGCCTCGAAAACAAAATCCAGATAAATCGAACAAGTTAAAATTTAAGTGGAATCACAATAATTTGAAACTTGATAAGTCTGAGACAGAATTGAAGGGAAACTCCTTGCTTTCTTTTGCGATCACCAACCTCGACAGTCCATACCAATTTATCAAATATTTTTTAGACGACGACCTTTTAAGTAAAATTGCTTCAGAAAGTAGTGATTACTCAACTCAGAAGGACCCTTCTAAGTCCAAAATAGTGACAAGTAAAGAAATTGATAGGATTATAGGCATCTAGCTATTTTCCTCGGTCTCAAGAGCTACCAATGTAAGAGTAAATTCCAATAGTAAAAGAAACTATTACTGCAAATAATTTTGAAAGTCTTGGTTCTACAATTCATTTTAACGACAATTTAAAAATGAAGCCGAGAGACGACCCGAAACATGACAGGCTGTTCAAATTGCGTCCAATTATAAACAGCCTGAATGCTAACTTTTTATTTATACACATGGTTGGAGCTGAGATGATGGACTCCCACATAGGAAGGCATATAATTCGAATGACAAACAAAAAATGGTACTTCAGTACCTTCTTTACTTATGCTTTTCCATTATATGCTTTTCTACCTGGTCTAACATCTCCCTCGGCCTATCCTTTGCTCTTCTCGCAAATGGGTTCTCAAGCCCATATTGATTTGGTACGCGAAAGTGTTGAATGCGAAAGAATTTATTATTCGCGAAGCAATTCGGGGAGGGTTGCTGCAGAGTAGGCAGAAACGTTCTCTTAGGATACCACAAGTGCTTTGGATGTAGTCCGTGATCTATCAAAGAGCTCCAGCAAATCCAGGTAAATTGAACAAGTTAAAACTTAAGTGGAATTACAATAATTTGAAACTTGATAAGTCTGAGACTTATCATATGATAAGCATACCCAAGATTACATACCGCTCAAAACAAAAAGGATGGTTTCAATTGGTGCAAAGAAATGCTCAAAAAATACAATCGTGGTGCGAAACAGGTGACGAATCTTGAATATATGCGTATGAGTCCGAAAGTAAACATCAATCGACTGCAGGGATCTTTCAAAATGAGCCAAACCCAACAAAGGTTGTTTGCCTGTTTTTTTGGAATAAATGGACATGTGACTACACTGCCACTAAATAATCGTAGAACAGTCAATTCTGCATAGTACAGTACAAGTCTTTGAAGAAATAAGAAAAAACAATCAGCCACGCAGGATCATTCTTCAGCATGACATCGCGAGCTCTCACCCATCGGACTAAATAACTCAATATTTTGCCGGTCAAAACATTGAATTGATGGGTTATCCACCGTACAATCCTGATTTGGCACCCAATGAATTCTTTTTGTTCCCGTCCGTAAAGAATAAACTACGTGTTTCACGATTTTCGACGCGAGAAGATGCGGTTGATGCGTTCATGTTTTGGAGATACCTCAATCGGAATGAAAAAAGTGTTATTAAAATTGGTTCAAACGTATTTAAAAGTATATCGCTCTTAGCGGAGAATATTTTGAAAAGCAGTAAAACGATTTTCAATGATAAATATTCGTTTTTATTTATTATTCCGGATACATAAATAGAAACCCTCGTATGTTTGTCAAACTTGTGATTTTTCCATATTGTTTTTGATTGGAAATATATAAAACGAAGCTGCCAGCTTACCTGGTAGAAACTCCAAACCACCTGGTTGTGGCGTAAAGGGCCTAAAGGTTATGGTGAAGTACATAAGTTTATAAGGTTTGTCGCACACTGCTATGATCCTCGGGTTCGGATTCGTTATGCGACACGTTTCATATTCGTCTTTGGACACGTTGTAGATGATGTACTTCTCCATTTCGCCGTCTCTCGTACCCGGCGTGTAGACCGGACAAATCAGGTTCACCTGGAACAGAAAATAAACATATCACCAATGACACCGTTACAATGGATGGTGACTTTACCGTTCCGGGAAGACAAAAATTATCAAAAAACATATTTTTTAATTATTTAGACATTAAATTTTCGTATGTGTTTTTACCGTCGACGATGTAATAATTGTAACACGAGAATTGGGAGCAATGAGAAATGTAGCAGAAAGATTAATGAGAGATGCAGAAAGACTCGGGCTCTGAGGAAATAAAATAAAAACAAAGACGAAGCATATAAGGAAGGGCTGAAAATTAAAGTAGGAGAAGAAACACCACACTTCGAAAGAGTTGTTAGTTTTTGTTACTTTGGTTCAACCAGCATATGGAATGGAAGCGGAGGTTGAGGCCAGAACAATAAAAGGAAATAAATGTGCAGTGATGCTGCAAAAACTCTTGAGAATCAAGAATATATCAAGAAAAGCCAAAGTAAGAGTTTATAAAACAATAATGAGAACAGCTGTAATGTAATGTAACGCAGATCATCAGAGAACTATGAATAACTTGGTTGGGACATATAGAAAGGCGACCAGAAAGCAGACTGACAAAACAACTTCTGAGCAGGGGGAGAGGCGAGGGAACAATGAAGAGGGGAAGATCGCGGATGTGGAGGAGCCTATATATAACATATATATAATACTTATATGTTCGGAAAGGCTTCCGCGGTCGGTAATACTAGAATTACTCGGAATTCGAGGCCCCAATCTGCCTACTTCCCAGAGTTCATAACTAGAAAAGAACATGATCGACCTCTGTATTAAAAAGGTGAGGTTGTGGGTGGAGCGCCTTTGGGACGTTTGACTGGAAGGATTTCGAATGGGCAATTTGGAAATAAGTGGTTTCCATGTATTTGGAACTCTGAGACCGACGTCCTTCTTGTTTAAGTAGTCTGGGCGTTTTTCGATCTCAATTGCTTCACGAATTATGCGCGGTTTGTAGGAATATATAGGTGCGATTATTTTGGCCTTGTCGAAATCTATTTTGTGACCCGTTTGGATATGAGTCGAGGAGATATCCGATCTTCGGACGGCGAGAGAATGCTAGTATATGCGATTTTGGATACGTCTGTTGATTTGGCCGATATATGATTGGGAGCAGTCAGAGTAAGGAATCTCACAGACACCATGTGACTTGTGGAATATTATCCTTCATTGGTCTAAGGAAACTGGATATATTTTTTTCTGTTGTAAATATCGTTTCGATATTACGGGATCTGAATACGTGGCAAATTTTATCAGTAACTCTCTTGATGTATGGCAGAAGAACTTTGGGGTTCTGAGACAATTCTCTTGTGGATTGGTTGGTATAACCAGTTGCCTGAACTTTATTAATTTGCCTTTTTATTTGACGCATGTCATAGACGTTTTGAATTAGGTTGTTATGTTTCTTATCCGGCAATCTTAGGGATCTCGTGACTAAGTTTTGACTATATAATTTAATTGGGATGGATGATGATGTGAGTTCGCATTTAGATAACGGTTTGTGTGAGAAACTTTCGTCTGACCTTTTTGATAGTAGAACGACAAGAAAAGGGAGGGCAGAATTGTTTTCATTCTCCATTGCAAATTGGACCTGATGATGTGTACTGTTCAAATGCGAAACGAACAGATTTAAAGATTGTGTTCCGTGTAGGCAAATGACGAAGGTGTCATCTACATATTTGAATCAGCAAGTAGATTTCAACGGACTGCTGTGTCCATAAAAATATTGGCTATGACCGGAGAAAGTTGGGAGCCCATAGGAGCTCCACGAATTTGTTTATATAATTTATTTTTGAAGATAAAATATGTATTGGACATGCAATGTTCAATAAGACTAAAAATATCCGTTCATGTGTGGTGTTTGTTTCTTAAAATGTTTAGAGTTTCTGGAAGGGGAATGTTTGTAAATAACGAGACAATATCGAAACTAACAAGAATGCCACTTTCGGATATAGTGTGTCTTTAAAGAAGTTCTTCACGCGTTAAATGCGGGTTTTCCGTGTTCAAACTATGTAAGTTATGCAAGTTTAAATAACCATCTTTGAGCACACAAAAGTATTTTTTATCATAGTATGAGTTTTTTGAAACGTGGCCCTTTTGTAAAAAAAACATAAGCAATAATAATTTTTGTGTAAAGAAAAGTGCCAATTGTACCATTTTGAAATTTTGACTGAATGGACCATCTTTTCAAATAACTTGCCTAGGGTAGTGTAATATATTGTTTTTAAATGATGAAGTGTAACGACATTGACAAGGATTAACAACGTTCATTGTTTGATTTGTAACTACGATTAAGAGCATGGTTAGTTAAGATCAAGTTATAAAAAATAACACTGGAAAATTGGGAAATTTGTGATCACAGTTCCTAGGGTGTCGAATTTCAAGATTTTCAAAAATATGCCTATTATCACCTAACATAGTGACATGTATTTTTTTCTTGTTTTTGCCAGAACTGGTATAACCTGGCCTTTCGCCTGGTTATATCGGTTCGTATATATATATATATATATATATATATATATATATATATATATATATATATATATATATATATATATATATATTATTAGGTGCGTATAGACCCGGTTGGATCACGTAAAGCATCCTGGCTCATTTTCGAGTGTTTTTTCTGATGCTCCACACCTCTCTCATCCTCTCTCCGTGGATTCTCTTTCTCTCGTCCGTCCACTTTGTTCCTGATCTCCTCGAAACTTCGATCTCTGATGCAACGTTCCACATATGTATTTTGTGTCTGTACGTTCTTCTATCCTCAATCTCTGTCGAACCCATTTGTGCCTATCCCAGATCAGCTCTCACTTGTGCGACCCATGGTACTGTTGACTTGACTCCTTGTAGATACGTAAAAATTCTGTTGGTGAGTCTTGTCGGTGGGAGTCTACTGATATGTCCATAGAATTTGAACCTTCTTTTTCTTATGTCCGCCGCTACGTTGGACGTTCTCTCTGTGGTATTTTTGGAATATAGGCTGTATCCTTCCTCTTTCAGTTTTGGGCCGAGAATTTTCCTCATAATTTTGCGTTCTTCTTTTAGTATGTTTTCTATGCCGCTTTTTGTATAGAGTGTAAGTGTCTCGCTTGCGTATAGTATCTCTGGCCCTCACGTGGGTGCCGCACCTTAAGAAGGTAACCGGGAAAGCAAGAGCCATGGCTCGTCTGCTTTACCCCCTAATGAACGGCAAAAGTAAGCTCTCGCTGAACATCCGAATAACCCCGTATAAAATCATGGTCCGATCCGTCCTCACCTACGGATCTCAGGCCTGGTTCCCTTACCTCCCCCCAACGTCGATTGCAATTCTGCAATCGTTCCAGTCACGTGTTCTTCGCACATTAGTAGGTGCCCCATGGTTTGTAAGGAATGCGCAAATCCATCGGGAAACTGACACACCAGAGATTCAGACATTCCTGTCCAGACTTCTGGACAAATTCCTAGCGACGGCGTCCCTTTCGGACAATCCGCTAATCAGAGCCACGGCAGCTTCATTGCCGGCCGTTGCCCCAGTATGACCATCCTCTTCGGTCATCACCTCCATGCCTAAAGGACGGCAGCTAAAACCCTTCGAACAAGCGACATTGTCATGACGTTCGAAAAAATCAGCGAATACAAGTCAGGGCCTTCGGGTCAACTTAACCTCCAAGACAAGAAGAAGAAGAAGTATCTCTGGTTTGATTACTGTGTTGTAGTGTCTTATTTTTGCGTGTATGGATAGGCAATTCTTATTGTAGATATTGAGTCTTGCCGTATGCCCCCTTCATCTTCTGCAATCGAGTCTTCTGTGCTATCTTCTCTCCTCCTGTGGGCTCGAGGATCTCGTCCAGGTATTTGAAGTGAGTGACCCTATTTATTTTGCCGTATTTGGTGTCCAAATTTTGGACATTTAATTTTGAGCACAAGAGTTCGGTTTTTTGAAAGGATATTTGTAGGCCAACTTTCTCTGCACATTCCTTGAGGACTTCGATCTGTTTGGTTGCCCTTTTTTCATTATCTGCGAGTATGGCTAGGTCGTCTGCGAAGGCTAGGCATGATATTTCTATGTTGTTTTTGGTTCGTCCGAGTCGTATTGGTTTCCAGTGTCCTCGATTTTTTAGTTCCTTTTCCCATTCCCTTATGAATTTGTCCAGGACCAGGTTGAAGAGGAGTGGGGATAATCCATCTCCTTGGCGTACTCCGGTTTTAATCAGGAAGGGTTCGGAAATTTCTCCCATAAATTTCACTTTAGAGATTGTGTCGGTCAGTGTCTGCTTGATCAATCGTAGTGTTTTGGGGTCGAGTCCTTGTTCTTCTAGGATGTTGAACAGAGATTTTCGGTCAATGCAGTCGTATGCTTTCTTGAAGTCAACGAACGTGCAGATGATTGGGACGTTCCTGATAGCTTTGTATTTCAGTATTGTTTTTAAGTTAAAGATTTGTTCAGTGCATGAGCGACCAGGGCGAAAGCCTGCCTGGTACTCGCCAATTTTGTGTCTTCTAGTTGTTCCTGTGTTCTCTGGAGAAGGCATGCTGAGAAGATTTTGTAAGTGACTTGTAGTAAGGAGATTCCTCTGTAGTTGTTCACATCTGTTCTGTCTCCTTTCTTGTGCAGCGGGTGTATAAGAGCACATTTCCATTCATCTGGCAATTTTTCTGTTTGCCAGATGGTCGTGATAATTTGCGTGAGTTCCCGCAGTGATACCATGTTCACCGGATGTCCTGTTATTCTTCAGTTTTTGTATGTACCTGTGAATCTCTTCCTGTGTTGGTTGTGGTGATTCTGAGTGAGTATAGATACAATTTTCCTTGGGGAATATTGTGTCGCGTTCGGGGTAATTGAGGAGATCAGATAAATAGTGTGCCAGCTCCTGACAATTCTCCTGATTGTTTAGCGCTAACCTCCCATTCCGCTTTCTAAAGCAAAGAAGTGTGTACCCACGGATTTCTCTTGCGAAAGTCCTATAAAATCTCTCGTGTTAAAATTGTGGAAATTCTCCTCTATAGAGTCTAGCTGTTCCTTCGTGTACTTCCTCTTAGTTTGTCCAATAACTTTGGCGGTCTGTTTTCTAGTCTCGTTAAAAACTGTTGGCTTTCTCGGTATTTTTTACTGTTGTACTCCTGAAATGTTCGTTTGCGTCGCTGCAATGCACTTTCGCATTCCGAGTCCCACCGAGTCCCCCGAGCATATATATATATATATATATATATATATATATATATATATATATATATATATATATATATATATATATATATATATATATATACAGAAATTTTTCATCCGTATTCCGTACTTCCACGTACCACTGCTCGTCTCACATCAGTCGCCGCCACCACGTCGAGACAAGTACCTCCCAGGACCGGTTTCTGGCCTCACAGCCGTCGTCAGCTGGGCTCGAGCCAACGCAAGGAAACAGCTGAATCGAAACGAACAGAGAAAGACCAAGTCAACTGGTCATATCGACGGCGGGTCGCAATGTCAATGCAACTCGCGCCATCCTACGGTGAATGTTCGCGGCAGTCAAAAACTTCGCGTTACATTCTTCCCACAACCTTGGATGTAGGTATAAGGTTTGCTCAAAGGATAGCGTAGTGGGGCCGTGGAGAGAGATATTTGAAAAACAGAAATTTTTAATCCGTACTCCGTACTTCCACGTACCACTGCTCGTCTCAAATCAGTCGCCGCCACCACGTCGAGACAACTACCTCCCAGGACCGGTTTTTGGCCTCACAGCCGTCGTCAGCTGGGCTCGAGCCCTACGCAAGGAAACAGCTGAATCGAAACGAACAGAGGAAGACCAAGTCAACTGGTCATATATATATATATATATATATATATATATATATATATATATATATATATATATATATATATATATATATATATATATATATATATATATGGGCAGATCTATTACTTTTGGACGAAATCGTGCTGCCGATTTTTCCTCCGAAAGTAGGTCAGAAAAGAAGGTGATCCTGAAAATGAGAATCTCTTATATTTTATTAATTAATCAACTAAACATAGATGTTTCCTTTTATATCTTACTTAGTTATGTAATTATATTACATAACTAACTATTATTATATTATATCTTATGGATCAACGCATTATTTAACTAAAATATATATTAGGGTAAAAGCCGGATAGTTGTCTCAGTTGGATACATGCCCCGGTTTTGAATACACTATGTTAGGGATGTTGGTAGTGTTAGCCCTTTACTATAATTAGAAGTGCCCCTCCTGCAGGCCTCAATGCCATGTAAGCCATTGAAGTAGGCGCACATGTTTTGTCCGTGTGAGCAAAAATCTTCCTCAAAACTTTGACGGGCGTCGAAATTATATTGGTTAGTAATTTCTATTGATTACTGATTGTACAACTTTTTGTTACACAACTTTAAATTACACTATTTATTATAGTTTATTGTTGAATAGTTTTTATTTATTTCACAAATAAAAAGGGCAAGTATCCGTATCAAAAAGAATAGTCGCCCTATTTACCTTTGCGGATAGTCGCTGTAAGGGCAACTATCAGGAACTATAAATTCATTAACGAGCAAAGACAGATTTTTTCTTTTGGTGTTTTTTCCAACTTATTTTTACATCAATCATCTCTTATACTAAAAATACCGCTGAGCATGTCTAAAAGGGCTAAACAATCTGCAGAAAATTTAAACTCCAACGATAAAATTGCCCGGAAGAAGAATAAAGAAGAGAAAACAAACAAAATAACGGAAACTAAAATTAGGACAGTGAAAAAAAAAGATTTTAAAACAGTAAAAAACAAACCAGCAGGTTACAAAAAAAGCATTGTGAAGAAAAGAGGGCAACAGCAAAAAAAGAAAAAGACCAAAACATATATCAATGATAATAATTAAAACACTTGGTATTTGTTTCACAATATATTCAAGATATTCTCTAACATGTTTCGGCCTCGCGACCATTTTCAAAGAGAGTTATGTATAAACTAAACTAAAGTTTCAAAGTGCTGTCTAATGGAAGTCGGTTTTTTCTCGTTAAATGTATTACACTATCAATAATTGGAGTATTTCCGAAGTCTAGCTGGGTGTTGTTAGGTTTTTGCCGTCGTATATGGCTTTTTTAATTTCGAAAATTTCCAGGTAATTTAACAGCCTGCTTTTATTGCAGCTATGTATTAATTTGGTATTATTAATGTTAAAAAAATGGTTCTGGTCTATACCATGTTCGGCAAAGCCCGTCTTTCTCTGATTGTGTAAAATTGAATATTTATGTTCTTTTAGCCTATCATTGAGCGATCGGCCCGTTTGGCCTATATAAATAGCGTCACACATATTACATTTAATTTCGTATACTCCAGATTTGTCACAAAATTTTGCTCCTTCTTTGTTATTGTTTAACATCGATGCAAGATTATTCTTATTAACAGAGATAATATTAATATTTTCGTTCTTTAACTGATTTGTGATTCTTGAACTTAATTTGTGAATATAGTTTATAGCATGCCAATTTTTAGAATCTTTTTCGGGTGTTGCGGCATAAAAGTGTTTGGTGTTGTTTTTCTTAATCTTGTTTTTTATCATTTTATCTATGATGCTTGGCTGATATCCATTATTCCTTGCGATATAATAAATAATAATAATAAATACCAAGTGTTTTAATTATTATCATTGTTACTATGTTTCACCAAGAGCCAACCGCGCAATCAATCAAAACTAAAACATATATCGATATTATTAGCAGTGAAACTGAATCCGATAACACGGATTTTATTGAACTGAACAAAGGAAGAGCTTTAAGGAAGAGAAGAATACACATTTATAGGTTTGATAGTGAAAATGCAGAAAATGTTATAAGTTCAGAAATATCTAAAGAAAAAGCCACCGATGGACTACGAATCAAAAGGAAAAAGGACAAAAAATCGAAAAGAGACACTAAAAAGGTATTAAAAGTAAAAAACGCTAATTAAAAAATAGAAAATAGGAATAAAAAAGTTTCAGTCGATGACTACTGCGCCGAATATTTTGAGAATTACAATTTTCCTAAATCGAAATCAGATTGGAGTCAATGTGAGATGTGTCGAATGTGGATGCATGAAACTTGTACAACTTATTGATTGATTTGTCCGTTACTTTGTGATAGTTAATTTTTTAAAAAGGAATAAAACAATTTTTTACTTATCTATCACTTTTATTTTTAAACAAATTTTGTGTGACTATAGTTTTGTAAAACGATTTTACATAGTTTTAAGTCTACAGTCACACAAATTTTATTTAAAAATAAAAGTGATAGACAATAAAGTAAAAAATTGTTTTATTCCTTTTGAAAAAACTTGTACAACATTCAAAATCCATTGTATGGGATGTGGAAAGTTGAAAATCCTGACTTCCGGTGTATATATTGTGTGGTATTAAAAGTCAAATCACAAAATCCGCACGAATTTAGTTCTCAACTGTAGAGTTCCACTTTTTCAATTAAATCAATAAAGTTATCTAATATCCACTTATATTTACATGTATTCCACTTATATTCCACAAATAAGTGAAAATTAGACAACTTCGTTTTATTTATACAATTTAGAATAAATTTCCATCAAGCAAATGCCGCAACCATCGTCAAATCAATTTTGTTATAGTTCGGACACGTGCGATTGTTATCTTCGGGCATTGGTGCGTGCGGTGCTCGGTGGTCTTTTTAATATTTCCTAGAGCGTCTGGCGAACGTGCTCACCATCCTGAATACCAATGAGACCCCCACCGGAGGGTCGCGTGGCATCGGTCTGGTGAGACCCGGCGTCGCGATGCCAATTCCGGCGACGGTCTAAAGGCCTAACGACCGTCTGAGTGGAGAAAGTTTACGCGTAAAACCTTTTTTATTGACCACAAACACGAATCTTTTTCGGGAGTTTCTTTTTCCATCCCAATTTGGTAGGTTTATGTTTTGGGGCTTTGTTTCTTGTTGTCAGTAAGTTAACATCGAGTAAAATAGATAATAATAGACTTAAGGGACGTTTATAAGTTTGATTAATAGATATATTTATATATTCACTGATTATCAAGTAAATTTAAGAATATTCAAATATTTTTTGTGTGGGATTTGTCAGAACAAACTATATAGCCCACTATTGTCACTATATAGACAAAAAGTTAAGTAAAAAACAAGCCGTTAAGTTACACGTCATCAATCTGGAGAAATCTATTGCCCATTTAAATCCACAAGAAAGAAAAAATCACTCAAAGTTCGAAGCAATCTCTTTTCTTCGTCCTTTAATCCTATTAGAATAGGAGAAAAATACGGTGAGACGGTGGATCACATTCTATGAATTCACTGTGAAGATTACTTTTAAGTTTGCAGTTCTGGACAGTGTTGCTGCCCTAACACAACTTTATTCATCGAATCTGTCATTTTCATGTTCTGATCATTTCTGAGTTGTGCCTTCGTACGTTTTGAATTATTTTTACTGTATTCTTTGCTGTTTTAATTATTTTCTGATTTAGTTGTCTCGAGACTCAGTTATTTTGAACAAGAACGAGATAATGGGACTCCTCTTTTGCCATTAAACGCTTTGAGAGACGTATGTATTAATAATTTAGTAGGTCTCATGATTAATTGGAGCGAGTTTCAGTTGAACTAAATATTAGTATTGGCACAGTTACTGCCAATACTAATATTTGAAATAATAATTTAATTTAATTTTTAATTTAATATAATATATTGATACTTGTATGGATATGTGGAAAGAAGTTTTATCAACAGTTACAACACAGATCAGCATCAGAATGAACAGCATCAGACATACAGAAGAAAAGATTGAAAGTTGAGCGAATCGCGAAAGAGTATTTGATAGACTAGAAGTTAATCTTTTAATAATTTACTTGAACAGCGATTCAGATGTTGAAAGTTGTTGTAGCGATAGTGAATAATTAAACTTTGTGTGAACTAAATGAAAAGCCGCTATGTCCACAAGCAGAAGTTTCGAAACAGATTTTTGATTAAAACTGTTACAGAAGTTTTTTCTGTACTTTTCGTGTTACTTTTTCGTTTACAGTTTTATGGATCATACAAAAGCCAAAGTCTGGGTAGTTTGGTGTTGATGTGCCAACATTGTAACGTGCGTGTGTCATAGATTTTGATGACCTACAACTATTATTTCCCTGAATGAGCTATATATTACTTTTACCAGTTCGAAGCTATGCCCTGCACTTGCACGCACTTGTAAAATGTTAATTACGTTTTTACGAATACAAGTACTACGATTTCTTCTCTGACCCAGTGTTAAATACTACGATTTCTTCTCTTACTCAGTGTTAAATAAATTAGTAACAGTGTGGTAATAAAATCAATTAATAATATTAAATAAAACGAACAAATTTTTGACAAAACGAAATGCACCCTCTACATCTGGCGAAACAGTAAAGAAAAATACCAGATTGTACAACGAAAGATATTTATAATATGGATTCATTGCCTTGGACGACAAGCAAGAACTTAATAAGAAACAACAACATGTGTTGTTTGTTATTAAGTTCTGCCCGGGGTAAGCATGAAGCCTTCAAAATTAATACAGCATCTGGAAACAAAACATCCGTCTTTACAAAAAAAAACCATTAGAACCATCGAGAGCAAATCACTCGTGTTGAAAAATCAACAAATTGATGACCAATCAAGCATCAAATATCAAAATCATATATCGAATGATGGTGGTTAACACCCATAAGACCAGAAGAAGATGCAAAATAGTAAGATATACAATGTCAAATTTACAGAAAATGTGGAGGGATAGGAATATAATACAGAACACAAAGAAGCAGATTGTAAAAAACCTTATGAAGGAATACTAAGATTCTTCAGCCCCATTGAACACAGAAAACTGGTGCTGCAGGGATGCAGCAGAAGAAAAATACCGTTGAAGCAGAACTTTGGCTTGATAAACATTACCTGGACTCTGCCCCAGGAAAATCAATCATAATTGATTGGTATGTTGAATTCAAACGTGGACGTTCAAGCGCCGATAATGCTGAACGCTCTGGAGGTCCATCAACATATATTTATGTTGCCTATATATGAAAAGCTCCTGGAAACTGTAGTAAGCCACCAAATGAGGCAATTTATAGAAGAAAATGAGTTGCTTATGCTAAACATCCAGAAATGGTAAACTATCGTTTTCGAGTTCATGCGTGAATGTTAATTTTGGGATTTGCTATTTAAGTTCTTAATAAAATCATCTAAATTTTCATTTTTCGAATCGAAAATGGTAAAAACGTCATCCACATATTTTAACCATACCTTCGGAAAGTAACTGAATTCATCTTTTCCCTCGGTGAAACCATTGATGTCCAATTAACAAGAGGGTTAGACAAAATTTTGAAAAAAGTGGACATTAAGGTTGTGTACAAACCATGTAATAAATTAAGAGAAGTTCTAGGTAATCCAAAAGATAAAGTAGAGCAACATGAAAAGTCGGGGATTTACGAAATTAATTGTTAAGACTGTGATGGTATATTGGGCAAACAAAAAGATCCACATTGACAAGATATAAAGAACATATTGCCCACATTAGACATGGGAGAAATGAAACATCTTGTGTCGCCCAACATCAACAAATCGAACACGACCACAGTAGAGATATTAGTAATTTAAGACTAATTAAAAGTGTTAATAATAATAGAAAAATGTAAGAAAATCATGAACCTAGATAAAAGACCTATCCCATTCAGTCAACTTTTTCAATTACACTGGGGAACAGCAATTTTGTTGACTTGGATCTGTGACTTGTTTTAGACTAATTTTTCATCTCTGAATTCAAAAATATTCAGTTTTTCTCTATCACGTCAAGTTCTTAAGCTACAGCATACCCTTAATTTTACCTTAAAAGTGTACATACGAAAGGAAATAAGGTGAGATCTGACCAAATAGATTAGAATATTTTATTCATACAGAGGTTAACATATTATTAAAAGTTAAATTGTGTTTATACAAAAAATAAATAAAAGATATTATGGTAAAAATTTCTTCTTATCTTAGCTTTTCCTGGAGTGTTCAGTTTGTGGACATTCTCGCTTGATGCTCCAACAGTAGTCAGCCATCATACTGACATCCCATCTACCTTGATATCGTGCTTCCATAACCTTTAGATCTTGGTGGAATCGCTCGCCCTGTTCATCACTAACAGTACCAAGATTTTCTGGGAAGTTAGCGAAAGATGACTATGTAAGAAATGCAGTTTGATGCTCATGTTGCAACCAAGCTTTTTAAAGCTCTCCAAGAGTTGTTGAACAATTTCGATGTAATTCGAGGCAAGCATTCCTTTCAAGTTCGGTCATTGTTTCAGTGAAATTTTCATCTTTAACGAGTTGCCGAATCTGTGGACCATCAAACACACCAGCCTTTATCTTTTCATATGACAGGCTAGGGAATGCCGAAATGATATACTTAAAGCAGTCTCCTTCAATTGACAATGCCTTAACAAATTGCTTCATGAGACCTAGTTTTATGTTTTTTGTTTTTTTCTGTCGACAACTGGCTGATTTAAAATGTTTGGATCACCAGGTCTTAGGTCAGATCTTGACGGCCAGTTCGATTGCACCCAATGCTTCTCACGAGCTCTGCGGTACCACAGGCACAAAAAACCGGGATACTTGGTATACCCGCGTTGCTGGCCAAGAAGGAAACAGACCATTTTAAGGTCAACATAGAGGGTCCATTGGTGCATGTTATATTGCAACAAGTCAATGACTTTCTTTATGTCGCCATATTCTTCACGCAAAGAAACTGAATGACCTATTGGGACTGAACGGTAAAAATTTCCATTATGTAGGAGAACACACTTCAAGCTACGCTCTGAGCTATCTATAAACAATCGCCATTCAGTTGGGTTATAGTTGGAAATGGCCAATTCTTTCATTAAACCTTCTACGTTCTGGCAATATACAAATCCGTCATTATTTCTGAAGTACTGCCTAAATTCACTTTCTCTGGATCGATAGTAAGTGACTTTAGCTCCTTTGTCAAGCAAATTTTTTTCGTGCAGTCTTGATGATAATAATTCCGATGCTTTTTTGGATAGTCCCAAATCTCGTGCTAAATCGTTTAATTCATGTTGATTGAATCGTTTACGAACAGAATCATTGGAAACTTTGAATTCTTCGTCGGTGGAGTCACTTCGATCTTCACTTGATTCACATTCTTGTATTTCTAAAGAAGGTGATTCTTGAAAAACTGGCACTGGAATTTCAGCTATATGAGGCAGAGGGCATATACCTCACGGTAAACTAGGGTACTCAATTTTATGTTTGTTTTTCTTGTTGAATGCTGATGTTTTCAATATGCAAAAGTAGCAATCACTTAAGTGATCTTTAGGTTCTCGCCAAACCATTGGCATACCAAACGAAAGTTTATTACGTGTTCTCTTCGTTCACATTCGTAAATTCTCTACACACTGCTTGCACACTTTATGAGGGGCCCATGATTTATGTTGGTCACCTATGTTCACTTAAAAATAAGCAAAATAGGCTCGCCTGACAAATGTACTAATATTAGTCTGTTGAATGGGGATGGTAAAACTGCCACATATATAACAAAATGAATCAGGGTTGTTTAAGCACTTACGACGAGAACTACCAGAGGCAGACATAACGAAAATCTGTAGTTGTGTATGTATACTTTGACTTGACTATATCAGAGCGACACAGACCCGCGTACTTTAGCATCTCAGGCGTAACTGACCGAACTAGTTTTAGATGACGCAACGTCACTCACGCCCCCACTCCTAGGTCGAAGAAGGTTCGCCGGTAGGAGAGCAGTAGTGACTTCTGTGATTCGCTAAGTTTAGTCGGATGCGCAACAACTGTAGAGAAAAAACTTGACGTGATAGAAAAAAACTAAATAAAGTTTTGGAATTAGCATGTCAATTTACGTATAAAACAGCTTAAATATCGAACTCAACAGAAATTATTTTTCAAATTGTTCCTTAGTGTTATTAATCAGTAAGTATTAATTATTATTAATAAAGAAAGGCTTAGTAAACTTCGCGGTTCATGATTTTTACACGCTTCGTTAGGTAGGGTTTAAACACAGTTTAGTTTTAAAAATTAGATTAAATCATCTCCTGATGATGCTAACATGGTTAGCAAAACGTGCGTCGAGCAGTTTAAAAAAAGTGATTTGGTGTTTAGTAGTAAATCTACTAAAAGTTTAGTGTTTCACACCAAAGGTTCCAATAGAAGAATTGATGCCGATTAGGGAAAAATCTGAATACCTGGACTATATGGATTGGACTGTGTATTTATAAGACAATAGTACTTCCATACTTCAATTTTTGTTCCACCATTTTGTATACGTTTTTTAAAGGATCTAGATATTTGACAAAGAAAACAAAATCAGAGTTTGATATATATTTTAGGATGTCATGGATGTACTAGAATCAAAGATATGTTAGTTGCAACTGAGTTATTAAGTGTAAAACAAAATATATTGCTTAATACAATGGTTGTGATATATAAGATAAAGAATAGAATGTACCCTTATTATTAGAAAGTTAGAAAACTATTAGAATATTAGAAAGTTTAAGATTGGTTGGAGTTGTCCATCCGTACAATACTAGAAATAGAACAGATTTTTATACTTTCATCATTTGCGCAAAACAGTTTATTCCACAAAGGGCTAGTAGAATTTAACAATCTGTCCAATTAACTGCCCAAAAACCCAAAAAACTTTATAAACTTTAAGAGTAGTTTAAGGAAGAGTATTGTTGATATATATAATATTTGAGTATTAGTGCTAAGTTAATGATATGTGTGTTGTGTATCAGCTGGATGCTATAAAATAAAGAACTTCAATTTCAATATTATGAGGATATCGAAAAAATGTGTTTATACCATTTTGCATGAATAATTCGGAATGCGTAAATCGCTATCGAAATGGGTTCACAGCGGACCAAAAATAACAACACATTGATGATTCTGAGCATGTCTGGAGCTGTTTAAGCCGAATGAAAAGGAATTTTTCAAACACAAACAAACATAGATCCATCGCTACATTCCGAGGTCAAATCGGTAGTCAGTGAGTGGACAGCAGTCGGTGAAAGCCGTCCAAAGCGACCAAAACCACAACCATCCTCTGTTTTTTGGGATGAACATGGGATATTAATCATCGATTATCTCGAGAAAGGTAAAACCATCAAGCGTTATTGGTGCGTTTGAAGACTGTGACCGCAAAGAGGCTCCAAATCAACAAAAAAAGTGCTGTTCCACCAAGACAATCTATCCTGCCACACATCGTCGACAACGATTAAATTGTATGAATTGCACTTCGAATTGCTTCCTCATTCAAAAAAGAGAAAACGTATAATAAAGGCGTAGAAATGTTAGAAAAATGTTGGAATGATGTATATTGATGAATGAGAGTATATTGATGAATAATGTCGAAATTTGCAAAAAAGTTTGTTGTATTTATCAGACCGGGGATTTATTGATGTATTAAGTAAGTAATATTTCATTGAGACACGCAGTATATCAAGGTAGTTAAGAAAAAAATATCCTAAATGTTTTTAATTACATAAAAACGACGCCGATTTCAAAATTAAAAAACAAGACATTACGACCTAGAAATGACAGCCAGATTGATTTCGCATTTGTCGATTGTTTTTATCTCGGCTATCTGAGATTGCCGCGCCTTTTTCGTTGCGTTTTTGTTTTTTCTCGTATCGCCTGCATTTTCGATAATCAATCTAGATCGAAATCAAATAGAATTATTACAACAGCAATTTCTTAACATACTAGTATAAGGATCGTTCGAAAATTTCTCAGATGGACAAGGGTTTGGTTTTGTATAAATAGTTTTTTACTTTTCAACGTAGACACCTTACAATTCAGTACAACCAATCACGTTTTAATGTTTCACTATCTTCAGCATACTGGCGTAACTATAGAGTGGCAGGGCTGGCAAAATGCCACGGACCCCCGACCCGACGGGGACGCCCGGTCCCAGAGGCCGCGAAGTCAGAAGTAACCTAACATTTTTAACAACATTTAGTAGAAATTATAAATTTTATATAAGCACATGAAATCAGTTAAAATTAGACACAACTAAAGACCATATACAAATTCAAATAAATTATTAAGATTTAAACGCATTCATAAGAAAAGGATGTCAATTAATTTTAGAAAGCATCCATTGGTTGTTTCATTTTTTTGTCGTGGTACTTTGGTAGCGCGGGCGAGCCAGTGATGCTCGGGGAATTCCCGCATTTTGTTAACCAAGAAAGTACTTTTTTCGTGGCGCTGGCGGGCTAATCGGGGAATCCCGGATTTCTATTTTTTAAGTACGGAGGGCACTACTACCCATTCTTCGTTTGATTGTTCTGACAATTGGTCATTTGTATCTTTGATTTTTCGTAGTTTTTGTTTTATTGAATTTGCAAATAGAGGCAAAGTAAAGTTAATTGTGAAAGTTAGATATCAACATGTCTATTTCAAGAAAAAGTTGTTGTTAAAGTCCAAAAAGCGCTAACGAAAACAATTCTGGTTAATTGCAAATGAGATGAAAGAAATGAAGCTATTTCACTCAAGAAGATCGAAAACTACAATTTTATTATATTATTGGTTTTCCACTGCAAAATTCAACAAACTATCGATGCAACCTCTAAAGCCACCGATCTTTCAAATGCCTCAAAACCTTTGAAAATTTGTCTGGAAGAATTGGAAAGGTATAGACATGAATCTGAAAATTAAAAAAAAGAAGCAAATAGCGTAGCAGAAAAATGGTCCATCAATCCTGAATTTTCTAACACTCGTTAGAGGAAGGAGAAACGTCATTTTGACGAACTTTGCGAAGATGAGCGTTTCCAAGATCCGGAAAGTTTGTTTAAAGTGAATATATTTTATCGCGTCTTGGTCATCAGTATTAATCAACTGAAATCGCGTTTTCTTTCAAGAATGAAATTGTTTTGCAACCTGCCACTTTGGAAAATTTAAATGACACTGAACTATTAAAAAAAGCTCTAGAATTTGTTGATAAATAATCATTTTATATCGTGCAGCTTTCCTGAAGTATGTACTGCGTTAATGTTGTTTGTTACCATTTCTGTGACGGCACCTAGTGCTGAAAGATCATTTTCGAAACTCAAATTATTAAAATTCTATTTAAGAAACTCTATGGGACAAGATAGGCTACGTAACTTGGTTATTCTATCTATTGAAAATTCAATGGCCCGATCTTTAAACTTGATGACGATATTATTGATACTTTTGCGGAACAGAAAGCTCGGAAAAAAGAATTTTATTAATAAATATCTTGTTAATATTAAATTGTTTTTTCATTAAAATTTTATAATACCTATGCTTTTGAAAACAAAAATGTATTAGATATTTAACTAAAATGCACACAATACTAGTAATACTGTTAGGTAACTACTTAAGTGCTTTATTAAAATTAAATTACAACGTGACGATTTTTACTCAGAGGACCCCATCCATTGAATTTGCCACGGGCCTCAGATAGTATAGTTACACGCCACTGCCTCAGCAACAAACTTGTCCAACTCTCTAGAATAAGCGGTTGGGTCAGCTTTGACAACGTCATTTGAAGTGAATCGTTGTCCAGTAGGCCATTTTTGTAGGTTGGGGGTCAAATCCGGTGTATCGTTTGAAGCGTAGATCATGCAAAATTTACAGCAACGACCGGACACGTGCATTATCGTGCTGAAAAAGCACTTTTTTACCTAGATGTCGGTGTTTGGCCTGAATAACAGTCTTCAGATGATCCAGTAGTGAACTGGAACACTCCAGGCTGATTATTCTGCCTTTTTTATCTGCTCTCACTCACTGTTTGGACTCCGGCCTTGTCTCTCGCGTATAATGGGGAATTCATGTTTTATTCTATTAGTATACGCTGATTTTTTAATGCGTCCGAACTTAAAATTCAAATAAAACGACAACCAAATTTGATGCCATGAAGCTACTTATTTTATGTGTGAAATAACATTCAGTCACGTTAATATTTGAAAACAAGTTGGCACAAATGTCCGCCGCTGGCAAACTGCCTTTCAAGATATATCGTTGACCGATTGGCTGCCATAAACTTTTAGCAACCCCTGTCGTAACGAAACATGGCAAAGTTGCAAGAAACGTAAACAGGGCCGGCCTAATAAATAACAGGAAAAAAGATAAAATTAATTTTGTACCTAGTTTAGTAGTTTCGAAATGTTTTAGTTTAGTTCGCATTCTTTTTTAAAACAGTGCAGTTCTATAATTTCGATCGTATTTTTTGTTATTCCAAATGTGCTAAAGATGTGGCGTTCTTAGCAAGATGTGCTAATTTTAGACGTAAATTAGACAAAGTCACAAAAATCCGTAGTGATTCTGGTAAAAGCAAATGTATCGACGAAAGCAAAGAGACTTAATTCGAAACAAAATTTATACTATGTATGAAGAGCAAACTGTGCCTACATTGCATTCAATGCAGCAGTGACTAAGGAAAGATGAAACCACATTCCTTGCAGCAGAACTAGCCTCCGGAGAATATTATCTCAAATGGGTTTTGCATATCGGACATTTAATAAAAGACAAATATTAATTAAATCACAACGATTGCGACGATGATGGTTTGACGACTTAAACTCTACAGAAAAACACAGATTAGAAAATCGTCTCATTATCTACCTTGATGAGCAAAAGAACGGGTAGATACATCAAGAAAATATCAAACCAAAGCCCCAGCGATCAAGGGAAGAATAATTACAATTTTACATGATGGTTCCGAGGGTGGATGGGTTCCAAACATTTCTCCGACTCTGTGTGCTACGTGTAAGTGCTACAACATTAATTAGGAATGTTGTAGATAATATTCCCAAAGATTGTTAGATAAATTTGATTAATCATGTTATTAAAATAAAAGATTCCTATGTATCATTTACTAATATTATAGAACTACTTATTATTAATGTAGATCAAAGTAATAGTGAGGTCTCCGGCTCTGGCGCCTTTTAAGAAACTAGGAATATTTTTATTGATATTGATTGGCAATTAACTGGGCAATTAACATTTTGCCGAAGGGCAATTAAATATCTTGAAATGGACTATACTAATAATACAAAAAAATTGAAAATCTAATGGTCGCAGCGCATGATCGGGCTATCCTTAAACTCCTTAAAAGCCAAGATCTAAGGAACCCAACGATCAATATTGTATTGGCTACGAAATAATGTTTAAGATGATACTATCATAATATAATCATTATTTATACATTATAAATACAGTTGAGATAGTCACTTTATCCCTAGCCCGAGACACGCGCGAAAAATTTGATATTGAAAATAGCCCGTTTTCTCTGTCGCATCCAAAATTTATCTTAAAATAAGTAACTTAAAGTTTGACCCTCTTTTAAGACCTCCATTTCCCAGCTTAACAATAAAATTCAATACGGCCATTGAGAAAAAAAAAAGACAAAACGTTTCAAATACTTTCCAATGGAACGCGACACTTTTCCGATGACTGTGACAGGGGGAAACGGGCGAAATATCCATTTTTTAAAAGCAATTGGGGGGACTTTTTCGGATGATCCGTGTCGGAGACTGGAGAGAAAACCAACTTGGTAATTGAATAAACTGATGCGGCGCCATCTTGCGACTGTTTCCATCAAATATGCATACAGTAAAACGATTAAAACGTTGGATTCCACCACGTTTCAGTCGCATCAAAACGACGGCGACGTCTCCCGCCCTTTCGTTTCCTCCTTTTCCGTCACTTTTGACGGGGATGGAGGATGGTTAATAATTTAGCGAAAACCTTTTTTTATTTTTTTATATATACAAGATGATCCACGGGAAACGGATGTTTTTGGAATGGATAGTACTCGTCTAGAAGGGGAAGATGATAAGGAAGAGGATGAGGAAGGGGAAAAGGATTCTCCCCACATTGCTGTTTAATATCCATGAGAGCACTGCGTGTTTCCGTAAGACATGTTTGGCAAAAGTGGTGAGTCCATATTCAAAACGCAAGGACTCTCACGAGGCGTCACTATAACATCGGGCGTTATGCTGATATTCCCAGTTTCACCATCATTCCCATAGGGGTAGCTGCATTTCGAACGAAGAGTTCATTAATGAAAATAAAGTTATCTAGTCCTTCTCAATGCGCGCCCTCCGTTAATGCAGATAGGGTGGGGGAGTCGATCCTGAGAAGTCATTCTCGCTCTGCTAGACAGCATGTTTTTGAAATGGGAATGAATAAGAGCTCCCTATCAGGTGTGGCGGTATTTTTATAAGGTGTGATCTATATCTTATGTTATTTTCTTGCTAAGACACTACCTTTCAAAACGCTATTGATGTTTAAACGATTTCGAGTTAGCGTAATATTTTCTTCATGTGGTAAACATGTCTAACTGGGTTTTTGAATAAAACATAATATTGATAATCGATTCGAAAAACTTTTTAAAAATTAATTACAATTAATTTTAAATGAATTAAAATTTATAAATTTAAAAAAAAATCACGTGACTACGGACGTGCCGCAATTGGCTGCCATGTTTGTGACGTCATAATAGTAAATTATTTTCACGTCAGTACTGTTAACGGCTTCTACCTGTAGATATACCGTCAAAATTATTGTTGGTTAAGTGCAAAATAAAATATTGTTTGTTATTAACTTAGTTAACTTAGTTCAGCAATACCAAGCTAATTGAAAAGGTCACGGAGCGACACCTATAGCGCAGTAAAAGAACAATAAAATCTACTATATTTTTAAGTTTCATCCTTCATATGAACATATGTGAAGTTTCAAGTCGATATGTTAATTCATTCGTACAAAAACATCAATTTAAAGTAAACGTATCAGTGTTATGGTAAATAGTGTGAAATGGTAAATGGTGAAATGGTAATGTGTGAAATGGTAAACATTTTAGGGGAGTCTGCTGCTTCAAAAACAATTGACTTGACCAAGGCCATTGGACATCTCAAGTGAAACGGGAATTGGGCTTGAGAAAGCTATGTGAATTTATTACCTTCAAATCGGTAAAAATAACAGGACATTATTACTGAAACGTTCTAAATGCAAAAATTCGTGAGAAAAGACCTGGTTTAGCAAAGAAACAAATTATTTTTCATCAAGACAATTCACCCCCTCACAGAGGTGTTCTTGAAGGAGTTACACTATGAATTGTTGGAGTATCCACCATATTCGCCAGATCTAGCACCCTCCGCCATTCATCTTTTCCCAAACCTTAAAAAGTTCCTATTTGGCAAGTTTTTTTCATCAAATGAAGAAGTTTTATCAGCCTTAGATGAGTATTCTGAAGGATTTCCAGAAAATCATTTCAGAGATGGAATAAATGAATTGGAGAACGGCCGGAAAAAATGTATTAAGCTTAAGGGAGAATATACAGAAGAATAAAGAAATTTTTTCAACTATAAACGTGTTTTGTCATTGTCGCTACGCGAATTTTTCAATTAGCTTATTATGTCGTTTTGAAAAACCTTAAAACTAATTATTCAAGTGCATCTAACATTTTGATACTGAGTGTATAACCATCATCTCTCTTCCTCTTAATACATTCAAACCAGTTAAAAAGGTTTTTTTTCGGTCCTTCCGAGCCTGATCAACGATTTTCGTACCACCCCGTAACGCTGCATGATTGATGCGATCTGGTTTTTTTTTATCTTGTCCGTAGGTTTCTTTTTTTTTTACTCATTTCGTTCGTTTATAACGTCGGCTCCTCTCTCTCGCGCTCTCTCTCTAGGCAGTTAGCCGTTCACCTAAAGCTGTCAAAAGTTAATTAATGAGGAAAGCCGCCATATTACCATACGCTAGTCGCGGACTCCGACAATGTTGGCCGATGTACATTTTCGAGAGTTGTTTTTTTTCTCTCTTCTTCGTCTTCATATTTTATTCTTCGATCGTTTTGTATGTCTTGTTTCTGATTGTCGTTTTTTTGTAGTTGTTTGTCGGTTTCAATTTGAAAAACAGGCTAAATATTTCAAGTCCAAAAGTGGCAAGATTATACGCTTTATCAAAAACGTATAAACCATTAAAATCAATGAAACCATTTGTATCAATCAGCCATCGACTCTCCAACATACAACTTACAAGCAAAATAATAGATGTTTCAGTTAATAATGTCAATTTTGCTAAGATATGACGTTACTAATACATTTGTTAGTATAGACCAGAGGTCTCCAAACTTTCCAGCCTTAGGACCACACTGATTACTCCAGTAAGTTCCAAGGGCCAAAACCGTTGAATGTAAAGAGAGCTATGAAATGATGTGTACATTAATGAATTTAATAAAATAAGAAAAAAAAAACCAATAGAAAGTGTGCAGCCACCTCAAAGTCATCGGTTTGTTATTGGTATTGCAGGGTGGTTACACAAAATACTCTTGTTTCCTTTATCTGTGGGACAGCAGGGCCAGAGAGCATCATTATGTAAGAAAAAAATAGCCTATTCAGAACGAGTATATTCCGGGCAAAATAAACATTAAACATGAGCCATTGGTAGATCCATAAGCCAGAATTTTACCCCCTTTACACATTAAATTAGAACTTATGAAAAACTTTGTGAATGCGCTAAACAAAAATAGTGATTTTTTTCCCTTTATTTGGGTTTTTCGCCACTATCTAAAACTCAAAAATACCTGTTCTTATGTAAAGAAAGAATCACTGGGTAAAAACAAAAAGCCAAACGGAGACAAATTTCTCAGTGATTCTTTTTTGTAATAAATTTGCCTAACGAACAAAATTTTAAAGACATAAAAATGTTATAAAAAATTTTGCAAACTTTTAATGTCAACGTTTCGCAGGGTCCTCTCCCCCCGTTTTCAAAACTAAACTAAAAAATAAATTATATTAATTTTTAATATATAAAGTAACGAGTGAAAGTAAATATATTTTTTTGTGTATGTCAACGATACTTACATTGACCACAAGAGATTTTCATGACAGTAACATACTGCCAAAATATATAGATATATATATATATATATATATATATATATATATATATATATATATATATATATATATATATATATATATATATATATATATATATATATATGCCTTTTGGCAGTATATGCCTACCGAAGGCATAGCAATAAAGTTATTTTTATTTTAATTAATTATAGCGGTTTCTTTTAATCTTCTGTATTTTGTTACCGATTCTTTTAATACCGTTTTGGAATTATTCCAATTTATTTTATAACCCGATTCCCATGCGTGTTGACAAATTCTAGATTTATTAAAATGTGCCTTTCTTATGCTCTTTTTATTCTATCATCTAACGGTCTAGATGTCTCACCTATATAGAATTTGCCACATTCGCAGTTAATTTTATAAACCACATTTTTGGTATTGTGTTGTATATTGTTTGGTTTAGTCTTTGTTAGTAGAGATCTAAGAGTATTTTTTGTTTTAAATGTCGTTCTTATGTTGTATTTATTTCCTACTCTTTTAATTGTGTCAGAAATACTATAATAATATAATATAATAAAATACAAATGATAAATAAAAAAATATATGAACACGCCACAATCATTCAGGCATTACTTAAAAATAGTTATGCTTTGTTGTATTTACAAAAAATCTTTCCAAGTATTACAGAACCAAAACTGAAAGAGGGGATATTTGTTGGCCCACAAATCGGTAAAGTTGTAAAAGATCCTCAGTTTGAAAGCCTTTTTTCTGTTAATGAAAAAGCTTCTTGGATGTCATTCAAAATGGTTGTCGAAACATTTTTGGGAAATAAAAAAAATGAAAATTATAAAGATATTGTTGCTGATGTATTGAAAAATTTTCAACATATGGGAGTAAACATGTCATTGCAGATTCATTTTCTGCACGAGCATTGAGTTTTTTCCCTGAAAACTTAGGAAGTATGAGTGACGAACAGGGGAAATATTTTCACCAAGATTTAAAGATGTTCGAGGAACGACATCAAGGATTTTGGGATGAAAACATGTTAGGGGATCACTGTTGATCCATTATAAGAGAAACCGATCAAAAAAACTATAAAATATGCCATTGTTATTTTTTTTATTATTCATATTAAGATTTTTTCCATTTTTAAGTAAATAAATGTTTCTAAAAGCAGACGTTTTTTATTATTTTTCCTGGATAACTCATACCTAAATAAACAATAATTAACAACTTTCAGCTGGGGTATAAAAACCGTGTAAATTAGTGTTATGAGTAAAAAACAAATTGAAATAAACGCAAAGTCTGTGTTTCATTTAAGAATTTAAAAAACCACTCAATCTGAAAGACCAGTGAGTTGACAAAGGCAATTCTTAAAAAGTCATTTGTTTAAGGCTCTTACCTGATCATATTCAAATTTTAAATTATTCCTGTTTACATCTATAATATGGTCCGTATTGTCGATACGAAATATAGGATTCGTCGAATTCCAATGTATCGTGTAGAATCTGGCACTAGTGGGCGCTGCGGTCGCCAGGACGAAGGCCTGCAGACCAAACAGGACGAGAATCACCGTCCTACAACATTAAAATTTATGATTTTTTCCGTATTTTCTGTGTTGAAGTAGACTTTTACCTTAGCAGGACGGTGCTAAAATGGGTACCGGGTGACCAAGGACCCATATCGGGTATGTCCGGAGGTAGGGAGGCGTTTCTGTGGAGTTTCAGGTGAGCCTTGTCCGGACAGCCCCTGTCGGTGGCCTAGAACAAACAAAAATTATGTAAGTGATACGCAATACGAGACCGCATATATATATATATATATATATATATATATATATATATATATATATATATATATATATATATATATATATATATATATATATTTATTTATTTATTTATAGTTATAGTTTTAAGTTTTTATGCAGTTAATTTTTTTGTTAATATTGATAATGTCCGAACATTTTTGTAACTCTAAATTTATAAATTGATTTTTTATTGAAGGATTTACTATAATATTAATATGGTCCTTACTATAAATAAACACACTGAGAAGCAGTGACCTTGAAATCCGTTCTCTAATTTTGAGTTTTATAATTTATAGTTTTTGAGTTATATAATTTACGATACATACAGGGTGCGACAAAAGAAACTGGTTTGTTATCGCAGTTCAGGATCATAGTGGTAACCTAAGTCTCATCCATACTTACAAAACGACTTTTAAACTCGATGTTATTCTTCCGAAAAAGATACAAATGTTAGTTAGAAAGTTGTACTCGACATCGTTTTTGATCAGAATTTAAAAAATGCGCATCCCATCTTGCACATAACTTTCTCAAGCCAATTCTTTTTTCAAACTATGAAACACCCATTCTCTTGAGATGTTCATGGTCTTACCAATTTCACTCAAAGTCAATTGTCTGTCATCCATAATCATATCATGTATAGAATGAATTATTTGTTCAGTACTTGCACTTATTGGACATCCAGAACGAGGGTCATCATTCAGGCTTGTATGACCATGCTGAAACTCACCTGCCCATTTACAAGCCATTGTTTTTGGAGGAGCATACTCCTTTAATACATTTACCATTGCACTATGAGTTTCCATTGCCTTTTTGCCAACATTTTTTTACAAAGAATTTAATCACTGCACGATTTTCAATATTTTCCATTTTAAAAAATAACACTGATACGTTTAATTTAAGCTGCTGGTTTTGAATGAATCCTGAATGAATGAAGTTCATATGAAAGATGACACTTCAAAATGTAGTAGATTATAGAGTTCTTTTACTGCTCTATAGGTGTCGCTCAGCGAATTATTCAATTATGCTATTATTTGCAACATTACAGTACAGGGCAAGGAAAGTGTTATGGCATTGCATATGCCACCATTTTGAATTATTTATAACTTTTAAAAGGAAGTTTTAAAAAGAATTTTTTTTCAATAATATTTGTTTATTTCATTTTTAAATTTTGTGTAAATTAATTTTTGAAAATTATGTCAATCAAATATCAGTTATATTATATCACTTTTGCGCCATTTTTTTACATATTTTCCATAACTTCTGTCAACATATCTGGTGTTAATGAAGCGGTTTCAGTACCGATGTGAGTTCTGAAGGTATATGAGGTTATTTGAGTTGCTGTATAGTTTGGGGTTTGGCTTATTTATAGAAACCTTTATGGTGCTTGGGGCTTAGAGATTGTTTATGTAAAACGAACCAGAATATCTCGCAAACGGCGTGATATATCGATATTGACCAAGGGTACCATTTTTACGTGGGAATTATCACTCTTCTCTATTTTGAAGTCAAACTATTTCCAGCTTTATAAAGTAAAAAAATATGAGCGAATTTATTCCTCACAAAGTAGGTAGCATGCGCCCTATAGGAACTAGGCTCAAACCAGTACCAAATTCGAATTTGTCACCATTGAAAACAGTACTACCTACCCAAATACCAAAATTTAGTTTCACTTTCAACACCCTGTATCTTTTTGATCTTATCATCTTATTTTGATCTCTGCTATCACCAGTTGCTCTATGGCAGAAAAGTTATGGGAGAGCCTGTATATATATATATATATATATATATATATATATATATATATATATATATATATATATATATATATATATATATATATATAAGCAGCTAATAAGGGTAGATGTCAAAAAATGGAAGCTGCATTGAGACTTACAGAAAATATTAAATATTAACAACAAAAAATGCATATCTAGAAACACAAAACTAAGACATTACTACACAGTTAATAAGCCAAAAAGTCTATATGTGGCAGAAACGCTCATTTTGAATAGCAAGAGAGATATTGAGGAGATTGAAAAAGAGGAAAAAACAATCATAAGAAAAATCTTAGGTCCCAAACAAATAAATAGCTCAACATACCGACATCGAGAAAACAAAGCAATTAAACAATACACAGATATATATAGCGATATGAGAAAAAGAAGAAGGAAAGGGGTTTACGGTTAGAGGCGCATCAGCATCTAAAGCTATTTAGCGACTGTACCTACAGCTTAACGTGGGTTCCGAACCACGGTCATCAGCTAACGACAAACCCAGGCCAGTACCCCCTTCAGGATATCAACCCTTGGTTATGTGCCTACCCATAAGTCTATCACTTTTCAGAAGGCATCCGGCCTTACCCAGCCTCTAACTGGCGTGACTGAGCGGTAATTCGTTGTCGGATTTTACGCTCTTGCCTAGAAACAATCACAGACATTTAGGTGTGGATATGTGTGGGATTGTGTGTGAAGGAGGTGAGGAAGTAAGACGGACAGAATAATTAAAGAAAAACACCCATCCGAGCGCAGGAATCGAACCAGCTACCTTTGGATTGCCAGGCAGGCGACTAACCCACTAGACCACCGCGGCCGGTAGAAAAAGATGACTTAAGTTTTGCGGACACATAAAACGGATGAATCCGAGTAGGCTAACTAGACAAATAGTCGAATTTTATGAAAATAGGAGTAGAGCTAAACTAGAAATAATTAAATGGATTGCTGCAATTAAAGAGGATCTAAGATCAGCAAATATTACACAAAGTGAAATTCGGGATAGAGGCTGTTTCAGAGACAAGGTTGACGTTTGGAAGGTTGGCCAGAGAGAAAAATGTAGGAAGACAGAAACAGCTTGGTTTGACGAAAGGAAAAACGCTCATAGCGAAAGAATGAAATTAGTATGGGCGCAAAGAAAGGCAAAGATAACAAACGCTTCTAATTGTACTTCGCGTGGTCCACTTGGGCCGATACGTGAATAATAATAATAATAATAATAATAATATATATATATATATATATATATATATATATATATATATATATATATATATATATATATATATATTAAATCTTTTCTCATATCGTTATGTGTATCTGTGTATTGTTTGATTTCTTGGTTTGCTCGAAGTCGGTATGTTGTGCTATATATTTGTTTGGAGCCTAAGATTTTTCTTATGATTTTTCTTTCCTTCTTTTCAATGTCCTCGATTTCTTTCTTTCTATTTAAAATGAGCGTTTCTACCCCTTATAACATTCTGTCTTGATAACTGTGTTGTAATGGCCTCAGGTTTGTGTTTTTAGATAGGCATTTTTTGTTGTAAATATTTTGTGAAAGTCTCAATGCCGTTTCCATTTTTTGACATCTACTCTTATTGGCCGCTTTTTCCAACCCATTTTCCATGATTGTTTCACCCAAATATTTGAATTGAGAAACTCGTCTGATGTGACCATATTTTGTTTTTAGAAATGGTGTTCTTAGTCTCTTGCAGGTCATGTATTGTGTCTTTTCAAAGGAAATTTGGAGTCCTACCTTTTCTGCTGGTTCTTTTAGGATTTCAATTTGATTCTGTGCCGTTAATACATCTTGAGCCAAAATTGCTAGAACATCAGCAAACGCCAGACAATCAATTTTGATGTTGGTTCTCCTCAGTTTTATGGGCTGGTCAATATCCAGGGCTGACTTTTTTTCACGCCACTTCTGTATTACTTTTTCTAGAATACGTCTACGTCTAGTCCATTAATAATGATATTTAAACATTTAATTTAATACATGCTGTATAAATGCACAATACGCTTTACTGCTAAAATGAAGCGTTTTTCGTATAATTTAATCAGTTCGACGGTCTGCGGTACAAACAAACTACCCGGGCTCGGGATACAAATGAACTACCGAGCGAAAAAAACAGCCTCCCGGAGGCGGATGTGGTCCCGGCGAGCCCCCAAAAACACGATCGTCAGCGGCAAGAAACTGTTTATAATACAGTCTTGGCGGTTTCGGAGATTAACGGTAATTTTTTATTCTTTCGGAAGAAAAAAAATCTTTTTGCCAGAACCTGGCATTGGTAACCCCGGAAAATTGATGAGCCGTGTCTTGTTTTCCATTATTTTTTTATTTTCCGGTTTAGAGGACTTTTTTTTCTTCTACGATCTTCATAATACTTTAATAGCACTAAAATGTAATGTAAAAACCGTACTGAGTCATGGTTAATTGTAATTTTGAACTAAAGTCAGTATTTTACTACCAGATAAAAACGGGTCTTTTAAATTGAGCGGTTTTTTTATACAATTGTTGAATAAAACATAGATGGCGTTGTGAATCTGTCTAGGTTTAGTCTCATTTTAGTTGTGTAATGTATGACATTTATAAAAATGGAGTCGTACAGTGAAAAATGTTTTTAGAACATTACTTGCTATTTTACGGCTTTCCGGTTTGCGCAATCGTCCATCTGAAAGCATTATCAATCGAATTGTTCAAAAATTTCATGAAAATCTTTTGATCATAGTGGTCGTTCACAAGAACATATTGATTTGGTACGTGAAAGTGTTGCTGAAGACTCAGAAATTTCCATTAGTCGACGTTCACAACAATTTAGACCAGTGAATCCATAACAGAGTGTATTTTACGAAATGATTTAGCTTTGAAGGCATATAAGATTTAAATAACACAGGAACCAAAGCCACTGGATCATTCAAAACGTCGTGCATTTGTCAACTGGGTCAAAGAATAAACATATGACTTTTCAGTGATATTCCCGTACAGAATACTATTTTTATTTTAAATGGAACTTAAATTCATACACTTATATACAATGAAATACTTTTTGTCGTATGAAAAAGGTTATATGGCCTGTACAAAATTAAAACCTTGCACGTTACGCTACTGAAGAACAGCAGAAATACCACTACACAAATTAAATAATAAATGAATCAAATGAAATGTATTCAATAAATTTCAAATTTAGTGGCTGTATTGGGTTGGCAGCATATGCGACGTTGTCGAGATTCACATTTTTCTTGTTGATATTTATTGACACGTTTGAAGGTTATCCCATAGATAGATAATATAATACTTTTATTTTTTACCTTACGATCGAAAACAGTTAAATATACAATTTCGAAAAGGGCACATGTCTGAATATTTTAATTTTTCAGGAAATGAAAAAAAACTAACTATTTTCCAAAGAAGTATAATATTTAGAAAATTTGTTTTTGAGTTGCATCTTGGAGTCAATTAGAAATTGAAAGTTACAGGTTAACGTTATTATATATGTATATTTAGTTATTTTGAATTTATGAGATATGCCCTTTTCGAAATTCACGGTATTGGGTACAAAAAATTTAAAGAAAAAACCATATAAATTTGGCGAAACTTTTATTTTAGGTATCTAAAATTAAACATAATACTTAAATTGAAGATAATTAATAGACTTTTGTTTAAAACATTTTTTTCTGCAGGTTGTCTTTCAATTGTAGTTGGATCATTGCAGTATCTCGTCATAAAATTCTGTAAATTCTGCTGGTATATACTGTTTCAACTTTGCAATATCTGCAATTTTCAGATGATTAATAGGTACTTTGCCACTATAAGCTCGATCAGCTTAACTTGGTAAGTTACTTCAAGTACCTTTCACTTTAGAAAGAACGAAAATGTCCATAGAGATGTCATTATCTATATATTTGCGATTGTGATTATATATTTTTCTTAAATCCGTATACTTCAAGAGATACTTACAAAAAACTACGATTTTATCAAAAACTGAACTTCGATCATCTTGAGGGACGTGTTATTTTTGTTAAAAAAAATCCCCCGTATTTTTCAAAAGGAAGGTTTATTGACCAAGGTTGCTCAAGCAACCAACAAAAATGTTCATTTAGGCGGAGACGCAGGTTGTCGTGTGTTTCACATGAGATTGTGGAACCCAACAGTTGGGTGTATGATGACACTCAGCTCTCATTGGACGCAGTCTAAAACAATCTAATACTAATTATTGATTGATTTGTCTGTTACTTTGTGATAGTTCATTTTTTTAAAAAGGAATAATACAATTTTTTACTTTGTTATCTATCACTTTTATTATCTCATGTGGAAAACACAACAACCTGCGTCTCACTACATATTTACTCCCACCGATGGGAAGTCGACAAAACCATGGGTTGTTGGCTTTGGATAGTGTCTCCCTAATCTTGATGGTATTGTATATGTCGGTACCCTGAGGAGTCTGAACATCTAGAGACGAAACATATGCACTTATGCCATCAAATTGAAGGGATGGGTTATGGGGGAGATGCCCGTTCCCGGTCAAGTAACAAAAAAATAAAATATATATATATATAAAAAAGTTAGGAAGTTGTGATCCACGGCGTGCTTTGTCATTTCTTCATCCGCCATCCAAAGCGCCTGCAAGCGTCTCTCAATACCGGTTTCTGGCCTTAAGCCGTCATCAGTTGGGCTCAAACTCGACACCTGAAGAGCCAATTGGCCATGTCGAATGGAGGCTGCAATCACATGCAGCCACGCCATCCTACGGTAAACGGTCGCAGCAGTCAGACGGGCCACGAGCAGTTTCACACAGCTGCGACCGTTTACCGCAGGATGGCGTGGCTACATGTGATTACAGCCTCCATTCGACATGGCCAATTTATATGGTCATGGCTTTAGTTTCATCCGCTCTTCAGGTGTCCAGCTTGAGCCCAACTGATGACGGCTTAAGGTCAGAAACCGGTCTTGGGAGACGCTTGCTAGCGCTTTGGATGGCGGATGAAGGAATGGCAAAACACAACGTGGAGCACGGGTGAACTTCCTAGTTTTTTAATATATATATATATATATATATATATATATATATATATATATATATATATATATATATAGACTTTGTTACTTGACCGGGAACGAGCATTCCCCCCATAACCCATCCCTTCAATTTGATGGCATATATATATATATATATATATATATATATATATATATATATATATATATATATATATATATATATATATATATATATATATATATATCTTGGGCAAAGAGTTTCAATGGAAGAAGACACCGTCCGGGAGGTGGAACGACGCGTTAAATGTAGCAGGCTCAACATAGTGTTTAAGAGCAAACTACCACTTGGTCTGAAAAGGAAAGTCTTTGATAAGTGTGTCCTGTCCGCTATGACGTACGGAAGTGAGACCTGGACACTCACATCACAGTCAGTTCAAAAACTTCTAGTAGCACAGAAGGGACTGGAAAGATATATGCTTGGCATTACTAGACGGGATAGAAAGACCTGCACATGGATCAGAGAACAAACGAAAGTGAATGACATCATTGGAAGAACAAAGCAATTGAAATGGAAGTGAGCAGGCCATGTACCGAGGCGATGGGACGAAAGATGGACTAGGGCGGTCCTGGACTGGATACCGCTTGATCCCAAACGTCCACGGAGAAGACCGAAAACACGATGGACCGATGATATTATTAAGCAGTGGATTGATATGGGTTGATGATGATGATGATGATTACATTAAATGTTATAATAATTATTTATCAGTTCTTTTTCTGAGAATGTTATTAACAGGCAATCGAATACCCATTACATAATATAATGATACACAAAGACCAGATGGGAATTGCATTATTTAAAGATAATTAAACCCGAAAAAAAATCTAAAGGTCGATTGCTTCATATTGTCTCAATCAATATCAATCACCTAGTGATTTATCAAATATAAAATTTACTTTCTTAGCTGCACACCCTAACAATCCATCGTCCGAGCCCAATCCATTATTAAAATGGGTGAAATAGCAGTTTTTATAATTGATTGTAACGCCGCGTTAGACGCAGCTCAATCCGATCCATAAAAAAAGAATGGAACATTCCAATAAAAATCAATATTTCTATAACTACATCGGTGTCAGACACCTTAAGAAAGTAAACTTTACTAAAATAACAATTATAATATCAATTTTTTTTCCGAATATCCCGATCAAAAGTCGTTATAAAGCGAAAAATATCGTAGCGTTAGTGTTTCCCATATAAAGAACCAATTAGTTTTTTGATTTTCGAACCGAGGAAGATCAATTTTTATACAATACCCGTTCCCTGTTTTTTTTTCGTACGTATCACGCTTGTTATATAACTCATCTGTTGTTGTGAAAGCAAAAAAAAATATATTAATAACTTGCTCTCTATACACTTTAAATATCTTGCATTTCTTGTCTGTTATGAGGCGTTTTGTAGAATATTACATTATGTGTTTTTTTCTTCGTTATAATGAGTTCGACAACGCAAGAGCATTATAAGGAAATTACAATACTCAATTTATAAGCCAACGAAAAAAGATAAAAGATATATATATATATATATATATATATATATATATATATATATATATATATATATATATAAAAGAATTCTTCTGCTCAAAATTAGATGTCCAAAATTTGAACATCATATACGGCACTCAAATACCTGGACGAGATTCTCGAACCCACAAGGAAAGAGAAGATAGCACAGAAGGCTCGATTACAGAACATGAAGGTCATACTATACGCAAGAGAGACACTTACCCTCCATACAAAAAGTGGCATAGAAAACATACTAAACGAAAAACGCAATACTATGAGAAAAATTCTCGGCCCAAAACTGGCAGAGAAAGGGTACACACCACATTCTTGAAAGACCACAGAGAGAATGTCCAGCGTAGCGGTGAACATAAGAAAAAGAAGGTTGAAATTTTATGGTCATATCAGTAGACTCCCACCGACAAGACTCACCAACAGAATTCTTACATACATACAAGGAGTCAAGTCAATAGTACCATGGATCGCACAAGTCAGAGCTGATCTGGGAAAGGCACAAATGGGCCCGACAGAGATTGAGAATAGAATAACGTACAGAAACAAAATACATATGTAGAACGTTGCATCAGAGGGCGAAGTTTTGAGGATATCGGGGACAAGGTGGATGGAGGAGAGAAAGAGAATCCACGGAGAAAGGATGAGAGAGGTGTGGAGGATAAGAAAGAACACTCGAAAATGAGTCAGAATACTTTGCGTGATCCAACCGGATCTATACGCACCTAATAATATATATGTATGTATAGATACATATATATATATAATATATATATATATATATATATATATATATATATATATATATATATATATATATATATATATATATATATATATATATATATATATATATATATATATATATATATATATATTGCTTGTGATTATATCAAAAATAAGCCTGGTAATACTCGGAATGTTCGTTCTGTGAAGGGTCATGCTGTTTCGTCCAAATCTCATTTGATATTTTCAAGTGAAGTGTTGAACTGAGATACAGTGGCCGTTACGCTCGCTCTTATAGGACGATGGCTACGCAGATTGCATCGGGGTTGCATTCAGTGTTGTTCGCAAAAACTTCCTAACCCAAATAAACGATATTTATTCCAGAATACAGTTCATCCTGAAAGTCGAACGGGATAGGAAAGTACCTTTTTTGGATCTCCTCCATAGTGTATAGAAAGCCACCTTACACCGATTGATGCCTTAACGACAAGTTCCAACATCACCCTTCTGAAATTCAAGCAGTAGCAAACATCTTAATTTTCAGATCCTTCCGACTGGAATTACCAGATACACGAAGTGAGAAGCTACCAAAAATTTCCACATCCCTTAGACGAAGTGTATATTCAGAAAACGGCATCAGGAAGGCCATTCGCCGCCGAGGATCGCAAACACGAACAACAGTATCAAATAATCAAAACAAGATCAAAAAATATCGACATTTTTTCTCAAAAATTATTCATTTTCCTTGATATTTTTTCTAATATATATATAGCATAATACTTGTAACTCAAGAGTCAAGACTCAGTCTATATCTTTTTCAATGTTAAACTCAAAGAGATTTACCACTAAACACCGAAGTTCTCGAAGCACGTTTTGCTAACCATGTTAACCCTAATTGCTAATTGATAATTGTTCGAAAAACTTCTAATTAATGAAACAGCACTTTGCTAAGATCGAAAATGTTATTTTAGATATCTTGTTGCCTTTAAAATGTGTTATTTTTAATTTCTGGCACTGAGCACATGGCTAATTTGCTTTTTTTCGTAACATATCCCGGTACAAATCTCCGGAAAGCGAAAATTCATTAGTATCCTTGTCCGTACAACTGCGACAACAGTAGAGTGACGATTAATTGAGTGGTTGGGCGTGAAAGCAGACTGGCACGCATCGCCATATTTAAAACGGTTTTCTCCCGAACAACAAAAAAAAAAGCAGGAAAAAATCACGAAACCTCCCATGGCCTGATTTACCGCGGTTCCCTCGTTTATTTTCGGTTGAAAGTTGTCACAATCTACCGCCGAAAACGTTTCGAAAATGCTTATTTGTCTAATACAGCTCATTTTAGAACTGCCGCATGCATTTTTTTAACGGAGAGAGGTTTTAGCTCTTCTGGTATTTTCAGATAATGTAACCAGTTAAAATTGTATATCGGGTTGTTCGGAAAGTTTATAGGGATTTTTTTAATGGAAAGAGAGTCTGTTACCATTGCTACTTCCAACTTTTTGTCAATGTAATGGTAGACCCATAATGCCTTTTTATTACAAATTAACATTTTTATTGGCTAAAAATATCATCATCAGTTGTTTTTCACCTCTTCTATATATTTATTATTCACGTATGGGCCCTGGTGGACCACGCAAAGTACAATTAGAGGCGTTTGTTGTTGTTAGCCTTCCTTTGCGCCCATACTAATTTCATTCTTTCGCTTTGAGCTTTTTTCCTTTCGTCATACCAAGTTGTTCCAGTCTTCCTACATTTTTCTCTCTGGCCAACCTCGCAAACGTTAACCTTGTGTCTGAAACAGCCTCTATCCTGAATTTCACTTTGTGTAATATTTGCTGATCTTAGGTCCTCTTTAATTGCCGCTATCCATTTAATTATTTCTACTTTAGCTCTACTCCTATTTTCATAAAATTCGACTATTTTGTCTAGTTAGCCTACTCGGATTCATCCGTTTGATGTGTCCGTAAAACTTAAGTCTTCCTTTTCTCATATCGCTTTGTATATCTGTGTATTGTTTGATTTCTTGGTTTTCTCGAAGTCGGTATGTTGTGCTATTTATTTGTTTGGGGCCTAGGATTTTTCTTGTGATTTTTCTTTCCTTCTTTTCAATGTCCTCGATGTCCCTCTTTCTATTCAAAATGAGCGTTTCTGCAGCATATAGACATTCTGGCTTAATAACCGTGTTGTAATGTCTCAGTTTTGTGTTTTTAGATAGGTATTTTTTGTTCTAAATATTTTGTGTATGTCTCAATGCCGTTTCCATTTTTTGACATTTACCCTTATTGGCCGCTTTCTCCAAACCACTTTCCATAATTATTTCACCCAAATATTTGAATTGAGAGACTCGTCTGATGTTACCATATTTTGTTTTTAGAAATGGTGTTCTTAGTCTGTTGCAGGTCATGTGTTGTGTCTTTTCAAAGGAAATTTGGAGTCCTACCTTTTCTGCTGTTTCTTTTAGGATTTCAATCTGTTTCTGTGCCGTTAATACATCTTGAGCTAAAATTGCTAGATCATCAATTTTGATGTTGGTTCTCCCCAGTTTAATAAGCTGGTCAATATTCAGGGCCGACTTTTTTTCACGCCACTCCTGTATTACTTTTTCTAGAACACAGTTAAATAAGAGTGGCGAGAGTCCATCCCCTTGTCTCACTCCAGTTTTAATTTCGAAGGGCTCTGAGATGTCACCCATGAATTTAACTTTTGACCTTGTGTTAGTTAACGTTGCTTTAATAATTGCCAGCGTTTTCAGATCTAGTCCTTGTTCTTTCAAGATTCGGAATAAAGATTCGCGGTCAATAGAATCATATGCTTTTTTGAAATCCACAAATGTACAGACGAGATTTTTTATTGTACAGTTTTTGATGTCTAGAATCTACTTTAGATTCAGGATCTGTTCAGGACAGGATCTGCCCGGTTGAAAACCTGCCTGATATTCACCAATGTTCGATTCTAACTGTCCCTGTGCTCTGTCTAGTAGACATTGAGATAGAATCTTGTAACAAACTGGGAGAAGAGATATTCCTCTATAGTTGTTTACATCAGTTCTATCTCCTTTCTTATGTAGTGGATGGATTAGAGCATCTTTCCAGTCTTCCGGAATCCGTTCGGTTCGCCAAACTTCTTATAGAATTTTGGTTATTTCCTTGATTGTACCTGGACCAGCGGATTTCAAAAGTTCTATAAAGTATATATATATATATATATATATATATATATATATATATACATATATATATATATATATATATATATATATATATATACATATATATATATATATATATATATATATATATATATATATATATATATATATAAATATATATATATATATATATATATATATATATATATATATATATATATATATATATATATATATATATATATATATATATATATTTATATACATGGGTTCCACAATGTCATGTGGAACACACAACAACCGGGAGGAAGCCCCACCCATCCCTCACATGGGAGGGCCATGTTCGTCTGTTGATGGTTAGACTCATCAGGGTACCGACATCAAAAATAGGGAGTCCCTCTCCACAATTAAACAACCCACATTTTCGCTGACTTCTCGTCGGATGGCTTATGCATGCAGTTTTTTGATTTCTTTGGACTGCGTCCTCACAAAAATGTGAGGAGTCAAGCAACTAACAGAATGTTCATTTTGGCGGAGACGCAGGTTGTGTGTGTTCCGCATGAGATTGTGGAACCAACGGTCAGTGGTGTATAACTCCTGACTACTGTTGTATCATTGGATGCAGTCCAAAGAAATAAAAAGTGCATGCATAAGCCATCCGACGAGAAGTCGGCGAAAATGTGGGTTGTTTGATTGTGGAAAGGGACTCTTTAATCTTGATGAGAGAGGATATGTCGGTATCGTGATGAGTCTAACAACCAACAGACGAAACATGTGACCTGCAATGTGAGGGATGGGTGGGACTTCCTCCCGGTCAAGCAACTAACTATATATATATATATATATATATATATATATATATATATATATATATATATATATATATATATATATATATATATATATATATTTTAAAACGTTTGGGTTTTCCCGCCGTTACATATGTACCCTCATCCTCCTTCGTATTTGTCCAACCTCGATGCCCGGCGGACTTCACTAATTACATCCTTACGGGCGGCGACCTCTCTTATCTGTGTCCGGAAACACGCCGTTTATGGTGCAGATTCCGCCATCCCTATTCCTTCTAAAGTCCCTTGAATTGCCGTCCCGCTTGGTACGACCAGCGCTGCCTCCGTGAATTAACCCGAATTTGCGAATCTGTCTGCCGCCGATCAGTAGCGTGGCGCGTTCTCCTAGCCCTTAGTATCGACACGATATGACACACCACTGAGCACACCGTATTGATTCCGTACGCCACCAGTTATGCGACCAATTCCGACGATCGAACGAAATTACATCATTACATCATTACCGTTGCCGTATTAGCCGAAACGAACATCCGATACTTGAAGGCTCTAATACCGTAGATAAGTTCTTAAAGAATAAGCATTTCCTTATCGTGGTTGGCATAGGCCTCCACTGGCGCCCAACTTTTGATTTTCTCGTAGTTATTGCTAAACATATCTTTTCCTTTTTCTTATTTCTTTTACACATAATTATAATTAGTTCATTAGTTAATATATACATATAATTATATTTCAACGTTGTTTCTGTGCACGACCTAAAGATCTCACCCACGTACACCAGCCCCGACACAAAAGCCCGGTAAGGTGAGTACGTTACAACATATATATATATATATATATATATATATATATATATATATATATATATATATATATATATATATATATATATACACACATATTGTTATATATATATATATATATATATATATATATATATATATATATATATATATATATATATATATATATATATTTTGGTTATATATATATATATATATATATATATATATATATATATATATATATATATATATATATATATATATATATATAGGTTGTCTTTCAATTGTAGTTGGATCATTGCAGTATCTCGTCATAAAATTCTGTAAATTCTGCTGGCATATACTGTTTCAACTTTGCAATATCTGCAATTTTCAGATGATTAATAGGTACTTTGCCACTATAAGCTCAACTTGGTAAGTTACTTCAAGTACCTTTCACTTTAGAAAGAACGAAAATGTCCATAGAGATGTCATTATCTATATATTTGCGATTGCGATTATATATTTTTCTTAAATCCGTATACTTCAAGAGATACTTACAAAAAACTACGATTTTATCAAAAACTGAACTTCGATCATCTTGAGGTACGTGTTATTTTTGTTAAAAAAAATCCCCCGTATTTTTCAAAAGGAAGGTTTATTGACCAAGGTTGCTCAAGCAACCAACAAAAATGTTCATTTAGGCGGAGACGCAGGTTGTCGTGTGTTTCACATGAGATTGTGGAACCCAACAGTTGGGTGTATGATGACACTCAGCTCTCATTGGACGCAGTCTAAAACAATCTAATACTAATTATTGATTGATTTGTTTGTTACTTTGTGGTAGTTCATTTTTTTAAAAAGGAATAAAACAATTTTTTACTTTGTTATCTATCACTTTTATTATCTCATGTGGAAAACACAACAACCTGCGTCTCACTACATATTTACTCCCACCGATGGGAAGTCGGCAAAAGCATGGGTTGTTGGCTTTGGATAGTGTCTCCCTAATCTTGATGGTATTGTATATGTCGGTACCCTGAGGAGTCTGAACATCTAGAGACGAAACATATGCACTTATGCCATCAAATTGAAGGGATGGGTTATGGGGGAGATGCCCGTTCCCGGTCAATTAACAAAAAAAAAAAATAAATATATATATATATATATATATATATATATATATATATATACATATTGTTATATATATATATATATATATATATATATATATATATATATATATATATATATATATATATATATATAGAAAATGAAATCTGGGGGAAAGGTTATCAGATTGGATAAGGAATTTTAAAATGAAAAGTCAAAGGACAATAGATAAACACGAAACTCAAGAACAAGTGGATAAACTGTTTTCAAAGTGCGCTAACAAATGCCCAGACATATACCTACAGGAGAGAGCCATTACGCCTTTCATACCAGACGAAATTATAAATGCAACAAACAAAATAAAGAAAGGCAAAGTCCCAGGATCAGATCAAATTCAACCAGAGATCCTGACCCTACGTTACCCTACAGAACTCAGAGGACATTACCAGTCTGTTCAAGACATTTTTCTTCTGATGATGTTGAGAAAACAATATTGAGTCAGGATTCAGTACGATTTTTTGAGTTACAATTAATATCAACTATTTTAAAACAAATATATACCACTAACTAAATGATACAGAATTATTTTTGAGAAAATATAACAAAACTTGCTCTCTTTCGTTGTTTTCTGAATAAAAATAACATTGAATTAGGATACGTTGCGGTCTTGAGCATAAAATATTCAGTGTTTACATTTCATTCATTATTATTTATAAGAAAACAATATTGAGTTATTACTGAGAATTACTTGTGATTTTGAGCTACAGTATGACTGCGTACAGTTTTATATAATTGTATTATATTGTATGTAATTTTAGAGAGTCTGAGAAAAAAATCACTATAATTGATGATTAAACAATATTTGAGTTAGGTTTAAGCGCGATTTTTTGAGCTACAATAAAAATCAAATCACTATAATTGATGATTAAACAATATTTGAGTTAGGATTAAGCGCGATATTTTGAGCTACAATATAAATCTGCCATATTAAAACACGCTTATGTAATCAATTAGACCATATAGAAAAAACCATTGAGAAAAAAAGTAATGAAAACAATATTGAGTTAGGGCAAGTTGGAGACTTTGAACTACAATTTCTTATCAATTTTATAAGTTGTTACGTTACTAGTATACGTGCTTTTCAGAGAAAACAACTGTAATGTCTTATTTGTATCCTTATTGTTTTTTTTGTTTCCTTATTTGAAGAAATAATATTGTGCTAGTGTTGAGTACGATTTTGAGTTACAGTTGAAACAAATTTTTTATTCTGTTATCTATCACTTTTATTTTGTAACTTTGTGTAATTATAGTTTCGTAAAACAATGTTACATTATCAAACACTATTAGTATATATATATATATTATATATATATATATATATATATATATATATATATATATATATATATATATACTAATCTAGAATAAAAGAGGAATTTCATTGTGATGAAGCACCGTGAACAGCACCGATAAGAACAAAAAAAGGCTGAGAATAAAAGAATTCTCTCGATGCTTGTATAATAATTGTATTTTATTTTTTTTCAATTTTTTTAGCGTTTTGTTCCCTTTGATATCCTCCGGGGTCGTCGTTCCACCTGTCGATTGTAAGTTACTGCCCGTTCTTCGATAGCCGCGCGGAATGTAACCACATAAAACGGACATCGAGGAGACCTGTATCGAAGATGACGACAACGAACAATTTTTAAGAGACTCCCACGCGGCCGTTTGACGTTTCACCTCTTCTCGGGCGTCGTTCGGACGCTTATCAGCTTCGAAATTTTAAGGGTAAGGCTATGCCTCCTCCGAGACTCGACCTGTGCCTGTGACTCTTTATATGCGGTTGAGGTCACGTCTTCTTCGAAGCTTGAATCATTAATGGTGAACGTCCAGGTCCCAACTGGTTTGTTTTATGCGTGTTTGCGGTTATTAGATAGACCTGCGGCGAGCGTACGACGTCTTCTTCGAAGCTTGAGTCAGTATTGGTTAGCGTCCAGGTCTTAATTGTATTAATTTATGAATGTTTAGGGTTTAGAAGGATTTTTTACAGCGTTTTGCGGAATATTTTTATAATGACTAGTCGGAAAGTTCGATGCAATCGTTGTGTTGGATCATGAGCTTATCACAGTTGAGTTAATTTATTCGTTTGTCGTTATTAAATGTATTTTATTGGTGTCCGTGGGTGTTTTACGACTACGAAGTCTTCTTCGCAGTTTAATCTGTAATATTTAATTTTCAGGTTATTAATGTGGAATTAATTTAAATATCTTTCTTTATCATATATATATATATATATATATATATATATATATATATATATATATATATATATATATATATATATATACAGAGCATCATCATCATCAACACATATCAATCCACTGCAAGATGAAGGCCTCTTCAGCATGCTTCCAACCCTCGCGGTCCTGAGTTTTCCTCTGCCTTCGGGTCCAATATACTTCATAATATCATCAGTTCATCCTGTTTTCGGTCTTCTCCGTGGACGTTTTGCGATCCAGCGGTATCCAATCCAGGACCGCCCTGGTCCATCTTTCGTCCCATCGCCTCGCTACATAGCCTACCCACTTCCATTTCAATTGCTTTATTCTTCCAATGATGTCACTCACTTTCGTTTGTTCTCTGATCCATGTGTAGGTCTTTCTATCCCGTCTAGTAATGCCAAGCATACATCTTTCTATTCCCCTCTGTGCTACTGGAAGTTTTTGAACTGACTGTGATGTGAGTGTCCAGCTCCCACTTCCGTATGTCACAACGGGCAGAATATATACATCCTCCAAACTGTGTACGCAATAAAGTCAATGTTTCACGTGCTGTATGACATGTCGCACCATCTTGATGGGACCACATATTCTCTAAATCCATTATCAAAATCAAATAATGTCCATGATCCCATAAAAAACATCAATCATCGTTCGGTATCGTTCTCGGTTTACTGTAACAGCTCGTTCATCTTCATCTTCAAAAAAATACGGTCCAATGATACCCTCAGCCCAAAAACCGCACCAAACCGTGACACGTTGAGCATGCATCGGGATTTCGTGGATTTTTCTAGGATTTTCATTGCCCCAGATGCGACAATTTTGTTTATTTACGTAACCGTTTAAGCGGAAATGAGCCTCGTCACTGAAAATGATTTTATCGCAAAAATTATTGTCATTTGCCTTCACCTGTAGGATCCAATTGGCAAATGCACGGCGTTGCCCATGGTCGGCTGGCTTTAGCTCCTGTGTTAGCTGAATTTTGTAAGGACAGGGAAGGCTGATCTCCCGGAATGGGGACGTAAATTGGCCACCAAGGTCATGCGACTTGACGCCGCTAGACTATTTTTTGTGGGGCTATGTGAAGAGCAAAGCTTACGAAAATAATCCGCAAACCGTTCAACAGTTGAAAGAAGAAATTAGGCGAATAATTCGTGACATAACTCCGCAGGTGTGTTCAGCAGTAATCGAGAATTTCAACAAAAGAATTGTGAGCTGCCAGAGAAGTCATGGCGGTCATTTGACAGATGTTGTATTCCACGTATAATTGTACACTATCCAGCTTCGCACTGCCATAAATAACTTTCAGGTATGTTATATATATATATATATATATATATATATATATATATATATATATATATATATATATATATATATATATATATATATATATATATATATATATATATATATATATATATATATATATATATATATATATATATATATATATATATATATATATATATATATATATATATATACATATATATATATATATATAAATAAATATAAATATGTATGTATGTATGTATATATATATATATATATATATATATATATATATATATATATATATATATATATATATATATGTATGTATATATATGTAAATATGTATGTATATTAATGCGATCGTTCTGTTTTATTGGTTAATAGATTCATATCAAGGAAATTTTAATATTACTGTGAAAATTTTAGATAGAAGACTAAAGCTTTGGAAGCCTGAAACTGAAAAAAAATTTGTATGATTTTAAGATAAATTTGTGACGAATACGATGTCTTCTTCGAAGCCTAAACATTATTAGTTAGTGTCTAGGTCCCGGTCGTTTTAACTGATGCTTGTTTGGTATTTTATAAGAATTCCTATGCATTCTTGAGGGCTATTTTTAGGGTCTGTATCGTCGGAAATCTTAATGTCTTCCTCGAAACTTAAACTATTACGTTTAATATTAAAGTGTTATCAGTACTGATCTTATTTTTGTTCAAGATTGTTCCCGTTGGGTTGCAGTTGTTATAAGATGTGTTTGTCTTAGAGTTTTAATAATGCTGATGTTTATTTCTAGGTTATATATAGTGTAATTTTTTTAAACCTGACATAAGCCAACTTTTTATTTGAAGTTATAGACTAATAGTTCCAAATGAAAAGTTGTAGAAAATAGCTTGACTAAAAAAAAATGCTTTCCGGTGTTGCCAGATTTCTTCGGTAGCTACTAAACCAATATTTTTTAAATCGCAATAACCGTATTTCTTTAACATAATTTAACAAATCTTAACATTATTAGTTAGTTTTAGAACAATCAATTATTATTCAACAACAATATAACTTTTTTTGCTAACAGAAACTAGTTTAAAATGATAAAAATAAATATTATAAATCAAACAATGATTATTTTTTTAACAATGCTCAAACTGGTACCCCTTGTAATCTACAATAATAAACTATTTTAACAATATTATTCCTAACATTTTTTAACATATTGGGCGTAATGTTATTAATTTATCTCCTTCTGTTTCAGTTCATCAACAGAATTAGGAGCGGTCAGGTAAATTTTCGTTTTTAACGAACCCCACAGGAAAAAGTTTAAAGGTGTGAGGTCAGGTGACATAGTAGGCCACTCAACTGAACCGCTTCTTCCTATCCATCGTTCTGGCAACAGTTCATGAAGATATCGCACCCATTTCGCGTAAAATGAGGTGGTGCCCCATTCTGTTGAAAATAGAACATCCTTCTTTCTGTTAACGGTAGTTCATCAATAAACAAATCAAGTTCGTTTCTCAATAACTTTAAACCTTCCCCTGTAAACTGACCCACACCTTTGACCGAGAACAACCTCTTGGGCAATTTTGTGCGTTGGCATGTGAGGGTTTTTCAAATTACAAAAATGAATATTTTCGTCAGTAACAACATTTTTTGTGGATCCTTGAACATTGGGTAAATAAGTTTAAACGTGACCGGACATCCACAAAAGGTGAAAATCGTTCGGGACATCCAGTGTAAATGACTCTCCAAATGATTGACAAAATCCACGACATGGTTTTAAGTGATCGACGTATCAAAGTGCGCGAAATAGTTGAGGCCACAGGCGTGAAAAATTAGGTGTGAAACAAAATTACGACAAGATGGGCGCCGGGTTTGCTCTCAGTGGAAATAAAGGCAATCGCTTGGTTGACTCTTAAGCTGTTTTTGCGCTTTTTCGTCTCAATCCTGACGAGTTTCTGCATCGATACATAACTGTGGATGATACGTGGATACACTACTACACTTCAGAGACAAAGGAACAATCAAAACAGTGGGTTTTTGAAGGCGAACGGGCTCCGAAGAAAGTGAAGACGGTGAAATCGGCCGGCAAGGTTATGGCTACAGTTTTTTGGTTACTGGGAGAAAAATAACAATAACTAGAGGGTATTATGGGTCGTTATTGCACCGGTTGAGGGAAGAAATCAAGACAAATTGACCTCATTTGAAAAAGACAAAGTCCTCTTCCATCAAGACAACGGGTGCACTCCTATACAGTTTCAATGGCTAAAATCATGGAATTAAAGTGCGAATTATTACAACATCCACCGTATTTACCGGATTTGGCCCCCAGTGACTTTGTTTTATTTCAGAACTTAAAAAAATGGCTCAGTAGATAACGGTTCACATCGAACGAGGAGGTCATCGCCCAAAGAGATGCCTATTTTGAGAACCTTCCGAAATCTTACCTTTTAGATATCTTAAAAAAGTTGGAGAAACGCTTGGAAAAGTGTATAGAGCTAAAAGGAGATTATGTTATAAATAAAAAAAATCTACTTAAAATAATTTGTTTTTCTATGTTTTTCTAAGGACTTATTGGACGACCCTTGTATTTTAACGACCCTTTATTAATTCAGTCTGGAATTATTTAATATCTTATATAAATTTTAATTTCTTATTTTACGTTATATGGTGAACACTAAACGCATACATTCCATACCGACAGAAACCCTGACCAGCCTCTTAATTTACCCTGCTGCATCGACTGACCCGTTTTCTAATTCGATTTTCTCCGATTTTCCCATCAGTTCGTTATACGAGACGTGCGGAAAATCACTGAGATCCTTCGTTGCGTTCGTAACGAACAAGAAAACGAGACGAAGAAGAAGACGAAAGAAATAAAAAACTTCCAATGCTAAAGAGTCGCAACGGTGCAAAAGGTCGTGGTACGGGACTTGGCAAGGTGTGTGTTTCGGTTGGAAAGGATAGGGGCTTCAGGGCTGGAGCAGGGAGGGGGGATTTTTCTTGTTTCCTGACCGGTTGTCTTCGTAGATGATGGTGATCGGAGGCAGATTGATCTTACATATACGTTAATGTTTAAACTAAAACTTTTCCAGGTGATTATTTATAAGTAAGGTGACTTTTTTTAAATAAAACACAAAATACAGTCAAAGCTCCTTATTCACGGTTCCGTTATTCGCGTTTTCAGTATTTCAAATTTCTTTAATCGCGGATCCAAAACTAATGATACATATTAGAAGATACATTTTTAATAATATCTATGTATTTATCAGTTATCTTTCAAAACAAACAAGTATCAAAATATTTATAAACAAGCAAGTGTTATTGCTGCTTGGGTGAAAGTTCTTTGACGAATTAGTCGCAGCCGGATTACGCGTGATGCTATGGTTTTTGATAAAAGTCGCGTTCGCACGACAGTACAAGAAATCAGAGAACAAAATATCCTTTCTACATCTTCAACCTCACTTCTTCTTCTTGGGGGTACCATATCCTCATTGGACGTTGGCAATTACCATGGCCCATCTAATCCTGTTGTCCGCTGATCTAAATAGTTCGGTTGATGTCATTCCTGTCCATTGCCTCAAGTTCTTCAGCCATGATATCCTTCTTCGACCAGGTCCTCTCATTCCCTCTACTTTTCCTTGTAGTATAACTTGTAGTAAAGAGTATTTTCCTCCTCTCATGACATGTCCAAAATAAGATGCTTTTCGTTTCTTTACGGTGACAATTACTTCTCTTCTCTTGTTCAGCCGCTCCAGAACCTTTTCATTGGTAACGTGGTGTGTCCAGGAGATTCGAAGTATACGGCGGTAGCACCAGAATTCAAATGCTTCAAGTCGTTTTACAGTGTTCTCTGTCAAGGTCCATGCCTCCACCCCATAGTATAATATTGAGAAAACATAGCATCGGAGAGTCCTAATTCGTAGTCTGATGTTTAGTTTTAGATTGCATAATACACCTCTCATTCTGTTAAATACATTTCGTGCTTTTTCAATTCTGATTTTTATTTCTCTAGCGTGGTCCCAATCTGCGTTCAGGTTGCATCCCAGATATGTAATATTTTGTACCTGCTCTAGTTTCCTGTCATGCAAGTAGAAATCAGCGATTATGTTCTGTTTGCTGATAATCATAACTTTTGTTTTCTCTATATTGAGACTTAGACCGTATTCTTTGCTCTTTTCTGCTATTCTATTGATTAGTATTTGCAGTTCTTCTGCAGTCTTTGCTAGTAGTGTAGAATCATCGGCGTAGCGGATGTTATTGATGTTTACTCCGTTAACAATTAGTCCCTCGTCTGTTCCCTCGAGTGCCTCCTTGAACAGTTCCTCTGAATATATGTTAAACAGCATGGGTGACAGAATGCACCCCTGTCTAACTCCTTTTTGGATGTTTATTTGAGACGAAGTTAGGTTTTCTGTTCTGATCGTTGCATTTTGGCGCCAGTACAAGTTGGCTATTATACGCCTTTCAGGTCCATCTATTCCGATTCTTTCTAGGATACTTAACAGTTTATCGTGTTTGACCTTATCGAATGCTTTCGAAAAGTCAATAAAACATGCGTATACGTCCGTGTTCACATCTCTTGCTCTTTGTATGAGTACCTGTATACTGAACAAGGCTTCTCTTATACCAAAACCGCTTCTGAAGCCGAATTGAGTGTTTCCTATGTGTTCCTCAATTTTCCTATATACCCTTTCATGTATTATTTTCAGAAAGATCTTTAGGAAATGGCTCATTATACTGATTAAGCGATGTTCGTCACATTTTTTTGCCCGTGTACTCTTAGGAATAGGTATAAACGTCGAGGTTAACCATTCCTCTGGGATTGATCCAGAATCATATATTTGGTTAAACAATTGTATTATTGTGTCTAGATGTTCTTCGTCTATAAGTTTTATAACTTCTATATAGGTGTTATCCGGACCTATACAGGTGTTATCCTATATAGGTGTTATCCGGACCTCACTATTAGCAAAAATTGTTCGTGATCCAGCAATTGAAAAAATGGGATCTGCATTAACATTATGGATTGAAGACTGTAGCCAGAAGTGGTGCTATAATCTGTGAGAAAGCTGAGCGTCTTTAAGCACATTTTAAAGAACCTGGTGACGAACATACGTACAGAGGGTTTCAAGGATCGAAAGGTTGATTCAATAAGTTCAAGGTGTGACAATCACTTCATAACATCAAAATTGTCGGGCAAGCTGCACCTGCAGGCACTTCAGTAGCAGTAACATATCCAGAAGAATTTTTAGAGTTAATTGCTGATGGTGGATACAAACCTGAACAAGTGTTTAATGCACACGAAACTGTTTTGTTTTAAAAAAAGACTCCAAAACAAAACTTTTATATCCAAAAGTGAAAAGTCCGCCTCTGGTTTTACGGCAGCAAAATATAGAGTTGCACTGCTGATTAATTAAGCCACATATGATTTACATATCGCCAAATAATCAGGCTTGCAAGCAGAAAAGCAACAAGAAACCGTTGGTTACGTCAAATTGTCATTTTCTCTGACTGGTCTCAGAATTGTTTTATTCCTGAAGTGGAACCATCAATTCTTCTATTGAAAGCTTCGGTGTGAAACACTAAACTCGAAGAGATTTACCGCTAAACACCAAATCACTTTTTGAAACTTTTCGACGCACGTTTCGCTAACCATGTTACCATCATCAGGAGATAATTTAATCTGATGATTTACCAAAGTTGAAACTTAACAATAATAAAGCCAATAATACCCTTTCCGGATGTTTTAGTCAGTAGAAACAATAAAAATAGGTTAGATTTTGATTGTTGACACCACCACTACGAGATACATTCCTAACGATTCAAATCATAGCTTCCAAAATAAGATGGCTAGTTTAAATTTTATGGTAAATAGGTTAATTAATTTTCCTTTAAATAAAGATATATTGGATATATATAGGTATATTGGGCAAACAATAAGATCCATATTGAAAAGATATAAAGAACATATTGCCCACATTAGATTTGAAATAAATGAAAAATCTTGTGTTGCCCTGTCTTGTGTGTAAGGCTTAGTAAACTTCACGGTTCATGATTTTTACATGCTTCATTAGGTAGGGTTTTCATACAAATAGAATATAGTTTAGTTTTAGAATTAGATTAAATCATCTCCTGATGATGCTAACATGGTTAGCGAAATGTTCGTCGAGAAGTTTCAAAAAGTGATTTGGTGTTTAGTGGTAAATCTCTTCAACTTTAGTGTTTCACACCAAATTTTCCAATAGAAGAATTGATCTTCTTCAGTATTCTTCGCTCCCAGACATTCAATCTTTCTTCTTCTTTTTTATTCATTACCCAGTATTCACAGCTATATAGCGTGGGTTGAATAACTGTTCTGTACAACCTTAACTTTGCTGACCATGTTACTTATTTTGATCTAAGTATGTTGTGTAACACTCCTACAGATTTGCTTCCCCATGTCATTCTTTTTTTCACCTTCCTTTATTTTATCGCCTTCGCTGGTTATGTAACTCCCAAATACTCAAGCTCTTTGACTGTTTTAAATGTTTAATGTTGATTTTGTTCCGTTTTAGTAAATTTATTATCAAATCAGAGTTCCTGCGTGAATCAAAATCACGGTTCTGTGCGCCAGACTTATAAAGAATATCGTGAATTTTATGGCACACATGCTTAGTAATTAGTAATTTGTAGGTTTTAATATAATAATAATATTCTTTATTTAGCACTTGGCTACTACATACAATCTGTAATTCATTTATATTTATACATGTCTATGCATAATACAAATATATCCAAATATGATCTGTTCTATAATAATAAAAATCCAATATATATACACTAATCTATAAAAAATCAAACATAACTGCCTATTTTTAACAACAAACTAACCTATTTTGCCAAATAATGTTTACGGATTCTATCTACAAACATTCCCAAACTCTCTATACTTTTTAGCTCTGCTGGCAGACCATTGAACAGCCGAATACCATACCGAAAAAACGATTTCTGCACATAGGTACGACGTTCAAAATTTATATGGAGATCCTCCCTTGATTGAATGTTACATTGGTGTTTTTCGGATCGCACTATTAGGTGCCTTCCAAGATATGCAGGCATTAAGTTATTTTTAATTTTAAAAATCATAACAATACTGGCCATCTCAATACTCTGCCACACAGAGCATCAGCCCAAAGAGCGCAACACCAAATCAACTGGTGTATACCTATCACAATGCAAAATAATTCGTATTTCCTTATTTTGTTTTCTCAGAATTTAATTTTATTTTATTTATACATAGCCAATTATCTAATATAGAGAGATCAAAATTAAGATCTTTCACCATTTGGCCATAATTCTGTCCCGTTATTGAAAGGAGCGTATCATCTGCAAACAAATTTAAGTCTATTTTTTTAAAAATCTTATATAGATCATTGATGTATATAAGAAACAAAAAGGGACCTGATGCGCTCCCTTGTGGGATACCAGTATTCAGAATTCCTGATATAGCACCATTTACTTTTGTTCGATGAAAGCGGTCACTCAAATAATGTTTAAGCCATTTTATAACACAAGATTTCACTCCGTAACTTTGTAGCTTCACAATCAGATCTTCTCTGTTGATAGTCTCAAATGCATGTCTCAGGTCCACAAAAACACCAACCATAACATTATCGTCACCAATATCTTGGCGGCATTTCGTACAAAGATATTGCAGTGCAGGCTCGCATATCTACGCAACTGTCTACACACCACTATTTCCAATATTTTGTCAACAATCGGCAATAGATTGATTGGCCTAAAATCCTCTGCAAATACAGGGTTTTCAACCTTTGGTATTGGTACAATGATGCTCACTTTCGCATTCCTTGAAACTCGACTACTGGAGTACGACGTATTGATTAAATGCCGCAATGGATAACCCACCTGCTGAAATACGCTCTTTAAAAATTTTATATTACATACATCATCAGATGTGGACTTATTTTTTAAATTCATTACAATATCTCTCAATTGAGATAATGTTAATAAATCAAATCGATTCAAACTTTCTTCACTTGAATGGATGTCCACGGTACTGTCAAATGTTTGAATCTGATTTGGAATGGCTCGACCTATCTCCCGAATACTTTCAGCATTAAAATTGTTAAAATTCTCTTCTAACGTTCCAGCAGTCCTTCGGAAAACAATATCCTCAAACACGTTGGACTTTCTGCCACTCCCCACCAATTCCTTCAAAATTCGCCAAATTTTCTTTCTATTACCTCTATTACGATCAATATTCGGTTCATAAAATGCCATTTTTTTCGTTTCTAATCATCATTACAACCTTATTGCGTTTCCTGTTATAATCATTCCAGTCAGTGTCGTTTCTGGTTAATTTGAACTTCTTGTAAGTTTGATAATAATTTTTATCCGTTTCACGTATATCAGTTAATCATATTTGAACAAAAATTGTGTCTGCGTCTTAAAACTAACAGTAGCTTGTGTTGTTAGAAATGTGACTGTATTAAACATTTTATAAATAGAGTCCCATGATTTTCACCGAAGCGTAGGATTTCGATCCATTTAAACCAAACCAATCCTGTTTTGCTGGCTTTCAAATTTGTTGGTAAGGCTTTTTTCCTCTCTCCCCCTACCTGAAATTCGCTTAATAAGCCTAACCTTCCGCAAGGAGGCAGGGTACGTATCTCGGTGCGTTTTAACTTTCCACCACGTCGGCATATTTACGTTTCCGAGCTGAGAATTTTCATTTTCCGTTCTCTTTTCATTTTCCCCTGTTCGGCCCCTCAACCCCCCCAGCGTTACACGCATGCACATGCATCAGCGAGGGCGAGGAGATGGTGTTTGGTCCAACCCCCAGAGAATGAACGCCGCCCCCCTGCAGGTTTTAGAGAGATTAGATGAATACCGTATCATCGAAGCACTAAAGAATTGAAGGGTTTTTTCCTCTCTTTCTTTCGGCTTTTTTCGTGTCCCACGCCCTTTTTTTTGCACTCTATTTGTCGATCGAGCTCCTCAAGACGACGATATCATACCTACGTTATGTAGCTGGATATTGAACTTCCTGAATATATCGAACTGGATATATATATATATATATATATATATATATATATATATATATATATATATATATATATATATATATATATATATATATATTATTCACGTATGGTCCCTGGTGGACCACGAGAAGTACAGTTAGAGGCGTTTGTTGTTGTTAGCCTTCCTTTGCGCTCATACTAATTTCATTTTTTCGCTATGAGCTTTTTTCCTTTCGTCAGACCAAGTTGTTCCAGCCTTCCTACATTTTTCTCTCTGGCCAACGTTCTAAACGTTAACCTTGTGTCTGAAACAGCTTCTATGCTGAATTTCACTTTGTGTAATATTTGCTGATATTAGGTTCTCTTTAATTGCAACAATCCATTTAATTATTTCTACTTTAGCTCTACTCCTATTTTCATAAAATTCGACTATTTGTCTAGTTAGCCTACTCGGATTCATCCGTTTTATGGGTCCGTAAAACTTAAGTCTTCTTTTTCTCATATCGCTATGTATATCTGTGTATTGTTTGATTTCTTGGTTTTCTCGAAGTCGGTATGTTGTGCTATTTATTTGTTTGGGGCCTAAGATTTTTCTTATTATTTTTCTTTCCATCTTTTCAATGTCCTTGATGTCTCTCTTTCTATTCAAAATGAGCGTTTCTGCCCCATATAGACATTCTGGCTTAATAACTGTGATGTAATGTCTCAGTTTTGTGTTTTTAGATATGCATTTTTTATTGTAAATATTTTGTGTAAGTCTCAATGCCGTTTCCATTTTTTGCCATCTACCCTTTTTGGCCGCTTTTTCCAACCTATTTTCCATGATTATTTCACCCAAATATTTGAATTGAGAGACTCGTCTGATGTTACCATATTTTGTTTTTAGAAATGGTGTTCTTAGTCTGTTAGAGATCATGTGTTGTGTCCTTTCAAAGGAAATTTGGAGTCCTACCTTTTCTGCTGTTTCTTTTAGGATTTCAATCTGTTTTTGTGCCGTTAATATATCTTGAGCCAAAATTGCTAGATCATCAGCAAACGCCAGACAATCAATTTTGATGTTGGTTATCTTCAGTTTAATGGGCTGGTCAATATTCAGTGCCGACTTTTTGTCACGCCACTCCTGTATTACTTTTTCTAGAACACAGTTAAATAAGAGTGGTGAGAGTCCATCCCCTTGTCTCACTTCAGTTTTAATTTTGAAGGGCTCTGAGATGTCACCCATGAATTTAACTTTGGACCTTATGTTAGTTAATGTTGCTTTAATAATTGCCAGCGTTTTCAGATCTAGTCCTTGTACTTTCAAGATTTGGAATAAAGATTCGCGGTCAATAGAATCATATGCTTTTTTGGAATCCACAAACTTTTTTGGAATCCACAAATGTACATGTTACCAAATAAAACACACTTTTTTTGCAAATTTTCATTTTATTCATCATTATATTCTCCTTGAAGAGCAATAGAATCATTCAGACGTTTTTCTAACATTTCTACACTTTTTTATAGAACGATTTCTCTTTGCTTTCAAAATATATTTAATTTTCGACAATTGCCTTTTCATTGGAGCGAGATTTCTTTCCAGTGAGCAGGTCTGAAAACAGGAAATACTCGCTGGGGGTCAGATCTGGAGAATACGGTAGATGAGCAAGCAATTCATGCAATTTAGCCATCGTTGCCAACGATTTGTGGAACAGATTTTTTTGTTAATTTTTTGTCATTTTTTGCGATCTCGTCCTTCAATCGCACCAATAAGGCTGTGGAATATTCGCTATTGATGGTTTTATCTTTCTCGAGATAATCGATGAACAATATCTCATACGCCATCTCAAAATACAGAGGCCATAACCTTGCCTGTCGATGGTTGAGTTTTTGGTCGCTTTGGACAGCTTTCAACGGCCACTGTACACTCAGTTGACTGTCGATTTGACTCCCGAGTATACTGATAGATCCATGTTTCATTCATTATCACATACCGCATGAAAAAATCCTTTTTATTTCGCTTAAACAGCTCCAAACCTTGCTCAGAATCATCAATACGTTGTTGTTTTTGGTCCGCTGTGAGAAACAGCTGTATCTATTTCGAGAGCAATTTACGCATTCTCAAATGTTCATGTAAAATGGTGTTCGATATCTTCATGATATCAGCTATCTCCTTCAGCCTTACTTTATGGTTTCGCGAAATAATTTTGTGAATTTTTCTGAGGTTGCCTGGTGTAACCACCTTATTTGGACGTCCAGAGCGTTCAGTACCATCAGTGCCTGTACGGCCACGTTTGAATTCAGTATACCAATGAATTCTGGTTGACTATCCTGGGGCAGAGTCCGAGTCACATTTATCAAGCCATTATTTAGTTTCAACGGTATTTTTCTTCGTCAAAAAGCAATGCTTAATCAACACATGATTTTTTTTCGATTGTTTTGAAAATAACAAAAGTAGCGCCACTTAAAGCACAACAAGTCAGAAACTAGAAGATATATTGTCATGAAATTTTGACACATGACGTTTAAAGGTTGACACAATCGACCACTGGTAAGGATTTTTTGTAGGTGACGCCATCTATATGTCAAACCGGGGACTTATTTACCGATGTGTTACATTTATAGGTAACTTAAGCCTCTGTATATGATATAATAAACAGTTTATTCGATTTTTCATTAGATTTCAAAATATGTCCGAAGTTTGAACCTAATGCTTCGAACAATAAATCATATCCTGACCGGTACTTTGTAATAACCACTTTCTAAAATGACCCGAATGGTATTTTTTCCCGATAGAGGTCAGTGTGAAATGCGTGATACGCGCATCCTATACATCTAAACCACCGTCTACATCTCGTAAATTAACAATAAAACAATTAATAAGCACGTTTCAGAACACAACGTCGGTTCACGGCAATATTTCGTTGTTTGATCTCTGTTTAGATCTCGGAAGAGGTCACAAAACTTTAGCGTAACTCATAAACCATATATTCTTTACGTGGTTTCAGCTGTCAGTGACCAAAGACTAAACTTAGAAATATTTACTAAAAAACTCCAAATTAATTGTTTATATTTTTTTCGATGTGCGTTTCGCTAACCATGTTAACATCACCAGGAGACAACTTAATCTTAAGCAACCAAAGAAGCTTGAGGAATGGTGAAGGAAATGGTAAAAAATGTTAAATTGGAGGTTCATCAATACCTGATATTATTCAGAACCTGAACCTACACTCTGAGGCGGGTTTCGAACCAAGGTCATAAGCTGTCGCCAGGCTGCCTACCTGGGTCAGTAGTCTTTGATTTGAGCTTAACTTTGAAAAACCTTTGACGTCTTCTGTTTCTTATTGAAATAACCACTTTGTGAAAGACGTTTTCATTACATCGATGTAATAAAGTAAAATTCACAGAAGCTGAAGGCCATAGCAGATAGTGCTTTTAGCACATTTTTTAGAACATTCAAATTATAATGTTGCCTTATAGAATCAACCATAGAATAGGCACTGTTGTGGGAGTTGAGTCATGTACTGAGGGTGGCTGAAGGAAAGCTGGTAAAAGAAGTTTTCGAAGCCAAAAAGGTAGTGAAAAAGAGTGGAAAATCCACAGAAAAGGAAGGGAGTTATATATATATATATATATATATATATATATATATATATATATATATATATATATATATATATATATATATATAATATAATATATATATATATATATATATATATATATATATATATATATATATATATATATATATATATAAAAGGATATATATATATATATATATATATATATATATATATATATATATATATATATATATATATATATATATATATATATATATATATAGATATATACACATACATCATACAATATCATACAAGATATCTTGAAAAAACGCGGCAACGTGGCGGCGACGTAGAAAAATCAATAAAGGGACGCCCGACAGGGTTGCCGAGCGCCGCAAATGGTCCCGAACTACACCGATATAATCTGCGCAGTCGCTTCTGCAGCCGGTCAGTTATAAAAGCGACCACAGCGATACGTCGTGACTCTTCACAGCATCAACGGATCGACACCCGGAATGATTTAGAAACATTATCTACCATCCGTGAAAATATTAGATGTAACAGTCACGCACAGGATGCAGTCCAAGGAATTCTAACACTGTTTTTGGAATTCTAACACTGTTAACACGGTTTTGAATACACTTTTTCTGCTATACAGCCCCAGTAAAAGAAAACAAGGGGATCCAGAGAAAGTGGAGGCCACTCAATTGAACCACTGCGCCCAGTCTACCTTTTGGGATACTCTCTGTTCAAATAATCCTGTACAGTACGAAATCTGCAAATATTTTTGGAGAAAATCCAAGTAGCTGGCACCACTGAAAGTATTTTTATCATAGTATGAGTTTTTTGAAATGTGAAAAGTGGTCCTTTTGCAAAAAAAAATAAACAGTAATATTTTCTATGAAAAGAAAAGTGCCAATTGTTTTACTATTTTGAAATCTTGACTAAACGGGCTATCTTTTGAAATAACTTGCCCACGGTATCGTAATGCATTTTTTTTAAGATGATGTGTTAAAATTAAGAATTATTAATCGCTACACCTGGTATCGTATCAGCTTGAAATTCCTGGAGCGTTACTAGAAAGAAAGCTACTTTTCAGAAAGGCAAACACAATCGCACCGCCATCTATAGAAAAATTATCTGATTTTTCATTCTACCTTCGTAATCACGCACGATTTTTGTAAATATTTTTTTCGAGTTAATCCAGAGTGTGTTAAAAAACAATGCAAAGCAATACATTACCGTTTGTGAGATTCAAAGCAAAGAAACGTCCGAGTTGAAGCTGGACGACGTAACGGAGGAAGGGGCGCGTTCACGGGGCTTCTTATCAGACGCATACCGTCGCCGTAGAATGCCCGAGGCCCCAGCTCACGCACGGCCGTGAAAAGAAGTTTTTACGGTCGTAGACAACGCCCCTTTTTACAATTTATATTGTGCAAGAGGATTCGAATGTATTCGAACAATGTACGGTGCCTTTTTTTTCCTCGTCGATTTCTTACTTCGTTTGGAAGTATCGTTCTTTTGCGTTATTCATTGCGATCGAGATACCGGCCGTTTCGGTATCCGAAGAAAAGATGCTTTTGCTTCGGTCTCTTGTTAAGTTGTATTGTTTGGGTAAATAAGTTCGTTCGTTTTTCGGTTAAAAAGTGTAATTAAATTTAATTTATCACCATTAAAAATTAATTTTAATCAACTTATACAGGCTCAATCAACATATTTGTAAATGCGATGTGGAGCAAGTTAATTTTTTACGTTTAATTTGAGAGAAAGTTCGCTAGTCGCATATTTTCCACATCTTTCAGACAATTTGTGGATGTCTTCCCAGGAAAACCATATATCTTTTGAGGTGGTCCAGCCATCAAGCCATTTTATGAAATCTCCGTAATTGTTGAAGTGTTTTATGGAAAGTGCGTGAGATATTAATGAAAACAAGTGATAGTCAGGAGGGGCCAAGTCTGGTGAGTATGGCGGGTGGGGTAAAAATTCCCAGCCAAGTGCAGAAATGACGTCTTGTGCTGCAAAATCACTTTTCAGTGTCTAATAGTTTTATTATAGATAAATATACGCTATAAATATTATAGATAAATATACGATAAATATAGGCGATTATTGTTTCGAAGCGCTTCTTGCGCGAACAACTTTTATTCATGTAAAATCTTGTGTATACTTATCATACTAATGCCCAGGAATGCCTCAATCTCACGGTATGTCACATGACGATCTTGCTTGGTTTTAGATGGTGCTTCAACGCCAAAAGCCGAAGTGAGTTGATCGATACACTGTTGTTGAAATAATCCACGTCGTCTTCATCAAAACTTCCTCCTTATAAAGAAAAAAAACACTTCGACATCTGCTCTTCTGTGTGTATGGCTGTCTTTGGTTTTGATCTTCATATAACTTTAAATAAATTCTGATAATCTCTAACACTTCGGTACGCGCTCTGCATATTGTGCCATCCTTATGCTTTAAGGTAAAAACTTGCGTTCTTTTATTTCTCAGCTTGTGTTTAGCTTTATTTATTCCACTGTTTTTTTTTAAGGATTTTTGCACTACCTACACATTGGATTAGCGCGTTTCCCCTCGAATACGTTTTCTTATAATTTTACAAAGCTCAACGTACTCGATCCTGTAAAAAACAGGCCCAGCATTCTTCATTGTCCGACATTTTTTCTTTAAATCAATGGTCTCATTGGAGATTTGTGTGTACAGCTGCCGTTTCGAGCACATAGTTGAGGATTTTTTCATACTGGTATGTTCCTGTTTTTGACAGGATCGAGTACGTTGAGCTTTGAAAAATTATAAGAAAATGTATTCGAGGGGAAACGCACTAATCCAATGTGTAGAATTAATAGGTAAGGTTAGGTTAATGCAGAGGTCGCGCCACCCACGTTCTTTTCTAGTTGTGAACTCTGGGGAGTAGGCAGATTAAGACCTCGGAGAAAATCAACTAGATTCTCTTGATAATGGCTTCAAAGTGGTAGCCGAAACGTCGAGATTTTACAAATCTAAAACGCGGTTGTTCTTCAGTAACATCAAGCAATCTGTCACCTCTATTGTCCCGCTCATCACTTGGAGCAACTCGATATGGGCTAGCTGCATTTTCACTAGTTCTTGCTCTTCTAATTTTAGCATGCGCAGTGCGGCGATTGCACGTCATTCTCATTCTCAATCACACACGGACTTATTTATTTAAAAAATATCCCTCGTATATACGTATGTTAGTTTTTGCCTGGAAATGTATACGTTCAAGCCTACGCCTTCAGTTTTTTTGGGTTATATTTCTTCCCATGACAAAATTATAGGTTAGGGTACCCTCAAGTCCATATTCTAAGTAGTCTCGATGACGCGTGCGATAATAATCGTATTTGGTCGAGAAAAAAAAACGAAAATTAGAATAATTGCACTATAGCCAAGTTGGAACTGGGTCAAAATCTCTCAACGGTATCAGATCATTAAATTCTGAACCGTTTTTTTTTTTACTCGTGAAGGTATTACTGTGACCAAACAACTTTTTATATTTGAATCTAATTCTGTTTCGTAGCTAGCGACAAATTAAAATAAATTACAGGAAGAGAAAAAATTTCGGTAAAAAAAAGAACATTTCAATATTTATTCTTGTGAAAAACTTGTAATATTTCAATAGTATTATTACAGATAAATCGGAGAAGAATATACACTATTGTTCAAAAAATATAATTATGACTTTGAGTGATAATATGAGGTTGATGCAAAATCTGTCCTGTTTTTGCAGCTAGATGGTCCTGCATCGCAAAATTCGAAGTGTTATCTATTTCGCAAGTGTAAAATTCAGTGAGAAATTGGTATTTCGGGTCGATTTTGCTAAGAAATGGCGTTATTAATATATTTGTTTCCCACTGTTTTTTATAAACAAGCATGTTAAGTACTCGTGTAAAAAGAATTAAAATCAAAAAATATTAAATAAAGTATATTCATTGAAAAAAATAAATTCATTGAAAAAAAAATTATAACCTCTAACTTGTTTGTATACCTTTAATATTTGTTATAACTTCTAATTTGTCAACACAGGAACCAGTTTATTTGAAAAGTATAAAAGAGTTGATATGGAAGAAGAAAACGGACCTCAAAAAACGAAAAAAACATTGTTACTATTGAGCAGGTAGAAGTATGAACGTTATAAAAACCTATAGATTTAAATCCAAAAGAAAATATGATTTTATTATAGACATCGACGGCTCATAAAAGGGTCACAACATTATTGATGTTGTTCAATTATTCATTTTATTCAACAAACATTACCAGATCAATCATTATCAGAGGTTAGTATAATCGACGGCGACATAAACTGTGACGGATCTGTGATCTAAATATTTTTTTACAAGATATAAATTCTCGAGAGCCTACGACTAAGTTTACTTTAGAGATGGAGAGGGAGAATAAATTGCCATTCCTTGACACCTTGATATTAAAACAAAACACATTAAAAAATTTCATAGATAAATCGTTTAAAACTTTTGATACCAGCCAAAACAGACAAGTTATTAATAACAATATAAATAACTCTCAAACAATTAACCTCACAATTCCTTACATCCGCGGTATTCCTGACACAATTAAAAGAGTAGGAAATAAATACAACATAAGAACGACATTTAAAACAAAAAAACTGTTAGCATCAAAAAACAATCATATAGTAAACCTCATCTATATATTTTTTTTGATATTATGTCACTGTCATTAAAAACTATTATTGTCAATGTAAGTATCGTTGACATACACAAAAACATATATTTACTTCCTATCTTTGCATTATATATAGAAATTAATATAATTTATTTTTTAGATTCATTTTGAAAACGGGGGGAAAAGACCTCCCGAAATGTTAACGTTAAAAGTTTGTATTAATTTTAGAACATTTTTATATTTTTAAAAATTTTGTTCGTTAGGCAAATTTATTACAGAAAAGAACCACTGAGAAATTTGTCTCTGTTTGGTTTTTAATTTTTTTAGTGATTCTTTATTTACATAAGAACAGATATTTTTGATATTTTTGAGTTTTTTGATCATGGCGAAAAAAAAAAATGGTAATATATATATATATATATATATATATATATATATATATATATATATATATATATATATATATATATATATAACTTCCTAAAGCTCCAACCTTTCGTCCACGTCGCAGGAAGCGGACAACGGCTGAACCCGAACGTTAATTTCGGGAACAGACGGCTAACAGAGCTCTGGCATAAAAAAACCCAGGTCGCGTCTGCAGTGGCAACCACTGGCAACCTGGTCGGCGTCTGTTCACCCAGAGGATGCGGCTGTACACCGCGCTCCAGGAACTAACAATCCCTGGTTCTAAACTCCCAGTGGAAACACTGGACCCATAAGCTTATAAGCAATCATGACTCGTGCAAGTAATAACAATATTACCCCAGGTGGTAACCAATCCACCCGTCGACAGACGGCAACCGGGTGTTCGGATTCTGAGGAACCTGGACTTTCACGATTTCAAAAAAAGTCGGAGCTTTCCGGCAAATTTCCACATAAAACTCCTACATACATTGGCACCTTCAACATCAACACGCTAATCCAACCAGGAAAACTTCACAACCTAACCTCAGAACTTAACAGACAAAAGATACTTGTCCTTGCCCTACAAGAAACACGCATCACAGATGAGGACACGGTAGACTACGGGAACTATCGCATATTCAAAAGCAGGACAGACAAACGAGTCGCCAGGGGTGCTCCGCTTCTGGGCATGGCCTTTGTGGTACACAAAGGGATAGTTAACTCTATTAAGGAAATTACCCCCATAAACAATAGACTGATGACAATGCGCATACAGTGCGCCAATAAAAAATACACCATGATCAATGTACATGCCCCCACAAACGGGGACAACAAGAAAGACCCCATGTCTACAGAGAAATTCTGGGCAACACTACAAAAGATAATGGCAAAGGTCCCACAGGATGATGTCAAAATTTTACTGGGCGACTTTAACGCACAAATCGGTTGGGAAAAAATCCATCAGAAAACCGTAGGCAAATTCCCCGGTCACAAATTCACCAACACGAACGGCATAAGACTTATCGAACTATGCCAACAGAATAACCTGAAGATCATGTCAACATCCCTCAGAAAATCTCCACGAAAACAGAAGACATGGAGATCGCCTATACAACAAATTGGTGAATTCCAGATAGACCACGTTGCGATCTCATACCCACAACAAAGAGAGACCCATGATGTTCAAGTCCGCAGGAGCGCAAACATCGACTAAGACCACTACCTAACACGAGTCAAAGTAAAATTCACCTCAAGGAGAATTCAGAAAGAAGGCACATCTACAGAAATTCGGCACGAAAAGGATCAAGGAATCCAACATAACAGAGGAATGGAAAAAGGAACAGGCAGATACATGGGAAAAATTCCACAAAACAATTACACAAAAAGCACAGGAACTGATCCCATTGAAAAAGAACACAAAACTCCCGTGGTGGGACTCGGAATGCGAAAGTGCATTGCAGCGACGCAAACGAGCATTTCAGGAGTACAACAGTATAAAAATTCCCAGAAAGCCAACAGCTTTTTAACGAGACTAGAAAACAGACCGCCAAAGTTATTAGACAAACTAAGAGGAAGTTCATGAAGGAACAACTAGACTCTATAGAGGAGAATTTCCGCCATTATAACACGAGAAATTTTTATAGGACTTTCGCAAGAGAAATCCGTGGGTACACACCACAAAATCTTTGCTTTAGAAAGCGGAATGGGGGATTAGCGCTAAACAATCAGGAGAATTGTCAGGAGCTGGCACACTATTTCTCTGATCTCCTCAATTGCCCCGAACGCGATTCAAGATTCCTCAAGGAAAATTGTGTCTATACCCACTCAGAATCACCACCACCAACACAGGAAGAGATTCACAGGCACATACAAAAACTGAAGAATAACAGGACATCCGGTGAAGATGGTATCACTGCAGGAACTCGCGCAAATTATCACGAACATCTGTCAAACAGAAAAATTGCCAGATGAATGGAAATGTGCTCTTATACACCCGCTGCACAAAAAAGGAGACAGAACAGATGTGAACAACTACAGAAGAATCTCCTTACTACAAGTTACTTACAAAATCTTCTCAGCATGCCTTCTACAGATAACACAGGAACAACTAGAACACAAAATTGGCGAATACCTGGCAGGCTTTCGCCCTGGTCGCTCATGCACTGAACAAATCTTTAACTTAAAAACAATACTGAAATACAAAGCTATCAGGAACGTCCCAATCATCTGCACGTTCGTTGACTTCAAGAAAGCATACGACTGCATTGACCGAAAATCTCTGTTCAACATCCTAGAAGAACAAGGACTCGACCCCAAAACACTACGATTGATCAAGCAGACACTGACCGACACAATCTCTAAAGTGAAATTTATGGGAGAAATTTCCGAACCCTTCCTGATTAAAACCGGAGTACGCCAAGGAGATGGGTTATCTCCACTCCTCTTCAACCTGGTCCTGGACAAAGTCATAAGGGAATGGGAAAAGGAACTAAAATATCAAGGACACTGGAAACCAGCCTTCGCGGACGACCTAGCCATACTCGCAGACAATGAAAAAAGGGCAACCAAACAGATCGAAGTCCTCAAGGAATGTGCAGAGAAAGTTGGCCTACAAATATCCTTTCAAAAAACCGAATTCTTCTGCTCAAAATTAAATGTCCAAAATTTGAACACCAAATACGGCAAAATAAATAGGGTCACTCACTTCAAATACCTGGGCGAGATCCGCGAACCCACAGCAGGGGAGAAGATAGCACAGAAGACTCGATTGCAGAAGATGAAGAGGGCATACGGCAAGACACACAATATCTACAATAAGAAATGCCTATCCACACATGCAAAAATAAGACACTACAACACAGTAATCAAACCAGAGGTACTATACGCAAGCGAGACACTTACATTCCATACAAAAAGCGGCATAGAAAACATACTAAAAGAAGAACGCAAAATTATGAGGAAAATTCTCGGCCCAAAACTGACAGAGGAAGGATACAGACTACATTCTAGAAAGACCACAGAGAGAATATCCAACGTAGCGGCGGACATAAGAAAAAGAACGTTGAAATTGTATGGACATATCAGTAGACTCCCACCGACAAGACTCACCAACAGAATTCTTACGTACATACAAGGAGTCAAGTTAACAGTACCATGGATCGCACAAGTCAGAGCTGATCTGGGAAAGGCACAAATGGGTCCGACAGAGATTTAGGATAGAAGAACGTACATACACAAAATACATATGTGGAACGTTGCATCAGAGAGCCAAGTTTCGAGGAGATCAGGAACAAAGTGGACGGAGGAGAGAAAAGAGTATCCACGGAGAAAGGATGAGAGAGGTGTGGAGGATTAGAAAGAACACTCGAAAATGAGTCAGGATGCTTTGCATGATCCAACCGGGTCTATACGCACCTCATATATATATATATATATATATATATATATATATATATATATATATATATATATATATATATATATATATATATATATATAGGTTGGTGCGCCTATTTTCTTTTTTAAAATTAAATTACTTCTACACTTATTACTTTAATTACATCACGCTATTAGAAGAATTGAACTGCCATTAAGTTGATTCTAAGAATTGGGGAATTTTTACGAAACATGGCAACATCGTTGATTATCTTTTCAGTCCGAAAAATGCCTCTTTTTACGGTTTTCCCAACGCGATACTCACCGCTGACTTAATTGGCCTAATTGCAAATCCTTGCCGCGTCAAAAAATAGGTAAATTAATATGGATAGCTGAATTATCGGGCAACATCTGACAGGTTAAGTTAGAGAAAAACTCAGCCATGGAAAAATTTGAGAATTCTATTCGTGGTGATGATAAGACATGCATTTTTATTAAATACTACTCAGTATACGGATTTGTCTCATCATAATAATGTTATGTTTAGCTTCAAAATATTAAATTATTTATTCTATTAATTTTACGCATGAGTAATTTTCATGTTAATTAAAATGCTTTTGCAAGTATTAAAAATTGATTGACATTATTAATTAGAATAAAATTATAAAATATTTGTTTTTATTATTTTTTATATAGTAAACAAATATCGATGCCTAACTTCTCAATCATCTCATTTTTTCCCCCTTTTTTAGCCACCTTTTCAATTGTTCACAATGGGCTTCAACTGAATTATAAACAAGTAAAGCACCATCGACGAGTTTAACCTTTAATCAGCGCAAAAGCGAATTTACATACGAAGAAGGTTATGCTACGCATTTGGTGAAACTCCAAGGAAATCTGAAAGAAGCAGCCTGAATTAGACAACTGAAAAGGCATTGGGTTTAATCGGTCCAATATTATCTAATATTGGACCTCAGGTATCTTAAGTCACCGGACACAAACTTTTACAACTTGACATGGATGTTTCGGTCCATTCACCTTACTCTTCCGACCTTGCACACTCCGCTACTATTTACTACACTACAATTTATTCAAGTTGCTTCAAAACAACTTAAATGCTAAAAAACGTTACTTCCTTGAAAGAGTTGAAAAATCCTCTGGATTAGATCCTTAGCCAGAAACATCAGAACTTTTATGAGCACTGAATTATGCAGCTACCTATACCAGCACTATATTGTCAGCATTCGGTCAAGACATTTTTTGATAATAACATATAAGTTTTATAATAAAACTATTTTTATTTCTTTTTCTTGCAATTAAAAAGTAGTAAATCTAAAACGAGTTTAATGAGCCAATGTTTATTTCTCCTCAACATTACAGACAGGTGATGCGAGTGTTTAGTTTTTAACGAACTTATTCTTGTTATTATCATCAGTGAGTCTGTTTCGTAGCATTTTGTACGAATTCTATTGTTAAAACGCCGATATCAATGGTTTGAAGAAGCACGACGTATTAATTCTAAAACATCAAATTTTTATAACGACCTGTCATCAAATATATACAAAAGATTATTATTTATAACATTATATCAATTTTCACTACTTGACTAGAATCAAATTTAGCTTAAAACCTCGAAAACTTATTCAAAAGAGACTACTAATACAAAAGTTCGACCCTACGAAAATAAAACGAATCCTAACAGAAGAGCTTGATAAACAACCAGTAAAGAACTGGCAAGAATTTAAGCAAAAAAATATTAAAACAGCCTTAAAGTTGGTCCCTTTACAAAAACGAAGAAAACATCCGTGGTGGGATGAAGTTTGCGAGCAAGTAGTATTAAGCCGAAGTAAAGCATTCAAAAAATGGAACAGTCAAAAAACAACAATAAATTATAACATCTTTTTGAACATAAGAAAAGAAACATCGAAGCTAATTGAACAAACTAATAGAAAATATGAAAACAATCAACTTTATGAAATAGAAAAAGATTTCCAAAAAAATAACACCCGAAACTTTTACAAAATATTTAAAACTAAATTAACAGGCTATCAACCCCAAAGTCTTTGCTTCCAAAAGAAAAACGGTCAATTCGCTCTAAATAACCAAGGAAATTGCAAAGAACTTGCGATATATTTTCAACAACTACTAAACTGTCCTGAGCCCTTAAACAAATTACCAACCCTAAACAAACAAACCCAGATTCATTATCACCGAATGAAGATGAAATAATTAGGCAAATCAAGCGACTTAAAAATAACAACACTTCTTGTGATGATGAAGTCACTGCTGAACTTTTGAAATCCGCTGGTCCAAGTACAATCAAGGAAATAACCAAAATTCTACAAGAAGTTTGGCCAACCGAACGGATTCCGGAAGATTGGAAAGATGCTCTAATCCATCCACTACACAAGAAAGGAGATAGAACGGATGTAAACAACTACAGAGGGATATCTCTCCTCCCAGTTTGTTACAAGATTCTATCTCAATGTCTGCTAGACATAACACAGGGACAGTTAAAACCGAAAATTGGTTAATATCAAGCAGGTTTTCGACCGGGCAGATCTTGCCCCGAACAGATCCTGAATCTAAAGTTGATCCTAATACATCAAAAACTGTACAATTAGAATCTCCTACATTTGTAGATTTTAAAAAAGCATATGATTCTACTGACCGAGAATCTTTATTCTAAATCTTGAAAGAACAAGGACTAGATCTGAAAACGCTAGCAATTATTAAAGCAACAGTAACTAACACAAGGACAAAAGTTAAATTCATGGGTGACATCTCAGAGCCCTTCGAAATTAAAACTGGAGTGAGACAAGGGGATGGACTCTCACCACCCCTATTTAACTGTCTTCTCGAAAAAGTAAGACAAGAGTGGCGTGAAAAAAAGTCGGCCCTGAATATTGACCAGCCCATTAAACTGGGGAGAACAAACATCAGCACCAGCAGAACAGATTGAAATCCTAAAAGAAACAGCAAAAAAGGTAGGACTTCAAATTTCTTTTGAAAAGACACAATACATGACCTGCAACAGACTAAGAACACCATTTCTAAAAACAAAATATGGTAACATCAGACGAGTCTCTCAATTCAAATATTTAGGTGAAATAATCATGGAAAATGGGTTGGAAAAAGTGTCCAATAAGGGTAGATGTCAAAAAATGGAAACGGCATTGAGACTTACAGAAAATATTTACAACAAAAAATGCATATCTAAAAACACAAAACTGAGACATTACAACACAGTTATTAAGCCAGAATGTCTATATGGGCAGAAACGCTCATTTTGAATAGAAAGAGAGACATCGAGGACATTGAAAAGAAAGAAAGAAAAATAATAAGAAAAATCCTAGGCCCGAAACAAATAAATAACACAACATACCGACTTCGAGAAAACCAAGAAATCAAACAATACACAGATATCGCTACATAGCGATATGAGAAAAAGAAGACTTACATTTTACAGACACATAAAACGGATGAATCCGAGTAGGCTAACTAGACAAATAGTCGAATTTTATGAGAATAGGAGTAGAGCTAAAGTAGAAATAATTAAATGGATTGCTGCAATTAAGGAGGCCCTAAGATCAGCAAATATTACACAAAGTGAAATTCAGGATAGAGGCTGTTTCAGATACAAGATTAACGTTTGGAAGGTTGGCCAGAGAGAAAAATGTAGGAAGATTGGAACAACTTGGTCTGACGAAAGGAAAAACGCTCATAGAGAAAGAATGAAAATAGTATGGGGGCAAAGGAAGGCTAACAACAGCAAACGTCTCTAATTTGTACTTTCTCGCGGTACTCCAGGGCCCATACGTGAATAATAATAATAATTTTATCAATTTTTTATTTGAGTATTTATTACCCGCTAAAGCTACACATTCGTGTCTAGAACTTTTCTAAGTTTTTCATTAACAATTAAAGTAACTGTCTAAACTTTACTCTGAATTTTATGTTCTGGACATACACGTCCTTTGACTGTATAAATATCGGGTGTACAAATAAGTTTTGAGGATTTTTTTGTAACTTTGAAACTTTATTCAGAGAAATTAGTACAATGTATTTTATTCAAAGTATTGTCCATCGTTAGCTACGACTTTTCCCGATCTTTTATGTAGCATACGGATTCCGTCTTGAAAAAATTCCTCGTCTTTTGAGGCGATCCAAGAATCTGCCCAATTTTTGGCTTTTCTCGTAAGAAGTGAAGTGCTGCTCGCCCAGGCCATGAGTCATCGACCGGAACAAGTGGTAATCGGAAGGAGCAATGTCTGGTGAATACGGTGGGTGGGGTAAGACATCCCATTGAAGCGCCTCCAAAGTTTCCTTAACGACTTTTGCAACTTGTGGTCGAGCATTGTGCTGAAAGATCACTTTGTCATGTCTTTTGGCATATTGGGCAGGTTTGAGCTTCAATGATCGACTCAATTGTATCAATTGTTGTTGATAACGTTCCCCAGTAATGGTTTCGTTAAGCAGGAGTAGCTTATAGTAGATCACTCCGAGCTGATCCCACCAGATGCACAGCATTAGCTTCTTGCCATGAATAATCGGTTTGGTCGTTGAGGTTGATAAATGACCGGGCTTACCCCACGATTTTCTGCGCTTTGAATTGTCGTCGTGAAACCACTTTTCGTTCCCCGTCAGGATTAGATGTAAAAACACCTTCCGATTTTGCCTTTGGAGCAGTTGTTCGTACGGGAAAAAAACGGTGTTTGGCGTCCTTTCCCTTGAGTTCATACGGAATGCAATTTCCGTATAACCAAGTAACCAACAATATTTTTTTGCACTAAACTTCAATAATTTTGACGGCATATACACAGGTAAAAGCCGTTGACAGTACTTACGTGAAAACACTTTAACATAATGACGTCACAAACATGGCAGCTAATCGTAGCGCTTTCGTAGTCACGTGATTTTATTTTACATTTTACAGATTTTAATTCATTTATAATTAATTGCAAACAATTTTTAAAAAGTTTTTCGCATCCATTATAGTATTTATGATAAATAGTATTAGTATTAATAGTATTTATGATAAACTATAAAATAAAGTAAAAAAATCGATAATTATTTTTTATTCAAAAACCCAATTTTCAATGGTTGCTTTGATGTTAAACGTTCTATGAAAAAATCGCCCTTTATATTGATTAAATTATATTTTTAGTAAATAGAATTTTTCTTAAAAATAACGGGACGAATTTTTGCATTAACCCAATATTACCACAGCTAAAAAATTAAACATGTCTTCACTCAGCCCTGCCTGACGAACCAAAATGAAATGCAAATTGATACGTTTTCTATACGAGTTTACTGCCTAATCTTTGGTCAATTACGGACGAAAATTAGGCTTTAAACGTGGACGGTTCCCACAAGGTTCCATCAACTTGGCTATCTTGCTCTACATCACCCGATTTTATAGCCCATTAAGACCGTCTATGGGTGGTTGGCGGGTGTGGGTGGATGCCCAATGCCTAACCGAAAGAAAAAAAACCGTCATTGGGTACGACTTTATCTAGTCGCGCTTGGTAAAGTCCGTTTTGAAACAGGTTCACATTTCTTATCCATCTTTACAGCATTGAATAAATAGATAATTGTTTGGTATTGTTATTTTTAATATTAGATATCAAGCTGAATTACATACGAGGTATATTCTTAAAGTACGCAATCAATTTTATAATTAACGGTCAGCATAAAAAGTTATCCAATAACGGTGTGAAACTGTAAAAACGTAAGTTATTGCGGTTTTAAAAAAATTCGTAACGGTGATGAGAGGCTTGAAGATGATGAGCATAGTTGTCGGCCATCGGATGTTGATAACGACCAATTAAGGGCCTTAGTCGAAGCTAATCCGCGTACAACTGAAGTCAATCTGTGCAAGAAATCATGAGTAAACCCAGGCCAGCCTTCAACATTACAACCAGTGCGCAATATATGAGGAAAGAAGGCTTTCCAGTGTATTTGGTGGAATAGTAGTATTAAATGCTGAAGCCTGGTGAAACCATTACTGGCGATCCATACCCACAGCAATTAATAAAATTGAATTGAGCATTGAAGAAAAAACGACCGGAATACGTCCAAGGACAGGATAAAGTCATTTGTCAACATGACAATGTTCGGCCCAATGATGCAAAATGTGTAAATAACTATTTGGAAAGCGTTAAATGGGACGTCCTACCCAAACCGCCGTTTTTACTGGACTTCGCCTCTTCGGATCACCATTTTTTTCGATCGATGCAGCACGGACTTTCAGAACAGTTACATTGTTACGAAGAAGTGAAAATTTGGTTTGATGAATGGTTGGTCTCAAAAAATCAAAAGTTCTTTTGGTGCGGAATCCCTTCTTTGATAGAAACATGGGAAAAAGTGACGTTAACTGGCCAATACTTTGATTATTAAGGTAATTTATTTTGTTATCGAAATAAACGCTTAAATTTTGCGATAAAGTTGTTATTAGTAACTGAAACACCTAATATTTACAATTGGTCAATGAAAAATTATTTAGCAATTATTTTAAGTCACTAACGTGACCAGCATTAAAATACCAAGTGTAAAATTACGAATATGATTCATCTAGCAATTATTTCATGGCTGCATATACGCCTTCTTTCTACTATCCCACGACACTCTTATTCGTGTATCTTGTCATTATTTTCCATTCTCCAATTCAAAATCCCACTTGACTGTTGCATATTCTATCTCCACCCCCCACGAGATCCCTCCTGGCCCCCCCATGAAAAGTATGGACGCCAAACACCACAAAATCCTCTCGTTGTCAAAAAATCCGACTTATTTGCATGCGCGAGCGTCTCATCGACAATCCTCGCGATGTAAATTGCAAATGGCACGAGCCAAACCCAAAAACCAACGTCTTACCAGGGCATTTACATAGAAATGCCGTTTCGATATTCGACGTGTTTGTGAAAATATCATCGGAAATTGTGGCGGAAAATTGTCGAGTTGCCTGGACAAAATATAAATTTCGGTTCCTAGGGACCCGCATAATAACGGTTTTTGTGTAATTTCCGATGACATTTCGAGGTTGTTTGTATAGGGATATTTTATGTTTTTTTTTATTGGGGGATGTATTGTGGTGATTATTAAAAGAAAATTTCAAGAACTTTTTAATGCTTTTTACTTAAATTGATGAGATAAAATAATGCAGTAAGATGATATATTCTCAGAAGATTTTTTGCTGTTGAGAATGATAAAGGAATTTGGGAATTATTACTTCGAACTCAAGCAGTTATACAGATCTGGATCTGGATATTTTAGATTATGTGAGGGTTGTATGATTGTATAATTGACAGAATGTGCTGTCAGAAGTAGCCACGGTAGATATTTGCCCGAAATGTTTGAAAACAAACATTAATGCCATTGAATGTTATTTGACATAAAATACATATATTTAAGGCATTTGATTTGGTTCTTTTATTTGAGTTTAAAGTTCGTATGTTCGAAAAAAAGCACCATAAATAACCTATAGAAAATCGCTGCTCTGTGAAAGATGTTTAATTGTCTTTTACGAGGAGTCACATAGTCATTTAAATGGATATACAGTCAGGGCAAAAAAGATTTAAACTAACTGGTTTTCCTCAGTTTCCTTCATTTTAACACCTCTAAATTTTTTTACCTTACATCAATAAAAACAATAAAATATATTATGCCAGAAATAAAGAAATTTTGAACAGAACAGAAATAAAGCAAACAAAAATATATGTTCAATTTTTTTATTGGGACCTTTTTTATTGGAAGACTAAACTCGAAGAGATTTACCACTAAACATCAAAACACTTTTTTTAAAGTTCTCGACGCAAACCCGCTCCGAAATAAGCCAAATATTACCTAATATTATACCGAAAAAATACGACGAGTGAAGAAAGTTAAATTATTACATTTGAATTGAATATACATCCGAACTAGTGGACGTTGCGCACAGTAACGCCATCTCTTGTCGAGTAGTATATTTTTGTTGTTTTATTTACTTCAAACCCCCCCCCCAAACTAAATCCTGGCTACGCCCGTGGGTGAGATCAAAACATAGACAGTTCAGAGGAAAACACAGAACAATGATAACTAGGGATAATGCAAATATGCAGAGAAGGAAGAACAAAAAGATACAATGACGCCTAAGAGAGACTTGAAATAATGCTGGAGGAGGAATCTATATATATATATATATATATATATATATATATATATATATATATATATAGAAAATATATCTATATATCTATATATCTATATAATCTATATATATATATATATATATATATATATATATATATATATATATATATATATATATATATATATATATATATCTATATATCTATATAATCTATATATATATATATATATATATATATATATATATATATATATATATATATATATATATATATATATATCTATATATCTATATAATCTATATATATATATATATATATATATATATATATATATATATATATATATATATATATATATAGATATCTATATATATATATAGATATCTATATATATATCTATATATCTATATAATCTATATATATATATATATATATATATATATATATATATATATATATATATATATATATATATATATATATATATATATATATATATATATATATATCTATATATCTATATAATCTATATATATATATATATATATATATATATATATATATATATATATATATATATATATATATATATATAATCTATATGTATAGAAATATAACAGGAAGCAGCAAATATAGTGACAAATAGAAAAAACGGGAACAAATGTAACATTTACAAATGTAAAATGTCAAAATATAGTGGTTAATTAGTAGAAAAAGTAACCGTAATAATTCGCTTAATAAAATAATTATATAGAAATAAAAACATTCTAAAAATAAATAGGATTTGTTAGTATACAGGCTGATTCGTCTGTCGATGTAAAAAATCGACCGATCTCAAACACCAAAAGAAGAATGAACTAGAGACATCAGTACGGTCATAAATTATCTTTGGATTTCTATTGAACCTTAACTAGCTTCAAAACATCTCGAGATACTCACCATCGAGATGTATTGATACTCATCCGTCAACCATTAGATTATGGATAGACGATCAAAATTTTTTATTTCCTTTATAAATCTTCTGAATTATTTTTCGAAAAACGCCTTTCGACAGACAGAACAAATAATCGGAACAGGATTGATGTATATCGAAAATCTGTCGTCTAATTTGAAATTTACATAAAAAAGGCATAACGTTTTAAGAGTTTTAGAAAAAAAGTCCATCGAAAAAATCGGTGTAGTAATAAAACATTGGCGGGGTAAAACGTTAGTTTTAACACGATGGAACCCGGATAGCAGCGATTTTTTTTGTAATATCCGATGGTAGTTTGGGGATATTTATATGGAATTTCATTAGTTTTAAAAGTTTTTGCGTGATTTTTTTTTTAGATTATGATATACTAGATTGATATTTCAAAATAATAAATGTTATTTCTTTGTATGGCGTTTTTTGTCTCTTTTTAATTGGTGTTTCGGTTAATAATGTCGATTTTTTTTGAATTTGAGCGGTTATCTCCACAACAAAAAAATAATAATTCAAGCATTGGCCATCGTTAACTATTCATCCATTCATCAAACCAAATTTCCACTTCTTCGTAAGAATGTAAGTGTTTTTCTGAAATTCCGTGCTGTATCGATCGAAATTAGTGGTAGTCCAAAGGGGCTAGGTCCGGTGAATACGGTATGGTAAATGGTAATTTTTTATATACCGTGTTTTGCCTTTTTTTAATGTAGACGAACAAATATTTTTTATAACTGACGTTATTAGCATGCTCAGTCTATGCAAAAGAAAAGATGATTGACGTGAAATAAAATATAGGCGCACAAATCACTGGGGTGTCAAAAAATCAAACTCATTTCAAAAGACGAGTGTGTCATCGGAAATCCTCGCGATGCAAATTCTAAATGACACGAGCCAAACCCAAAAACCGCCGTCTGACCCGGCATTTAAATAGAAACGCTGTTTTGAAACCCGATGTACTAATAAAAAAAAGTGTCGATGTTATTTCGGCATTAATTGTATGGAGATGCCTCAAGCTTTCTTGAATGACGAAAAAACTTTTAAGATGATTGTTAAAAGACTGTCAGACCGACAGACAATCTGTTGTTAGTGTAGATGTGCATGATGATAAGCGCCTATGCGAATTTCTAAGAAATCGTCGGTACTCTTCTTTAATGACGACACACCTAGTCTTCATTCACCCAAAGAAATGTCGTTTACTGAAAATGGATGACTAAGTATTATTGTCATATTAATTAAGACATAAATCACTGTAGGTTTATAAGTGTGGTTCAAACTATTGGTTTAATTACAAAATTTTTAAACGTTGTCTTAGTAGACGACACAAAGTTACATCCAAACAAATAGGCAACGTTTTCAGATACTTGCCTAAACGAAATTGGTGTACAGGGCGCTGCAGAGAAAGGTGTCTCGAGCAGGGGTATATTCACTGAGTACATTCACTGTATTTAAAAGAGTTAAAGTTGAGTGGGTCAAAAGAAATTCCGAACCAAAAATGACTAAATCAGATAACCTAGCTAGTGTAGCGCATATTCGCAGACAATACTGGATCAGGCGTTGAGAAAAGGATAAGTGGGAATGATAAGAATGGAAAAAGACAACAGACAGTGCTGGATCAGGAATAAACGCGTTGAGAAAAAGAACATAGTATAGAAGTGGCAAAGCTACTGGGAAAGCAGTTCAAAAAGCAGTGTCAAAGGATAAGTGGGAATGATAAGAATGGACTGAAACAGCAAGATAGTACAGCTGTAACAGAGACATAAGGCAATTTAGATTAACCAAGACAACAGACAGTGGGAAAAAAGACAACAGACAGTGCTGGATCAGGGATAAACGCGTTGAGAAAAAGAACATAGTATAGAAGTGGCAGAGCTACTGGGAAAGCAGTTTAAAAAGCAGTGTCAAAGAATAAGTGGGAATGATAAGAATGGAAAAAGACAACAGACATTGCTGGATCAGGAATAAACGCGTTGAGAAAAAGAACATAGTATAGAAGTGGCAGAGCTACTGGGAAAGCAGTTCAAAATGCAGTGTCAAAGGATAAGTGGGAATGATAAGAATGGACTGAAACAACAATACAGTACAGCTGTGACAGAGACATAAGGCAATTTAGACTAACCAAGACAACAGATAGTGGGAAAAAAGACAACAGACAGTGGAAAAAAAGATAATAGACAGTGCTGGATCAGGAATAAACGCGTTGAAAAAAAGAACATAGTATAGAAGTGGCAGAGCTACTGGGAAAGCAGTTCAAAAAACAGTGTCAAAGGATAAGTGTGAATGATAAGAATGGACTGAAATAACAAAACAATAGAGCTGTAATAGAGACATAAGGCAATTTAGACTAACCAAGACAACAGACAGTGGGAAAAAAGACAACAGACAGTGATGGATCAGGAATAAACGCGTTGAGAAAAAGAACATAGTATAGAAGTGGCAGAGCTACTGGGAAAGCAGTTCAAAAAGCAGTGTTAAGGAATAAGTGGGAATGATAAGAATGGACTGAAACAAGACAGTACAGCTGTGACAGAGACATAAGGCAATTTAGACTAACCAAGACAAAAAACAGTGGGAAAAAAGACAACAGACAGTGCTGGATCAGGAATAAACGCGTTGAGAAAAAGAACATAGTATAGAAGTGGCAGAGCTACTGGGAAAGCAGTTCAAAATGCAGTGTCAAAGGATAAGTGGGAATGATAAGAATGGACTGAAACAACAAGACAGTACAGCTGTGACAGAGACATAAGGCAATTTAGACTAACCAAGACAACAGATAGTGGGAAAAAAGACAACAGACAGTGGAAAAAAAGATAATAGACAGTGCTGGATCAGGAATAAACGCGTTGAAAAAAAGAACATAGTATAGAAGTGGCAGAGCTACTGGGAAAGCAGTTCAAAAAACAGTGTCAAAGGATAAGTGTGAATGATAAGAATGGACTGAAATAACAAAACAATAGAGCTGTAATAGAGACATAAGGCAATTTAGACTAACCAAGACAACAGACAGTGGGAAAAAAGACAACAGACAGTGATGGATCAGGAATAAACGCGTTGAGAAAAAGAACATAGTATAGAAGTGGCAGAGCTACTGGGAAAGCAGTTCAAAAAGCAGTGTTAAGGAATAAGTGGGAATGATAAGAATGGACTGAAACAAGACAGTACAGCTGTGACAGAGACATAAGGCAATTTAGACTAACCAAGACAAAAAACAGTGGGAAAAAAGACAACAGACAGTGCTGGATCAGGAATAAACGCGTTGAGAAAAAGAACATAGTATAGAAGTGGCAGAGCTACTGGGAAAGCAGTTTAAAAAGCAGTGTCAAAGAATAAGTGGGAATGATAAGAATGGAAAAAGACAACAGACATTGCTGGATCAGGAATAAACGCGTTGAGAAAAAGAACATAGTATAGAAGTGGCAGAGCTACTGGGAAAGCAGTTCAAAATGCAGTGTCAAAGGATAAGTGGGAATGATAAGAATGGACTGAAACAACAAGACAGTACAGCTGTGACAGAGACATAAGGCAATTTAGACTAACCAAGACAACAGATAGTGGGAAAAAAGACAACAGACAGTAGAAAAAAAGACAATAGACAGTGCTGGATCAGGAATAAACGCGTTGAAAAAAAGAACATAGTATAGAAGTGGCAGAGCTACTGGGAAAGCAGTTCAAAAAACAGTGTTAAGGAATAAGTGTGAATGATAAGAATGGACTGAAATAACAAAACAATAGAGCTGTAATAGAGACATAAGGCAATTTAGACTAACCAAGACAACAGACAGTGGGAAAAAAGACAACAGACAGTGATGGATCAGGAATAAACGCGTTGAGAAAAAGAACATAGTATAGAAGTGGCAGAGCTACTGGGAAAGCAGTTCAAAAAGCAGTGTTAAGGAATAAGTGGGAATGATAAGAATGGACTGAAACAAGACAGTACAGCTGTGACAGAGACATAAGGCAATTTAGACTAACCAAGACAAAAGACAGTGGGAAAAAAGACAACAGACAGTGCTGGATCAGGAATAAACGCGTTGAGAAAAAGAACATAGTATAGAAGTGGTAGAGCTACTGGGAAAGCAGTTCAAAAAACAGTGTCAAAGGATAAGTGGGAATGATAAGAATGGACTAAAACAGCAAGACAGTACAGCTGTTACAGAGACAAAAGGCAATTTCGACTAACCGAAAATGGCGAAAAGTGTGAATGCGGCATGGGGCTGGAAGAGTCTGTCTTTGAGAGAATATCTTCATCATCACACAGATAATGAAGGCTTCTTTAGCATGCTTTCAACTGGAGTGGTCCTGAGTTCTCCTCAGTCATTCGGGCTCAATATACTTGATGATGTCCTCCGTCCATCGTGTTTTCAATCTTCTTCGTAAACGTTTATGGTTATCTGCCCACCTCCATTTCAATATTAAAAATAAAAACAAGGAACTGTTGATCAACGACGAGAAAATAATGCAAAGAAAAAAGAACACTTCGAGGGGAATTGTTGGAATTAAAACGGGAAGGTGAAGAGAAGTTTGAGGAGAGTGATATAGAAATGAACAATAAAATTATGAGCACAGAACGTATAAAGATGGATGAATTGGAGAGAGCAATGGGGAGGACAAAGATGGGGAAAGCGCCAGGACATGGCGGAGTAACTAATAAAATGGTAAAATATATGGGAAAAACAGTAAAAGTAATTTAACTTCAGTTAGTGAATAAAATACTGAGATTAATAAGATACCGGCGGGCTGGCAGTTAGAGGTAATACTTTCGATATTCAAGAAGGGAGACACAGGAGATTATGAAAACTATAGAGGCATATCCTAACTGAGTTCAACCGAAAATATATATGAAATCATATTAATGCAAAGGTGAAAAGCAAAGATCGAGAAGGACTTGGATGAGGCACAGAACGGATTTAAGTCAGGCAGAGGAGTAAACGATACAATATATGTATTACAGCAATTAATTGAGAGAATAATAGAGACAGACGAAACCGTACACGCATGTTTTATAGATATTTCATAAGTATTCGACTCAGTAAATAGATTTGAACAGTACTGGATAAATATAATGTATATAATGAAATAATTAGATGTACCTCAAATCTGTACTCGGAAACTACAAACTGTGTTCGAACAAAAAATAGAGCATCTCAAAGGTTTACAACTGCATCTGGAGTGAGACAGGGAGGAACATTAAGTCCCTATCTGTTTAACGTAGTAATGGACGCGATAAGGAGGAAGTGTAAGAAAAGAATAAAGAAAACAACATGGGGATATTTCATAATACTGCTTGCGAAAAGAGAAAATGATCTACAGTATAACTTAAATGTATGGTACGAGGAGCTGGGCAAAAGTCAACTGGCACTAAACCGAAGTAAAATATAAATAATGGTGGTATCGAGAAAACACAAGAACATAGGAACTAGATTAGAAAACACAGAGCTGGAACAAGTTAAACAATTTAAATACTTAGGAATAACTATAGCGGAAAATAAAAGGATAGAAATAGAAATAGAAGAAAGATTAAAAGCCAACACCAGATTATATTATTCGCTAATTAAGAAAGTATTTAACAAGAGAGAAATGAAAACAGAGACTAAGATTAGAGTACATAATGCACTATGCATCCCAACTGGAAGCTAAATGAACATCAGAGAGGAAGAATACAGGCCTGTGAGGTGAGAATATGAAGAAGAATTATACGACTAACTTGGAGGAATCGAGTATCAAACCAGGACATTAGGAGGAGATTGGGGGTAAAATTTGTGGAAGAAAGAATAAGGAAAAATGCGATGGTTTAAATATGTATGCAGAATGTCTTGCACGAGACTGAATAAGAGAGTGTGGAAAATGGGATAAAGTGAAAGGAACACGAGGGGTAGATCACGAAAGAAATGGAACAATGAGATTGACAGGTTTCTTAGAGAAGTGGTACTGGACTGGAGAGGGGCTGCGGAATTTGCGAGGGATAGAGGCGAGTGGAGAAAGACAGTGACAGGCGATTAAGAAACCTTAACTCGACACTGGCAATGATGGTGTCAAAACGTTCTACGTATACACTCAACAATGTCAAACTTTACTATGTATATGTCAGATGGCGCCTGGCAACAATGGTGTTGTGCCACAGCAACCCTCACAATACATATGATTTTAAATATAGTGGATGTTTATATCTAAATCTTAGTTTGTTTATTTAAAACGAATTTCCATCAAGTATCGGCTATAATAGTTAAATCTATTATTTTCAATGTCAGTAAGAAAATCTAAAAGATAATGTTTAAATTATTAATCATATATCGAACATGAACTGGTCGTTTTTACCATATGCTTCAAACCGTCAGCCGTTATAATAAATCGACTATGTGAAGCACCAAAAGAAAAACCAACTAAAGACATCAGTCGGGTCGTAAATTATGTTTAGATTTCTATTCAGCCTTAACTAGTTTCAAAACATTCCGAGAGCCTCGCTATCGAGATGTACCGACACTCATTCATCTACCATTAGAAATGGTTACAAGCTTTTAACTTTTTCCCAATGGATCCCGTGGTCTTTTCTAAAAGCGTCTTGCACATCGTCCTCTCGACACAACAATAGATCTTCGAGGACCCGTAAAAATTGGTCCTTCGTGCCAACGTCGAGACTATTGTACGTATCGCCAGGTGTAACAGTGTAAGCGCACGACGACGTCGATGCCCTTTTTACGGTCTTCTTTTTTTCTGATCGGTTTAAACGTTTTTTGATGAACTCGAAATAGAAATGCGGTGGGATTTTTGAGAATTTTTCTTTTCAGGGGTTGGCTTTGTGTTCCGGGTATTCAAGGTGATTTCTGAATGGCCCCGACAATTTCTTGATGAAGTTCGCAAGACCGAATAAAGAGATTTCGATGGGTATTTGATTACCATACACATTTTTACCTACTCAGGTACATAGATATATGTTTGTCCATCAATAACAATGAATGAAATATATACATTATATATATATATATATATATATATATATATATATATATATATATATATATATATATATATATATACCGTGTGTCCCAGCCAAATGGAATAAATTCGTTAATAAATAAATGGTGGCGTGTTCGAAAAAACGCTCGAACACGTCGATTGGTATTTTTAGATGCGCATTTTTTTCAACCTGTATAAAAGCTTTTCGTTGGAAAAAATGCGCAACTACACTTTTTTTTAACAGTGTTAACAAAATTATGGAAATTTCAAGACTATTTAGTTTTTGTATAATTTTTTTATTTAAAACATTTAATGTAATAATTGCTCGAATTGTGAACCCTGGACGTCCTGGTAACACCCCAACCTCAAGTAAAACTGATTCCTGACATTATTTAATGTTTGTGGCGTAATTGATGGCTAAAAAAATAGAGCAGATCGAACTCAAAATGGATGCAGTTATGACAAGATTAACGGATTTAAAAATAGAAAAAAGTTCTAATAATGGTATAGAGGAGACATGGACTCCAACTCCTATTTATGTCGGGGCATTACAGAGTGGAATAGTGGTGGTGAAGCCGACTACAACGTGCGACAGTCAGGAAACAAAGAGAATTGTCAGATAAGGAGAGTAAGAATAGATTATTTCTTGGGTGCAGATCATGCAAATGCTTCGAGCACATAAGCCTTGTCCGATGTTTCAATTGTAACCTATATCATCATACAGCTAAATATTGTAAAAAATCAAAGTGCTGTGGGAGATGTGGATGGAAGAACTATGCTACTAAAAATTGCAAGAGGGCAGGTTGGAGTGCATAAATTGTAGACTGTGCAACGACAAATTAAATTGCATCTTGATACAAGTCATGGATTATATGATATTAAGTGCCCAACATATTTGAAGTATTTAGAGAAAGAGAAGCATAAAATTAGATATACTGATGTTCCTGAGTAACAACTACAGAGTGAACTGTGGGACTAGTTATCATCTATCAAAACGTACAATCATTGAAAATTAAAACGTTGGAAATAGAATGCCAATTGAAGAGGATGGAATGTAGACCGCAGGAACTCCTTTTTACCAAGCATTGGCTAGAAAAGAACGCAGCTCCATATGTATATATTGAGGGATGCAGGCTCATTTTTTTATATACGAGAGAAGAAATTAAACATGGAGGTGTGTGTATATTCTGATGCGAAGATGGAACTTTCAAAAATGAAATGGTAATTTATGATTTCAGTGTGGAGGGTGTTGTGGAGTTAGCTGTTGCTTTGGATGATGCTTACAAAGTGGTGATTGAACGGGTGCTCGAGTATCTGCATATACATTATTCTCAATGTGGTATTATTGTTGCGGGGGATTTTAATTTAAATTTTTTTGATAATCATAACCGTCGTTTAAAGAAACTCTTGGATATATTTTATAGCTATAATTTGTGTTAATCCATTTTTGAAGCAACTCGTGAAACTAGTGAATCTGCTAGTTTGATAGATAATATATTTTGTAAAATATGCTTGAGAATATCTGATTACGTTTGGAACCTAGCACTCTCTGATCATTATGCGCAGATAGTCATTATTCAGGATTACTGCAGTAATAAACAGCAACTAAATTATGTATATAAACGAGGTTATCCAGAGAGTAAGGTTTTGTCCTATAAAAACGAAATTGCAAATGTAGATTGGTCTAGTGTAAATGATTCTAGAACAAGTAATGAAGCATATAATGCATTTATTACAACAGTTTTAAATTTGTCTAATGCAATTTTTGTTTTAAGAAGTTCCCACTCACTACTATTTGTTGGATCACGAGAGATATACGAGTGAATTGCGATCATAAACGTGTGTTCTGTTACAAAACAATAAAGAGGCAAGTTTCTAAACAATATTATAATACATACTGTAACATATTGAAACAAGTAATTGCAAGTAATTGGGAAAGCAAACAAAATGTCGAATAAAGAATTTATATCTAGGTCTGAAGATAAAGTAACTGCTACTTGGAAATTGGCAAAAAAATAACAGATGAGCGTAAGCAAAATATTGGAGTGTTTTGCTTCGAAATGCAATGATCCTATTAAGACCATTATTCGTCTATATAATTATTTTATGGGTTCATGTTCGGATATGAACTACAGCCTTCAGTTTCCTCTGTAGTTCAGACAATATATTTGGCACCTACGGATTTGTATGAGGTTTGGAAAATAATAAAGGAACTAAAGAATAAAAAATCAGTCGGGTATGACAATCTTCCAACACAAATAATTAAAGAGATTGAAAATTATATATCTAGGCCGTAATCTTTTATTGTCAACCTCTGTTTTCCAGTGGTGTATATCCTGATTTATTGAAAAATGCTCTTATAAAATCAATATACAAAAAGGGCAAATCAGATGAAGAAAAAAAATGCAGACCTATAGCGTTACTAAACAACGTTAATAAAATGTTAGAGAAGGCATTTTATAAAATATTGATAAGATTTTTAGGAAGGTATATATAATTAGTGATAACCAAAATGGATCCAGAAAAGGAAAATCAACAACTAGGGTAATTTTTCAGGCAATCGCGTATATATCCAATTCATTAAATGCTAAAAGAACCATGATAACACTGTGCATTGATTTGTCTAAAGCTTTTGATGGTGTTAACTATGAAGTATTGTATATAAAATTAAATAACTACGGCATAAGAGGCAATGCTTTAAAACTAATTAAGTTGTATTTGAAAATTCTATGTAAGCAACCCGTACACAACAGGGAGAGAGTACTCTCAAAGAGGGTACATGTTACCAAGGGTGTTCCTCAGGGTTCGGTCTTGGGTCCATTGTTGTTTGTACTATATATTAATGATATCACTAATATGTTGAATGAACAAGCAGTTATCTAAGTCTTATATTTAGTGAGGGGAGCATTGATCAGTATTTTTCTGTTTATGATCTCCCCTTTCATGTATCAAAAACACAATGCATTTTTTTTGAAAATCCCAAAAGTAATGATCTCAATTTTGTTTACAATACTGTATTTACGACATAATGTGCCTTGGTAGTTGGATTAGTGATCGACGGAAGATTGTATTGGAGAGCCCATTTGATCCAACTTGTATTGGATATATCAAGATATTCGCATGCCTTGAAAGTTATTTCCAAAAATGTAGGTATAGATGCAACAATTTCGGCGTGTTCACGCATTCGTTCGGTCTAGGACAAGATACGGATTGATTTTTTGGGGAAACTCACCTGATGTGTATTATTAAGGGTACAATATTATTGATTAATTGCTTGTTTAGCCCTATTTTCTTTCTTGTAAGAATTATTTATTATGTTTATTATATTTATTATTTTATATTCACAAAGTTCCGTGCCAACATGGCAGTTATAAATGTACACTTAATTGGGACAAATAAATGTTTATCTATCTATCTATCTATAAAATTAATTGGGTATTTAGCAAAGGATCGCTAAAAAAGTCTATTATGCCCAATAAAATTTACGTTACAAAAACTATGTATTCACATTCGAAATATGGACCCAGTTCTTGGATTAATGCGCCTCTTTTGCCTTGACCTCCTCAGTTTTGTCGAAGTCTTCATGTATCTTCTGTGTTTTTAAGTCATTGAGCCCCCTCTATGAAAACGTCAACATTTTCAATTGTTTCTGGGCTTACTAGATTATATTTTCGATAAACTTTTTACTGACACCGCCATAGTATATTTGATCTTCGTTAATTTTATTAAAGTCATTCACGCTCTTTTTGAGATTCTTCAGAATGTTTTATGATGGAAAACGAGACTTGAAGTCGACGATCAGGTTGAAATTCTCGAGTTCTTTGTTCGACTTCCGTACGTTCTCATCGTCCATCAGTCAAGCTCGTAGGGTCGCTAACCCCACATTTAACCCCTTCCAAGAAAGACGAAGTTTTTATTTTGTTTTTGTAGGAACAAGAGATTTTTCGTTATAATCATTTTTCTAACGATTTTTAGTTGTTGACGTGAGATTTAGTGGATGTAACGATTGCATTAAACGGTCAGTTTGATAAAATCGTGTTAGTTGCACGTAATTTATAACGAGGCAAGCACGATTTGTTTTTTATTAGGTCTTCAACTAAATTCTCGATCCCTACGTTTGCAGAACCTAAATGGTCTTTCAAATTGACCGTTTTTTATAATTCTTGAATAAAACACAGAATTTGCGTTGATTTCAAAAAACTTTTTATTGATAATTGAAGCATAGTGACACAGACAATATCTGCTTAAGGACCACCTCACGACCGCCTCGTGAAGTTTCACAGACCTCAAAATTTTGGATGACATTTTCGCATAACCGTGACTGTATCACGCCAGACTCGAAGAATTTCATCCTTTAGTTCAGGTATCGATAGTTCTTATAGACCTGGATTTTCATGTAACCCCGAAGAATTTACCCATTAGCCAAGTAACATCACCGTTTCTTGCAACAACTGGTCGAGAAAATTTTTCTCTCAATTAATCAATTGTTTCATTAGCAGAGTGGGGTGTAGCGACATCTTCTTGGAACCTCCAGATCAATGTTATGCAATTTAGTCCATAAAAAATCCAGTTCTCATCGCACGATATCGAACACCATTCACTGTTACAGCTTCACCAGCAGCATTCTGAAAAAAATACAGCCCCTTTTACACCTCTTCACCATAATACACACCAAACAGTGACTCGTTTAGGATGTAAAGGTTTCTCATGAATCAACCGTGGAGTTTCCTCATCTCAAATGTGACAATTTTGTTTATTAAATGTCCATGGTCATTGATGACCATTAATGAATTGAACTTTGTAAGCATGGAGAGGCAGATCTTTAGTGAGTATACGTTGTAGAGAGCTTCTTGAAATTTCCAATTCTTGTCCACGACGCCGAATCAATGTTCCTGCACTTCCATCAACTCTCTCACGCACTGCTTCGATATTATCATTTGAACGGCTTGTTATTGGGTCAGTTGTGTTTACTGTCTCAAATTGATCCAGTCTCCTTGATTTTTTTAATAACTCTTTTCACAGTTGACGAAGTAAAATCAATATTCGGACTATATTTTGTACGAAATTAGCGAACTGTAGCAGCCACACTTTCATTATCTTTGAAATATTGTTGAACACTGAAAACGCGTTGTTCTTTCATATAGCGCTCCATTTTTACACAATCTAATTTTCTAATTGCTAATTTTCAAAATAACCATGTTTGAGAAGAAAGTGGGAAAAGAACCCATTTTCAACACATACTTTTAGTAAATGTTTGGGCTGGTTATATAGAATATGTGGTTTCTACATGATGGAGCTCCGCCACATTTTAGAAGAGAAATTCACGAACATTTAAATAATGAATTTCCTAACAGATGGATAGGGCGCAACGGACCCATTTCTTGGCCTGCACACTCCCCGGATTTAACGCCCTGTGATTTTTTTCTGTGGGGCTATTTTAAAAAGTTAGTTTATCACGATGAAGTAGTAAATACTGTGGAAGAACTAGAACAGCGTATCGAAAACGCTTGGGTTGTTAATCGTGGCCACTGGCATTTTATTTTTGGGGCGTGTAGTGACGGGTGGGTACGCTGAGCAAGATTTTGTGCTAACCGAACAAATGGTGACAATTTTAAACAATTTTTGTTCTTGTTATTCTGCAACTTTTCTTCTTCAACGTAGTGGTCGAGAATATCAAAAAGTCAGGTCTGTTTTCAAATTTTGTAACTGTCAATGACTTCTTTATTTTGCAACTTTTATATAAATGGTTTTTGGTAAAATTATTTATTTTTACGAGTTCTACAACCTGTTAAAATAAACGTCTCAACTTTGAAAACACCCTGTATATCGATCTAATGCGATGGATGTGCTTGTTTATTAGCCCAAAATTTATCAAATCTAGGTGTGTTTGAGGGGGATGGCATTCAGCTGTTTTTCTACTACTAAAATGACTATATAGTTTGATTTCATTGCAGCTAATGAAGAAAATCGTCTTTGGTCTAGATATTGAAGTTACGAATGGCAGCACTATTTGCATTGTTTTGATTGACAAAGTATTATATTCCTCAGTTTGCTTCAATCGAAATTGAATTAAGGCTTCACTATGAAATGTTTGTTTGAATCTATGTATGTATCGCATGATAATTCTATAATTTTTCCCCTTTTCAATAGCTATCAAGTCAATTTCATCATCTTGTTCATCCATCCACAACTAGATTCTGTAATTTTTTCTTTGAGTTCAAATGCCTTTTGAATCACTATTACACAAGATAGCCAGCGCACTTCACAATAGTTTAGAACTGAAGTATAATGAACTTAATCTTCCCTTCTTCGTATAATTAGCCAAATCTTCGAACAGCTTCGCAACCAAACCATCTAACTTTTGAATGAGTTTTATTTTGTTTATAAATTTCGTAAAAATGTTGTTAAGTTCGTCGCTGATATTTCTTCACATAATAGCTACTCTGTCAAGCATACAATGCATCCAGCTGACTCTGGGTGCTTTTCTTTTAACTAATAATTTAACTTTATATATATATATATATATATATATATATATATATATATATATATATATATATATATATATATATATATATATATATATATATATATATATGTTATGTCATGAAAATTACATTTCTGGGCTTCTTCAGGGAATGCGCATTTTCCAGTGTGAAAATCGCTCGCTGTTCTAAGTCATATGATGAATGCTTTTAATATAAATGAAATAAAAGTTTTCCGATTGTGTTTATTTACATTAATGATTGAGTTTTTGATGAGACTGTTGATATTTGTTGGATATGTTAAAGATTAACAATGATGTTATTTAAAGAAGACACTGTAGAAGTTTCGTATCTTCCTCAGGGACTTTCCTGAGTATGTTTCATGTAAATTTGAAGAAGTTTGTTGCACTCACCGCCGTCGCTTTATCTCCAGCGGTGGCCATCCGAGTCGGGGCCCTCATCCGCCGCTGAACGACAACCAAAGCCACATCACTGCACATTCACGAGCCTTAGCTTGAACGACGCCGCACAAGGACGGTCTACCGGTTCGGTTATTTCCTTGACGCGCACACACTGCTTCACACTCACCGTTCACTATTCACACTTCTTCGCGTAGTCGACCTTTCCGTTGTCACAGACCGATCGTGTTGCCTTTCTGTCGATGCGGCAACGATCGACATTCGACACATATTCACAACGACCGCTCAATTCCCACTGACGACTTTCCAACTTTCAGCGCTCCATCAGATAAGCGACGGCCGCTTAGGGGCAGTGGTGGGGAGCGCACAACTAACGATACGAGCGGGTGGTGGGGCGGCGGAAGAAGTGGGAGGGAGGGAGGCCGCACCTCGACCGCGTTCCACCGACGTGTGTAAGCCCGTCTGACTGCTTTCGATGACCGTTTGGCAACGTCGCACGCCGGTCAGTGTGTGTTGTCCTTTAGTTGGGAAGTTGGCCCGTAATATACGGAGTGTTGCCTCGCGATTGGGTGTTATTTTTGGCGATACGAGATCCGAGTTGTTGGAGATTTTGATTTGCATGAGGACCGTTCGGGGCGTTGAAATGATTTTTAATACTTTACGATGCTTTTTCATCATTAAAATTGCTATAAATTAATTTCGAGGTGATAATTGGCATCTAAGATGTTGTTGAGTTTGAAAAATATGTTTTTATAGTTGTTTTAAGTGATGCTTTATATAAAATAAAGATTTTATTAAAGTAGCAACCTCGTTTCGTGAAATTATAAATCATTTTGAAGCTGTTGATCAGTTACAATTGATTTAAAATATAGATACCTGGTGCGGCGGTTAATGATTCTTAATTTTTCTTTAATAAATGGCTCTGGAAATAGGTTCACAATATAATTTTTAGTCATTTTATTGCTACGACAGTACTTTTCAAAATGTCATTGATGTTTACAACGATTTCGTACTGCCTTTCTTACTATGCAGGAAATGGAAGACAAACTTTTTGCATCTGATCATGAGTGGAGATGACAAACATATTCGGATATATTTCGAGGACCCAAAATGGAGAGAATCGTGGGTTGACCTAGGAAAAACATTAACATCGACCGCAAGACCGAATAGTTTTAAAAAGAAGACAATGCTGTGTATTTTGTGGGGTCAGAAGGGTGTCGTGTATCACGAGTCTCTGAAACCAGGTGAAACAGTTCGCACTGTTCGCTACCGTCATCAAATGATCAATTTGAACTGTGCATTGATCAAAAAACGACCAGAATGGATTACAAGACACGGAAAAGTGATTTTGCAGTACGACAACGCTTCATTACACAGAGCGAAAGCTATCAAAGACACCATTTCTGCACTTGGCTGGAACCTGTTACCCCACCCGTCGTATTCTCCAGACTTGGCTCCTTCCGACTACCATTTGTCTTCATCGATGTCTTACACACTTTCTAAGAAGCACTTCAACAATTACGGAGATGTCGAAAAATGACTTAATGACTGGATTACCTCAAAAGGTACGGGTTGTCTGGGAGGAGATCCACAAATTGTCAGAGAGATAGGAAAAATGTGTAGCTGGCGATGGGGTATACTTTTAATTAACCATTTCTTACCTTTCTCCCAAATTAAACGTTTTAAACCGTCACACCTGGTATGCAATGAGATAAAAAAAACTACTTGGATAAACTGATTTTTCACAATTTTCGTTATTTAGACACTTTTTGAACTTTATATCAATACAAACTACAGCTTAGCTGGTTGTCAGCACAATTATACTATAATTAAAGCAGAATATAAAAAAATTAAATAAATAATATTCAATAATGAGCGAGTAATTTGGATCTTGTAGATTATTACATATCTTGGGCAGATGATTTTAGTGGAGGGTGAGACTGCCCGGAAGGTAGAACAGCATGTTAAGTGTATCTGGAAGGCTCAAGATAGTGTTTAAGAACAGACTCCCACTTTGTCTGAAGGGAAAAGTCTTTGGTTAGTGCGTCCTGCCTGTTATGAGATACAGAAGTGCAACATGGACACTCACATCAAAATCGGATCAGAAAGTTCACGTAGCACAGAGGAGAATGGAAAGGTGCATGCTTGGCATTTCAAAGCGGAACAGAAATACCTCTACAAGGATCAAAGAACAAACAAAAGTATGTGATATCATTAGGACAGTAAAGGAATTGAAATGGAGATGGACCAAAGCAATCCTGGGATGGATACCGCTTGATGATAAACGTCTATGAAGAAGATCGAAAACACGATGGACTGATGACATCATCAATTATGTAGGTCCCCGAATTGCAATTGCAAATGAGCCCAGATCGAATTGGAAGCATGTTAAAGATGACTTCATGGCAATTTTTCTATTGAAACCTTTTGTGTAAAAAATTTAACTCAAAGAGCTTTACCACTAAACACTCTCGATGTTACCACTAAACAAGTTCTCGATGCACGTTTCGCTAAACATGTTACCATCATCAGGAGATGATTCAATCTGATTTAAGTTTTTTGGTAAATCTCTTTGAGTTTAGATAAAATAATAGTTCATAAAGTAACAATTTGGAACGGGGAAAACTTATTTGAATATTGAGGAAAAAATCTAAAAATGGCCAAAAACAACTTTCAGTATTTTGTACTGTCCGCAACCGTCTGGGCATTAATTCCACTCAATTTTTCTATTGAAGCCTTTGGTGTGAAATACAAACCCGAAAAGATTTACCACTAAACACCAAATCACTTTTTTAAACTTACCCACCTGGGTTTCTCCAATCATGTTCGCATCATCAGGAGTTGATTAAATCTCTGAATTACTAATCAACTAAATTCTGAATTATATATAAAATCTTACATATGAAATAACTAACTATAAATAACCCTAACTTCTTCAACCCAAAAACCACACCAATCTGGGAGTTTCTGAGGATGAAGAAGCAACTCCTGAATCACTTGAGGATTTTCATCGGTTCATATTCTGCAGTTCTGTTAGTTCACAAAGCCAGTACATTCAACACTGCATTCTATAAGGGGCATTTACATTTGAAACAGCGTTGCCGCTATTGCGTTTTGAAAATCTGACACACTTATTGCAATTTTGGATTGAATCATCTCCTTTTTGACTTGAAATGAAGCAATTTTCTTAAACAGAATCAAACCCTACTTTTATTATTCTTACAACTCTCATTATAACTCTCAGGTTCATACGTAAATGTTATGGTTTGAGGTTTTGTATTTCAGTTTTTAACAAAAAAAAAAGTATTGAAGATTGCAAAAACCCACGTTTTAGCTTCTCCCTTGGAAAGTAACTGAATTCTTCCTCGACCTCGGTTTCATAGTTGCTCAAGAATAAGTTGGCTCAGAATGGTGACATTCTTGTTTATAAAATTCATTATTAAGTCTTTCAAAGAATTTGAACAAATATAAATTTGGGAAAAAAGTACATAAATAATCTATTTAAAATGTTAAATTCTGATAAAGAAAATCGCTTCATTTCAAGTTAAGAAGGAGACGAATCAGAGATTAAATGATGATGATGATGCTCATATGGTTAGAGAAACGCGCGTCAACAAGTTGTGAAAGTGGTAAATCTGTTCGATTTTAACTAATAATAGCATATTGTTTTGAAGATAATCTCGTTCAAAGCTGTCCCTCGGTTTTGTTTGGTATAATGCATTGTAGAGACACGATTTTCGATTACCATTTCATACATATCGCGTGGTATATTTTCAATAGTGGGTTGAATGTTTCGTTTAAGGCAATAATTGTTCGGGATTTCTTTCTCTAATTCAGGAATTTAAGATAACCTTAGAAAGAAAAAAGGTCAACAAATATAAAATATTTAGAGGTAACATTGATGAAAATAGGTGTATATAAAATATTTTGTAGTCCTAAATCCAAAAATGATAATCTAACTAGTGTAATACGTACTGTTTGTTTGTTGCAGGGGGTCAGTGCAAACAAAACAAAACAGCAATTGTTTTTTAAACCCCCTTGAAGTCCTAGTAATATACCTGTCAATTTTAAATCCCCACAAATAACCCACACATACTGTTCATATTTAACGCGATTCAGTATGGTTGTTAAGTTGTCATAGGTTTCTTTCATTCCACTGAAAGGATTAAAGGAATACATGTTTTTGTTTCCATTGCGAAGCGTCTTGCTTTTAGGCTGTATTTCGACGAATCTATGAAAATACGCCAATCGGAACTTCCGGAATTTCCGGAACATCGGAATTTCCCACTTCACTAGACCCCAATTCGACGTAGATTATATGAATTGTCTATGAGTAATATTTACAGTTCAAATTGTATTGCCGGTACATCGTTTTAAAGTTCTGACAGTCTTATTGGTAAGCAAGTAAAAAGTATGCAAGTTTTTGTATACAAGATATGCCATACAGTTTGCTTCAAATATGTGTACAGGGTGTCGCACTTTATTTCTTCGCCAGTATAAATAAATATTTTCGACACAATTAATCTTTTAACAAAATAATCAAAAATAAGGAACAGGCCTTAATAAATTTAACAATGTTCAAAAGCAAACAGTGCTTCATTCGGACTAGATTAATACTCACAAGATCAGTTTTATATTTGGCGTAAAGATTCTTATCGTTCAGGTTGAAGCTTTGAGCGTTATCTGTAAACAACGCCATATGCCCGATACAAGTGAGGCAGATGATACTTTCAGGCCCGTACTACACTGGAAAAATGCCTGTTTATCTTTGATATATCACAATATAGTAATGTATAGTGTAGGTATACGCAGTCCGTTGTAATCTTATCAATGTGGAGTACAATGAAAAGTAAAAAAGAAAAGAAATGTAACTGTTTTATTGGTTGTTGTCTGTTGGGAGTATTTATTTTATCACTAATGTCTGTCTGGTGTCCATTTTACATCCTTTTAGACCGGAAGCCAGACATGACGAAGACAAACCTGCATATTTCTGTTATCTTAATTAACAATTTCATGGTTGTACTTACCTTTTACTGACCAAGATTAGTACTAATTGACAATTAAAATGTTTTTGAAATGACTAGCTACCTGTATGAGAATCAGGTTGATATTCTTTAGATACGTAGGTCATCGCAAAAGTTGTAGTACTCTCGGGTAATTTTAAAATAGAGTTAGAATATATTTTAAGGTATTTAATTTTTTTTTTAATTTCTGCCAAATTGCTGCCAATTGTGTGGTCTTTGAGCACATAAAAGATGAACGTGGTCCTTTGAAATGTGGTCCTTAGAAATAATAATATTTTTTTGTGGATCTTTTGAAATAACTTGCCTAGGGTAGTGTAATACATAAAGACATAGCTTAGGGTATCGAATTTCAAGATTTTTAAAAATACGCCTATTATCACTTAACACAGTGACATTGATTTTTTTTTCTTATTTTTGCCAGAACTGGTATAACCTGGTCTTTCGCCCGGCACCCACTTGACGTTGAGTTTCGGGACACCCTGTATAATGGTTTTCGAATTTTGATGGGTGGATTTACAAGAAGGGAAGAATTAGGTAGTCTTTTCGTAAAATTTTGGTTAATTTAGGATAAATATACAGTATAAATTTCAAAAGTATCCACCCTCATTATGTCTTTTAACAATTACTCTAAACAAAAAGCACGTCAATTTAGATATCGAGGGAGCTGTTCAAAACCTTCCTTACCTACAGAAACTTGTCCGTAAAAATTTTAAATGGCAATCCCTATCTTGTAACATGTCATTTTAAAGGTCTTGCCAATCCTAATTAAACTGGCTTTACATAACTGAAATCGGTTGATTCGTTGTCGTAATAGAGGGAAAAATAATAGTATATTATTATAGATGGCTGTCAATAGTATTTTACGTGCGAGTGAAAACATTTTTACTAAAACACAAAAATAAATTAATGCAATAATTGGTTGATCATAGGAGCAAGTTGTGCAATCGAAATATCTCGAAAACTAAGCGACCAACAACAAAAGTGTAAATGGCGAAAAGACATAGAGCGACTGTCAATTGCTGTCCGGTGCTGCGATAATATAAGACAACGGTTTGTTTTTTTTTCGGCATAAAAAAATTACATGTCATAATAATGTTTCTACTATACTCGTATATAAACACTTAATAAGGGCCACGTAAGTATTTAAAGGATACTTAATTATTGTTCTTTCGATCGGGTTCCACAATCTCATGTGGAACACACAACCTGCGTCTTCGCTCAAATGAACATTTTGTTAGGTGCCTGACTGTGGACGAGACCCACACATCCCTTCAATTGGAGGGCATATGTTTTCCCTCTCGATGTTCAGGATCTTCAGGGTTCTCTTGCCAAGAATAAGGCGACCCAATCCACAGTCAACGACCCCTACTTTGGCCGACTTCCCGTCGTATGGCGTATATATGTAGTGTTAGACTTTCCTGGACCCAGTCCAATGAGACATCAGTGTGTGATGACACTCAGCTACTGCTGTCTCATTGGACACAGTCCAAGAAAATCTAACACTAAATATATAGACCACAGCGACGGCAGCTGTTCGCCGGGAGCACCGGGAAGAAGGTCCAGGACAGAATGAAGCAACACAACACTTTGCGCGCCACCCGGTTACTTCATATATCTGATATTTAGAAAAGATCCTGGAACCAGGAAGGGGTCTATCTTAAATAAAACTGTTTACTGGATTTTATACATTTATTTCGCAAAAGCACACTCAAAAAAAAACGACACAAAGCACATTAAAAGATGAAAAAAAAATAAAACTTTCAAATAAAAGACACAGGAAGGTTTAGAGAAGGTAGTTCGCTAAACCTTACCGTAAAAAAAATCAAAAATTAAACAGGTCGATCTAAATTACACCAGTTGGTCTCTATGTCCCTATACTTATAAATTAGAGGTTATAACTCTATTCTGATATATATATATATATATATATATATATATATATATATATATATATATATATATATATATATATATATATAACTAAAGGGTAATAAAATATAGTCAAGCGGCAAATAGATGATTTAAAAAAAAATGGTAACTGTGATCTTTATCGATGAAAAAATAATAAAAATATGTTTGTCTGGTTCTCTCTGGATGGTGCCTCTTCTTGCCTATCCCGTACTGGGTATCCAAAAACCCTGAGTACGACTACGGGCAATCCGGTATGCCTATGCGGGGGTTCCGAAATAATATCGATCTGACTAACCAATTACTGCGTCATGTGGCCCCAAAAAGAGTAAGGTTTCCACAACGGTCTGTTTGGGCTGTCAAATTTGGCCGAAATAGACTTAGCAGTAGCGATCAAGAATTTGTGAGCGCTACCAGTAGCGGTTAAGAATTTGTGAAAGCTATTATATCTATCTATCTATATATATATATATATATATATATATATATATATATATATATATATATATATATATATATATATATATATATTAGATATATATATATATCTAAAATAAGATTTGAAGGTTGTGTTCCACCCATGGGTTTTAAAACCGCAAAATAAATATTTTCCCAAGAACAAGAAATTTCCTTGAAAAAATATCTGCTCCAAATGGCATGTTTTTTGGGTATACGCCTAAAGATATCCGTCGTCTTGCTTACGAGTGTGCAGTTAAATTTGAGGTTCAAATGCCAGCCAGGTAGACCCAAAACAAAATGGCAGGCAAGGAATAGCTCACCAAGTATTTGGCTAGGAACTCAGACTTATATGTCAAGAAGCCTGAAGGTACTAGCCTCAGTAGAGTAACGTCCGTTAATACCGAAAATGTAAAGATCTATTTTGAGAAATTGACTGAAGTAATGGAAACATATAAATTGACTGTCTCAAATATGGAACGTGGATGAGACTGGGGTATCGACAGTATTGAAACCTAATAAAATTATAGCTGCAAAGGGCAACGATTATAATTGCCACGATTAAAAAGTGTAATAATAAACCAAAGATTGGAATGATTTAATTTTGTTTGATTTTAATTTTAATTTACCAGAGATATAATAACAATATGAGTATGTAATAATCAGAATAGATAAATATTAATAAATATTTTGTATTCAGATCATTCCATAGTGGGACACGTTGGGTTAATCCGACGAATTAAGTAATACTAGCAAAACTTATTTAGCTTTACGATACGGATGTTTTTAGTAAAATTATATTTTTACACAACTTATCTCACACCTGATATTTCAATTTGAAAAAAATATTACTTTCTAATATTAATTAATTCTCTTTTTCGCTTTGAATACTTTACTTTGATCACTTGTAATTGTTAAAGTAGATAAAAAAAACAATACCAAAACCGAAAATCGGTAGACCAGAAAAACCTCGATTATGTTTGCTTGGATTTTTTCCTCCTGCTAAATACTTTCAACTTTCTAAATTCTTCGTTTTCGATAAATTGACCGTTTAACAATAGGTTTGGCCAGGAGAATTTGCTTAAAATGTGATGGTTCACATTAAGATAAAGACTTCGCTGTGGGAAATGACGAGTCTATTGGACATTGTTGCCATGTATTGTGAAATTTCTGTCGTAGATAAAAGTTATCTGATTATTTGATGGAAAAATTTATTGAACTTCAGGCAAATCCTTTTCTGCATATGTATATAACTTTATCTTAAAAAATAAATAAATTTAGCAGTTTTAGTTAGGCATACATAAAATTATTGAGAAAGCACAACATCAAACAAATTTTAACACAGAGTATGACATCTGTATGAGTTCATAAATAAAATAATGTGATTTATGTGAATTATGTGAAAATAATGTGATTATTTTCTGGGGGTGAACGTGCCCATTTTCTTGCTAGAAACTCCCTTAATCTAAAAGTATTTGGAATGTTGGCCATGTGTAGGGTAATTCTTCTTTGAAGCATGTCCCATACATGCTCGATTGGATTTAGGTCCGGAGATTATACTGGCCATATCAATAACTTGGTGTTTAAATGTTTTTTTGATCACTGTTATTTTATTGACCAGTCTATATCAGATATATATATATATATATATATATATATATATATATATATATATATATATATATATATATATATATATATATTTATATATATATATATATATATATATATATATATATATATATATATATATATATATATATATATATATATATATATATATATATATATATATATATATATATATATATATATATATATATATATATATATATATATATATATATATATATATATATATATATATATATATATATATATATATATATATATATATATATATATATATATATTATTATTATTATTCACGTATGGGCCCTGGTGGACCACGCGAAGTACAATTAGAGGCGTTTGTTGTTGTTAGCCTTCCTTTGAGCCCATACTAATTTCATTCTTTCGCTATGAGCTTGTTTCCTTTCGTCAGACCAAGTTGTTCCAGTCTTCCTACATTTTTCTCTCTGGCCAACCTTCCAAACGTTAACCTAGTGTCTGAAACAACCTCTATTCTGAATTTCACTTTGTGTAATATTTGCTGATCTTAGGTCCTCTTTAATTGCCGCAATCCATTTAATTATTTCTACTTTAGCTCTACTCATATTTTCATAAAATTCGACTATTTGTCTAGTTAGCCTATTCGGATTCATCTGTTTTATGTGTCCGTAAAACTTAAGTCTTCTTTTTCTCAAATCGCTATGTATATCTGTGTATTGTTTGATTTCTTGGTTTTCTCTAAGTCGGTATGTTGTGCTATTTATTTGTTTGGGGCCTAGGATTTTTCTTTCCTTCTTTTCCCTCGATGTCCCTCTTTCTATTCAAAATGAGCGTTTCTGCAGCATATAGACATTCTGGCTTAATAACCGTGTTGTAATGTCTCAGTTTTGTGTTTTTAGATAGGCATTTTTTGTTGTAAATATTTTGTGTAAGTCTCAATGCCGTTTCCATTTTTTGACATCTACCCTTATTGGCCGCTTTTTCTCACCCATTTTCCATAATTATTTCACCCAAATATTTGAATTGAGAGACTCGTCTGATGTTACCATATTTTGTTTTTAGAAATGGTGTTCTTAGTCTGTTGCAGGTCATGTATTGTGTCTTTTCAAAGGATATTTGGAGTCCTACCTTTTCTGCTGTTTCTTTTAGGATTTCAATCTGTTTTTGAGCCGTTAATACATCTTGAGCTAAAATTGCTAGATCATCAGCAAAAGCCAGACAATCAATTTTGATGTTGGTTCTCCACAGTTTAATGGGCTGGTCAATATTCAGTGCCGACTTTTTTTCACGCCACTCCTGTATTACTTTTTCTAGAACACAGTTAAATAAGAGTGGCGAGAGTCCATCCCCTTGTCTCACACCAGTTTTAATTTCGAAGGGTTCTGAGATGTCAACCATGAATTTAACTTTTGACCTCGTGTTAGTTAACGTTGCTTTAATAATTGCCAGCGTTTTCAGATCTAGTCCTTGTTCTTTCAAGATTCGGAATAAAGATTCGCGGTCAATAGAATCATATGCTTTTTTGAAATCCACAAATGTACAGACGAGATTTTTATTGTACAGTTTTTGATGTCTTAGAATCAACTTTAGATTCAGGATCTGTTCAGGACAGGATCTGCCCGGTCGAAAACCTGCCTGATATTCACCAATGTTCGGTTCTAACTGTCCCTGTGCTCTGTCTAGTAGACATTGAGATAGAATCTTGTAACAAACTGGGAGAAGAGATATTCCTCTATAGTTGTTTACATCCGTGCTATCTCCTTTCTTATGTAGTGGATGGATTAGAGCATCTTTCCAGTCTTCCGGAATCCGTTCGGTTCGCCAAACTTCTTGTAGAATTTTGGTTATTTCCTTGATTGTACCTGGACCAGCGGATTTCAAAAGTTCAGCAGTGATTCCATCTTCAGCAGAAGCTTTGTTATTTTTAAGCCGCTTGATTTGCCTAAGTATTTCCTCTTCATTCGGTGGTAATGAATCTGGGTTTGTTTGTTTATGGTTTAGTGTTGGTAATTTGTTTAAGGGCTCAGGACAGTTTAGTATTTGTTCAAAATATTTCGCAAGTTCTTTGCAATTGTCTTGGTTATTTAGAGCTAGTTGTCCGTTTTCCTTTTGAAAGCATAGGCTCTGCGGTTGATAGCCTGTTAATTTAGTTTTAAATGTTTTGTAAAAGTTTCGGGTGTTATTTTTTTGGAAATCTTTTTCTATTTCATTAAGTTGATTGTTTTCATATTTTCTTTTAGTTTGTCTAATTAGCTTCGATGTTTCTTTTCTTACTTCCAAAAAGATGTTATAGTTTATTGCTGTTTTTTGACTGTTCCAATCTTTGAATGCTTTACTTCGGCTTAATACTGCTTGCTCGCAAACTTCATCCCACCACGGATGTTTTCTACGTTTTTGTAAAGGGACCAACTTTAAGGCTGTTTTAATAATTTTTTGTTTTAATTCTTGCCAGTTCTGTGCAGGTTGTTTATCAAGCTCTTCTGTTAGGGCTGGTTTTATTTTCGTTGGGTCAAACTTTGGTATTAGCAGCCCCTTTTGAATATAGTTTTCGAGGTTTTAAGCTAAGTTTGATTCTAGTCAAGTAGTGATCCGTGTCTATATTTGCTCCTTTCCTGACTTGAACATTCAAAATATCTTTATAATTGGGGTACGAAATGGCAACATGGTCAATTTGAAATTCACCCATGTACGTGTTTGGGCACCTCCAGGTCTTTTGTTTTGTTATTTTCTTCTTAAAATGGGTTGACATTATTTTTAGATTAAACTGCGAACATAGTTCAACCAATCTTCTACCATTATGGTTAATCCATTTATGAGCGGGAAAACTGCCGACTGTTTTTCCTGTACTTTTTTTCTTTCCCTAGTTGGGCGTTGAAATCACCCAATAGGATTTTTACATGGTTAGAGGGAATTTTAGAGATAGTCTTTTCCAGAATTTCCCAGGACTTATTTACTTTTTCAGGATTAGATTTATTTTCTTCGTTAACTGGGAGGTGTGCATTGATTAATGTATAGTTTTTGTTAGCACACTTGAGGGATAGTGTCATAAGTCGATTATTTACTGGCTGGACATTTGTTATAGAACCAAGAATGTTTCTTGAGACAGCGAAAGCAACACCGAGATGTGGTGTATTTTTGAGTATTCTTTTGTCCGTTTTACTTTTAAAAAGTCTGTAGTTGCCGAATTCCAAGGTGTTATCATCTATCAATCTGGTTTCTTGCAAAGCTAAAATTTGGATTTTTTGCTGATTTAATGTTCGCCCCAATTCGTGTAGTTTTCCTGGACGCAGGAAAGAATTGATATTTACCGTTCCAAAGAAAGTTTTTATTTTCGGTTTCAGACGTTGGCCAGAGGTCTCCGACTCCATCTGAAAGATTTTGCGTTTAAGCCCGGACGCCCCAGAATCCGAAAGTCCGGTTGTACCAGCAAAGCTGGCAGAGGATTGTCTACCTCCTGGGGTAATTTTGTAATTACTAGAACGCTTCATCTTGTACTTTGAATTAAAGGTTTGAACCATGACGGTTCAGAGGTTAAGACTGGAGGGGTTAGTTCCAGAATTTAAATATCAGCCGCACCGCTGGTGAACAGACGCTGACCACTCAGCTGCTGATACAAGTCAGACGCTAAGTGGATTTAGCTTTCTTATATATATATATATATATATATATATATATATATATATATATATATATATATATATATATATATATATAGTAACAGTGGTGGTTAATAAAATAACAGTGATCAAATAAAACTTATAAAATCCAAATTCTCTTTTCTAATTTCTTTGCCATAATAAATAATATAATATGATAATATTAATGACATATAAACATTTTGTTTACAATATAACCAGTGCATTTTATTGTTGCTGTATATCTTCTCAAGCATTTATTTCCTCCTAATGGTCGGTACTTCAGGAGAAAGAAAAAATGAATGTACTACTTTTATACACGTGATTCCGTGCCAGTTTTGATATATTATGTATCAGTATCAACAAAAGTATATAGTAATATATTCAGGGTGTCTATACTACTATATTTTGGAAAGTGACTCTAGGAATTAAAATATAAAAAAAGCTCCTATAACATACCCCAAAAATTGCTTCTTAAAGGGGCTAGAGCTATTTAAAGGGGGAACTCCGAAGATGGTTTTTTCGCAATATTTTCGAAACAGTTTACGCTAAAGTTATGAAATTCCGTATATTTCAAAAAGTTCGAATGAAAAAACGTTTTTTTGTGTTAATAGTTGAATATTTTACTCAGTGGCGTCAGGGGCGTCCCCTTGGTAAAGGCTGCCATAACTTTTTCGTTTGTATTATTTTAAAATTTTTTAAATCAAATTATTAATTCGCAAATATTTTTAGGTAAAAAAGCTCCTGTTATTTCATCTCGTTAGGATAGACGTTTTTCTAAATCGATGCACGATTATATGGATATCGAAATGCATCTTAATAATTAAGTAGGCACTAACTATGTTGGTTGTAAAAAATAAATTTATATTCAGGAACGTTCCTTGCCAAATTTCTTAAAAAAAATATCTTTTACTTCCGAAACGGCTCAAGATATTGTAGCATCATCATCATCATCATCATCAGCTCGTATCGATCCACTGCAGGATGAAGGCCTCTTCAGCATGCTTCCAACCTTCACGGTCCTGGGCTTTCCTCTGCCACTCGGGTCCAATATACTTAACGATGTCATCAATCCATCGTGCTTTCGGTCTTCTTCGCGGACGTTTGCGATCAAGCGGCATCCACTCCAGGATTGCCTTGGTCCATCTGTCGTCCCAACGCCTCGCTATATGGCCTGCCCATCTCCATTTCAACTGTTTTACTCTTCCAATGATGTCACAGATTTTTGTTTGTTCCCTGATCCATGCGCAGGACTTTCTGTCTCGTCTTGTAATGCCAAGCATACATCTTTCCATTCCCCTCTGTGCCACCCGAAATTTTTGAATTGATTGCGATGTGAGTGTCCAGGTTTCACTTCCGTATGTCATAACGGGTAGAACGCACTGATCGAATACTTTTCTTTTCAGGCAAAGTGGGAGTCTGCTTTTAAACACTATGTTGAGCCTACCAAATGCCTGCCAGCCACATTTAACACGCCGTTCCACCTCCCGGGCGGTATTCCCCTCCATGGAAATCCTCTGCCCAAGATATATAAAGCTGTCCACAATCTCTAAATCCCTTCCTAGAACTGAAATTCTTCTGTCCTGAGCGAAGTTATTGAACATAACCTGACTCTTTTTCAGGTTTATTTTCAAGCCAAATGGTTCGCCAGCCCTTTGCAGTTCTTGTATGCGTCTTTGCAGCTCCTCTGGGTCTTGTGAAATGAGAATAATATCAGCTGCAAATCTAAGATGGTTTAAGTTTGCACCATTGATCTTTACACCATCCTGTTCCCAATCCAGTTTACGGAATACTTCTTCAAGGCCAGCCGAGAAAAGAATAGGCGATATTGCGTCACCCTGCCGTACACCTCGTTCTATATTAATTCCCACTTCAAGATCATCAAGGTGAATTGTGGCTGTAGCTCCATCATATATCGATTCTAATAGGTTTACATAGGCTCTCTCTACACCTTGGCTAAGCAGTGCATCCATTATCGCATGCTTTGAGATGGAATCAAATGCTTTTTCGTAGTCGATAAAAGCCAAGCACAGTGGCATGGTGTATTCGTTGTGCCTTTCTATGACCTGCCGTACAACCTGGATGTGATCCATTGTACTGAATCCACTTCTGAATCCTGCTTGTTCTCTTGGTTGTGCGTCATTCAGTTTTTTTAATATTCTTTTAGAAATTATCTTAGTGAAAACTTTGTACATCACTGATACGAGGCTTATTGGACGGTAGTTCTTTAAATCTTCCGGTGCTCCTTTTTTATGTAAAAGGATCACTTCTGCATTTTTCCATAAGTCCGGTACTTTTTGTTCTTTGATGCATTTTGAGTATAATTTTGCCAGTGTTTTATGTAACGTCCGACCACCAGCTTTTAGCATTTCGACAGTTACACTATCCTTTCCTGGAGCCTTGCCGTTCTTCATCAATTCTATAGCATTTGTTACTTCCTCCACTAGGATATCTGGCATTATATATTGTTCTTCCGTGGGTATTGCTGTCCCTGACTGGCTCTGATCTTCATATAACTGGGAATAAAACCTTCTGACAATCTCTAACATTTGGGTACGCGTCCTGCACACTGTGCCATCCTCACGCTTTAAAGCATATATTTGCGTTCTTTTGTTTCTCAGCTTCTGTTTAGCTTTGTTAATTCCTTTGTTTTCTTCCAGGGTTTTTTGCACTAGCTGCATATTGAATCGGCGCGTGTCCTCTCTGATACGTTTTCTTATAGTTTTGCAGAGCTCAGTGTACTCGACCCTGCCAAAAGGACTACCTGCATTTCTCATTGCTCGCCGTTTCTTCATTAAATCAATGGTCTCACTGGAGATTTTTGTTTGTTTGAGACATTTTTCTTCTGGTGCTATTGAAGCAGCCGTTTGAAGTACATTGTTGGCGATTTCTTCATATTGAACTGATATTTATATATATATATATATATATATATATATATATATATATATATATATATATATATATATATATATATATATATATATATATATATATATATATATAGGCCAGATAGTTTCAAACGGTTCCAAACCGTCCGGAGTTTGTGCAGATGACCGAAACATTCGCATACATTCGCCTGCGCAAACTCCGGACGATTTGAAACCGTTTGAAATCTTTGCTAGAACAAACCTAACAAAACAGGCATTGACACAAATACTCAAATTCGTCATCGATTCCTATACGAAACAGGCTTACGCAACGACCAAATGCTAATTGCCCACTTTTACTTCGCCAAATCAGATCGACGGACTGTCGATGACCGATTGGAGATAAAAAAACTGTTTCTTTTTTCGGTGCGCGTTATCGCATTTGAAATACCACCGGATTGTTGCGCAAAATAATTAGGAAAAAAAAAAACAAAACTAGAACTGAAGCCGAAGATCTGGGGAACTGATCGGAAAACACTATTGAAAGATTTGAATATAATTGGTTATCGTTATCGCGGTCTCAGAATTGAAAGTGAACGGTATAGTTGTTACAAGATCACTTTTTTCTATTGTAGGGTAAGTGGGGATATTACTGCGGGTGTGGGTATTATTAGTTATATTAGAAATAAAGGATATATGAATTTTTATAATTAAAAAAAATATGGCTAGTATTTTAAACTTTCAAAAAAGAGGTGACAATAAAGGATCTTTTTTTCATAGATAGATGATCCAATATTCATATTTATCGCATGTAGAAGTAAGTTACACTTTTTAATATAAAAAATGCACTACAAATTGAATTTTGATTGATTATTTTTTATTATTTACGGGACTAATAAACCGAGCGTGCGTGTATTACTGCCATTTTTTCAATCAACCGCAGTAATGGGAGCGCCTTTTGTTCTATTTGTTTGTGCCCATTACTGCGAATGTAAACGATACTGCTCTAACCTCTAAAACTATGCTTGAGTAAAGCTATACCGAAATAAAAAATAAACAGTGGATAAAGTAAATAATAAATCAAAAGTTAATAAACAAAAAATAAGTCAAAAGTGAACAAAAATACTAGGTATTATTAATTATAACAAAGCTGACGTAAAATTAGCAGTCGCAGAAGCCCTCGGTAGAATGACAATTGTCGAGGTGTCCAGAAAATATAACATACTGGAGTCAACAATCAGAGCAAAAAAAAACAAAAAAAATATAGCGACAAACCACCAGCACCATCAACTGAATTATCAAGAAGAAAGTGAGTTAGTGGAATTGATTTTTTAATATTGGAGGCGGGGGTTCCCTGTAATCAAACAAAAATTAGTTGAAAGTGTAAAACTTTTATGTGATAACGATAAGCGAAAAAACCCATTCATCGATAATAAGCCAGGAAGATCTTGACTTGAAGGTTATTTAAAATGCCATACAAATGTTTCTGAAAACTTATCTAAAATGTTTATATATTCTATGTTTATGAAAACGTATCTAACCCGGGCAAAACTGACGGAACTAGGGATATGTGGATGGTTTAAAGAAGTTTGTAACTGTTTCACTGAAGTTACAAAGGATGAAGACCTTTCGACTATTGATTCTACAAGGGTTTTTAATGGAGATGAAATTGGTGTTTCCATGAATCCTAAACCGTCCTTATTGTCAGTAATAATAAAAAAGTAAACGTCACTGTCCTCGTCACTGTAAATGCAGCAGGAAATTTAGCATCAACGTTGGTCAAAAGCGTAGTCAAATTGTAGGTCAAAGCGTACCTAAAGACGTTATAAAGGTAGCACCTCCAAACGTCAGTTTTGGTTATTTTGATAATGGTTGGATGACGGCAAATTCCCGAATATATATTCGT